>RWGZ01001188.1:47631-89134 GCA_009725065.1 Utricularia reniformis | reverse complement strand
CTCTCATTCTACCCTGGTGTTTGATGATATCAAAAACATACACTTGCAACCCCAAAAAACTATAAGAAGGAGATATTGATTGCTCTTTAAAAACCATCTGGTTTCTACGATACCAATGTCTCCACACCATAGCAGCAAGAGAAAGCTTTAGGGCCTTTTTCACTCGATCCTTATTAAGAGAGGCTTGAATAATGAGAAGGACGGATGGAATGGGCTTTAAGTTGAATGTGCATAATCTTGTTGCATCTTATTTTCTGATAAACGAGCTAAATTGGCCTCTATCCTTCGCTTCGTGAAGCATGAATGAGATACTTGAAAGATATCATCGGCATTCGCAGGAACCTGATGATCTCGGACAGCCATCACTCGATCTCGAGGTACTTTTGTCTGATATAACATAAGATGTATGATATACCTGTAACTTCTTGTTGAAGGATCAACAATCGCTATTGCAGCTCGTTGTCCGAGGCGATTTCCCGACATTGAGCAAAGAAGTGGCTGAGAAAACTCGAATGCTAAGGTAATTTATTCACATTTGTTATATCAATGTCTTTTGGTTTCTATAACATGATGAAATCTAAACAAAAGGCGGATGAGAGGAGAGGATCTCCAGGGACTGAGCATCGAAGAATTACATCGTATGGAGATGTCCCTCGGAGTCGGATTGAACCGTGTTATATCGAAAAAGGTATGTCAATCTACAAAATAATTATCGTGTACGTCTCTTGATTGAATTATCATCACTCATATTTCACAGAATGGGAAGATCATGAATGAAACCGATGAACTTCATAAGAAGGTTAAGTCCCAGATCCGATAAGTCGATAGACTATCCATACACTCCAATTTATAAAAGAACTTAATCACATTAGTTTCGTCGATAATCACACAGGTAATGCAGCTAGCCAAAGACAATGAACTACTAAGACGAGAGGTTCGTGATGATATTAAACTTTCTTTTATGCATTGAAGACAAATGAAACTTTCTTATTGTGTAGGTAATGGAAAAAAATGTTACAACAAGTTCAGAAGCTTTAGTTTACGACGAAGTTCCGGGGTTGGAATCCACCGGGAATTCATCCCGACAACCTCACCAATCCAACACTTGTCTCAGACTGGGGTTAACTTTTGTTTCTTCTTACAGCTTGAATGAATTAAGACAAATCAATTAGTAAAATAAATGGTTTTGTGTTGTGTCTGGTTTCTTGTAGGCTGGCTTGCAGCGGCGATGTGGCTGGAACCAGTGGTGGTTCTGGTTCATGAGATGGGTTCGCAGCAAAGCCGTAAGGCTGGTCTGGTTGCATACCTTGACAAATTACATGTCTTATTTTTATGTACAAAATTGAATCATTTGTTGGATTGGTTATTTGTGATTTTAATTTATCAATTTTAAATTTGCGAATTTCTATATGATATCGATGACTCACGGTGGGTTTTGGATTAGTATGTTTTGATTTAGAAAAACACATCCGACTTACGCCACAAACCTATAACTTGAACATTACTGAATATATTTAAGTAAGTTTGAATTAAACCAATGTCAGTTCGACTTGAGGGGATTGTATATCTCACAATAGATTGATATTAGAAATATTCTAGTTTGTAAGAGAAAATGATATAATGAGTAATTAGTTTGATCTAAATTTTTCAATTTGATTCATTTTTCTTTTGTAAGTAGAGACACGTACATATTCGTGATCAATCAATTCCTCAATTTCTATTAGATTTACATGGTTGCATTGTCAAGTTGACAAGAATGCTCATTTACAAAAGGTTTAGAGAGCTAATATAACTAGTAGCAATATGTTGTCGTAAAGTATAGACATTTATACATTCTTGATTAACTCTATAAATTTTATGATCGACTAACAAAAAAATGTATTTACGTTCTAAACACTAGTAGAGTAATAATAATTAGTGATATTTAAATTTCAATTAATAATATCTTATCAACTTAAGTTCTTGTATCCAATGACGATATGTTTAGGATTTTTTGCAAATTCTGAGGTTTAAACAATTAAGTAAGGTACAAATGTTTTATTTTAAAAATTATCTTGAATATTATTTTATTAAATGAAAGATTTGCAAGATTTTTTGGCAAAAAGTTGAATTGAAAAAGTGAAGAGAATAAAAAATAGAACATCCTATTCTAAAAGAGAGCTAGCTACACATTAAATAATTGTATAGTATAATAACAAAATGTATATTGGAATAATTAATATATTTTATCAATATCACTAAAAAAGTTAATCATTTCATTTCTAAAACCTAAACGGTATTGTGCTCTTTGATCCTAAAATATTTTTTTGTTCATTTGCAAAATTTATTGAATTAATCTATAATTTTATTCATTTTACGTAGGTAATATTATTTACTTACAATATATTTAACATGTCCATCAAGGGAACTGCATTATTTCTTATATCAAATATAATTTCAAATTATTGATGTTAGTATTTTACATCTTATATCATATGATATAAGATATATCAATAATGGTTAGTAAAATCTCTTTATGGATGTGTCCTGATTGTTGGAGTTAGGTAATCTCGGTAATTTCGTACTACTCGTCTATTGTTATTGAGCCATATAAATGGGTCTTATATACTTTATTGGGCTAGAGCCCGTATTGACTCACGTTGGACTAAATATGATTGGGCTTTGATAATGGACTTGGCTTGTTGGGTCTCTGGTAACAGTAAGACGGTTGACCCGAACTATATATATGTTCGCATCTTCGTTATTTGGTCACTTTTCATTTTCGCATTTTTACGTTCTGCTTAGATTATCTCTAGCGTTCTTTGAGCGATTCTTGTTGTTTATGTTGCGTACTGTTTCTGTGCTTATACATTACTTAGATCTAGTATAGATTACTACTTTCAGCGTTGTTCTTACGTTTTTGCGAGTTCTTAATTTTTTTCAAAAACTTTCAGCGCTTTACAGTTACCGCCTTACGTTCTATTAAATGTTCTTGAGAATATCTTGGGATTTTCTCAAGTTCTTGGGCTAATAGTTTGAGTTTCAGACAAATCCTCGTCGATCTGAGAAACTGTAAAACTCGGCTTAAGACGAACACCTCTATACTGTAGGTTCTTGATTTTCTTTACCTAATAGTTTGAGTTTCAAACAGATACTCGTATATCTGAGGAACTGTAAAACTCTAGTTAAAGAAATCGTTAGTATTACTTTCTGCATTTTACGATTACGCTTAAACTGCTCGATTTTAGCCTAACATTTGGCTTTAAGCGTTTACTAAAGATTATCTCATGTTTTGGGTTGTGACTTTGAGAAAATCTTTGGATTTCTCAAAGACTTGAATCTGTATAAGTGTTTTTAAGCTAGATCTGAGTTTCTGGAAAACCGTTGAATAAGATTCGCACTAAAGCCTTAAAACACTATGTATATCTTTGATAATACGTTGAGCTTGTGCGATAAAAACTGTCCTTACAAATTCTTTCCATTGTTAAAGCTGTGAAACGTATCATCACAAACTGTTTGTGTGATTAACGTTTGTTTCATAGTTGCAGGTTATCTTTACTGACTTCTTTGTAATTAAGAAGTTCAATATTCAGACTACAGTATGAAAAACGGTTTAAGGAGCAGAAAATTACTGAACATTTTCTATCATTATATTTTAGTTTAACTTCTTGTGCAGTAGTTGTATTCTGTGTTATAGTTGTGGTTGTGTTATGTGTTTTCAACATTTCGACTAAAATAGTGAATAAATTGTAGGATGTTGGACAGTGGATTGCCTATACGATCGTATCTTATCTAAGACAAGGTGATCAGATACCACTATAAATCTGAGTATCATTTTTAACGTTTTCAGAACTTAATGTAACTAATAGGATTAAAAATAACAACACCGATTTAATGGATATCTCGATCTCATATCGACTGGTATAAGTTTGATTTCAATTGCCTTTATTGTTTTTTATATGCCCAACTTATAAAAAAGCATCACTAATATAGAATGGGTATATGAGCAATATAGATAAACCCTAGAACATTTATTTTTTTCTAAAAGAAATAAGGGTTTTTAATAAACACCTTGAAAGTTACGTCCTCTGGATCTGTTGAGGCTTCGCCATTTGAAGTTTAAAGCTTTCCCATTTAAATTTCCCCATTTTCACCTTTTTTTCTCCATTTCCCTGTCGCCCGAGTCGCAATCCCAGACCCGACGCTCTTTTTCTCCTATTTTCAGAAAGAAACCCTCATTCTTGTTCTACATACCTAAAAACTCATGATTTTTCGGGTCATTTTTCTGGGTTCTGTGAGCTGAATGAAGAGATCTAGATCAACTTCTCCTTCATTTCGCAGTTGTTTAAGAAGTTTGAGTTGCTGGTTTTTGTGAACTGAGAGAATCTAATTTAAACCTTAATTTGGGACGATGAATGAGAAATTCTAACATCAGAAGTTCCTTTGGAGACAAGAGGGGTGTTGTGGTAAGAAAATCTACTCGTAGGATCTTGATTTGAGATGCAAAAATGGAATCTATGTGTACTGTTGCTTCTCTAGGTTTAAATAGGGCAGATGGGAGTAGTACTTGTTGTTGAATAATGATGAAATGGCAAACCTCATTAAATCCACATTCATTGAAGATTTAATTCTAGAGATTGAATGAATCAAATTCTATAGTTTCTAAAATAACCTTCAACGTTTTGTTTATGTTTTCAATAATCATAATTGTATGAAAGCTTATAAGTACTCACTATGATTATGAAATGAAACAATATTTTCTTCATCAAATCTTTTGTGTTATTCTTTACCTTTTGAATTATATAAGACTTGACGTTTTCATGGTATTAGAACCTCTGATTTGAGGATCTCCAAGTTATATACTATACAACTATGACCTCCCTAACCATTTCAAAAACATGTGTGGCACCACCCCTCGGGTGTTTAATGGAAAAAATTATCACATATGGACCGCAAAGATAGAGGATTATCTTAAATCTCTTAGTATGTGAGAAGAAATCATGAATGGATCTGAGCAACTCCCATTAACAAATGATGCTACACACGCACAAAAACAAGCTCATGCAAAAACTGAAGTACACAAAGTAAAGATTAAAGCCACCATAAACAGTGCTATTTCAGATGAGATATTTATGATGATCATAAACTGTAAGAATGCAAAGAAAGCCTGGAATCTATTGAAAAACCAGTTTCATGGAAGTGAAAGCTCACGACAACCCGAAAAAATCAGTCTATGGAGAGAATTTGAATGATTGAGAATGAAGGAGGATGATAATATTCAAAACTGCTTGGAAGCATTGACAAAAATAGTGACTAAATTGAAATTACTAGGAGAGGAAGTTCATGAAACAATGATAGTCAACAGAATCCTACTTAGTCTCATAAGAAAATTCGAGTCCAAAGTTAACTCCCTAGTGGACTCCTCCAAGGATTTAAGTACCATGACATCGCAAGAAATATTCAGTTCACTACGAGGTGATGAAATTAGATATAATTTGCAAGATGTTGAATTAAAAGAGATCACTTCAAGTAAACAACAAAGTTATGCTCTCTGGAAAATCAATGTTCAAAAGGTAGAAAGAAAGGGGCCTTATCCCTCATGCTCGTTTTGTAAACAAAAAAACCACAAAAAAGACGTTTGTTGGTGGAATCCAAACAATCTTTGCAATATTTGCAATAACAAGGGACACATTGACAAGGTATGCCCATCGAAAAAAACACCTACCTATGTTCAACAGTAGAAGAAACAAATATAGATGATAAAATAAATGAAATAATGCTTGCTGCATTAGAAGAGAATGATTTCAGTTACCCTTCATCACTTTGGCTACTTGATAGTGGATGTAGCAACCACTTAACAAATGATTATTCTATGTTCCTAGACCTGGTAAGATTGGAAAACAAAGTTGTAGAAGTTGCTGATGGAAAATGCATTAAAGTGGTGGGGATTGGAAATGTAATGATGGAATTGTCTACTTCGAAAACAACAATGAGAAATGTTTACTACATCCCTGATGCTTCCCACAACCTTCTTAGTTTGGGACATTTCACAGAAGAAGGCTATCAGGTATGATTTGAAAATAAAACATGTTATATAGCTAATGCCTTTGGAAAAACAGTGATGGAAACACATATGAAGAATAGAGTATATCCTAAATACTTTCCAGTATCAAGAGCAAAAGATTTTTGTCTAGAAGTCACTGAGCAAACAAGTCTATAACATAAAATAATGGGTCACTTCAATAATAGAGATCTGCAAAAAATGGAAGAAAACAATGTTGTTCTTAGTCTACCAAAAATCAGCAATAAAAATACGATTTGTGGAGTATGCAAGTTTGGAAAAATGAGCAGATCTCCTTTTGGAGAAAATACCTGGAAGGCTGATCAAAAGCTGCAATTGATTCATACCGATGTGTGTGGTCACATACATATTCCTGCACCAAATAGAAATCGATTCTTCACTGCTTTCATTGATGATCACACAAGGTATTACTGGATTTATTTTTTGAAAAACAAGTCTCAGTTTTATGCTTACTTTAGGGATTTCAAAGCCTTGGTGGAAAAACAAAGTGGTGAGAAAATAAAAATAATAAGATATTGTAACAACCCGCCTTTCCGCTTGCACGATATTATCCGCTTTGAACTAGGCTGACCATAATGACACCCATCTAATCCTCACGGCTTTAATTTTTTCCTACACACACCCCAACAAAATGGAGTTGTTGAAAGAAAGAATCGAACTATAATGGAAATGGCTCGTTGTCTTATGTTTGAGAAAGATCTACCATAATACTTTTGGGGAGAGACTACGAATATTGTTGTTTACATTCTTAATTGCATTGCCACAAAAGCATCCATGGAAAAAACTCCGTATGAACTATGGTATGGTGTTATTCCTTCTATTGACCACCTTAAAACATTTGGTTGTGTGTTATGCTCATATACCAGCTGCAAAGAGGTGCAAACTAGACAAAAAGGCAGAAGTTGGGATATTCGTTGGCTACAGCGAAACATCAAAAGCGTACATGGTAATAATCCCTAAAACAAACAGAATAATCATAAATCGAGATGTGACCTTTGATGAAACTAAGAAGTGTGATTGGGAGAAGAAAGAACCTACCTATGATCTAAAAGTTAAAATCATTCAAGAGAACTTTGATGAAAGGAACGAAGGTGAAGAAACTAAAAATGTTGAATTCCAAATTGAGCAATTTGATGAAGAAGATGGCATGTATGATCATTTCCCTATTCAGGGATTTCGCAGCCTTCAGGATGTGTATAACAGAAGCAATCAAATGTTTCTAACAAAGGAACCCATTGATATTGCCACTGCTATGAAATCTGAAGGTTGGAGGAATGCTATGACTGAAGAGTTGCGAATGATTAAAAAAAACAGAACCTGGACATTAGTTGAAAGACCATCGCATCGAAAGGTGATTGGAGTTAAATGAGTATTCAGAACTAAACTAAATTCAGATGTCTCTCTCAACAAACTAAAAGCTAGACTAGTTATAAAAGGCTACGCACAACTACAAGGAGAAGACTACAATGAAACATTCGCACATGTGACACGACTAGACACAATTAAATTGTTGATGGCTCTAGCAGCAAGATTAGACTGGAAAATTCATCACTTGGATGTGAAGTCGGCCTTCTTGAATGGAATACTAAATGAAGAAATATATGTTGAACAACCACCTGGTTTTACTACAAATGGAGCAGAAGACAAAGTATATATGTTACACAAAGCTTTATATTGATTAAAACAAACCCCACGGGCATAGTATAGTTGTATTGATTCATATTTATTGAAACAATGTTTCACTGGAAGTTCTAGTGATCTGACTCTATATTTTCAGAAAAGACGAAGGAAAACCCGTGATCATATCCCTCTATGTTGATGACTTATTGATCACAAGCAAAGATGAGAATGCCATCAAGTTGATAAAAGGGAAATTCATGGGAGAGTTTGAAATGACAGTTTTGGGACTGATGTCCTACTTTCTAGAAATAGAAGTTTGCCAAAATGCGGAATATATCTCAATATCACAGAGAAAGTATGCTCTAGAACTTACAAAACGATTTCATGTTGAAGATTCAAGCCCACCTGCAACGCCTCTCACTGTTGATGCAAAATACTGCAAAAATAATTGGATGTTTGATGTACCTTGCTGCCACATGACCGGATATAGCTTCCTCTGTTAACCTACTATCTAGGTTCATGGCATGCCCACACAAAGTCATGTACAAGCAACAAATCAAATATTAAAGTATGTAGCAGAAACAATTGACTACAACCTGGTCTTTGAAAAAGGAAGGAAAATAGAGCTACAAGGATATTGCGATAATGATTATACAGAGGATACATGTGATTCTAAGAGCACATCGGGATACCTATTTACTCTTGGAAATACTGTTTTTTCATGGAACACGAGAAAGCAAACCATCGTTGCCCAATCCTCAGCTGAGGCTGAATATATAGCTGCGTCAATGGCTGCAAATCAAGCAATATGGCTTCATAAAGTGTTCGCTGATATCGGTCTTCAACTACTAGAACCAATCAAATTATGGTTGGACAACAAATTAGCAATAGCAATAGCAAACAATCCTTCTCAATTTGGAAGAACAAAACATATTAGAGTTCGTTATCATGCAATACGAGAATACATCAATGAAGGGATCATCGAACTAAGTTTTGTACATACCGGCGATCAATTGGCAGATGCGCATACAAAGATCTTGCCTGCAAAACAATTCAATCATATGAGAGCATGTCTAGGACTCAATAGAATGATAAAAGGAAAGGAGCCTCTTCATCAAGGGAGAATGTTGAACAATGATGAAGTAGCAAACCTCATTAAACCAGCATTTATTGAAGACTTAATTCTATAGATTGAATGAATCAGACTCTACAGTTTCTAAGAAGACCTTCAACGTTCTGTTTATGTTTTTAATAATTATAATTGTATGAAAACTCTATAAGTACTCACTATGATTATGAAAGGAAACAACCGTTTCTTCATCAAACCTTTTGTGTTATTCTTTACCTTTTGAATTGTGCAAGACTTGACGTTTTCACTTTTCCCCATTTCTTCAAGCAAAAAATTGTATTCTTCCATTGCCCTATTGGAGCACTTTCTTATCGAGTTTGTAATAATATTACAGAGGTGAAGCATGATGTTTATAGCATGAATAAACTTTAATTTTTGTATGTCTTTGTTTTTAAAGTTTAGTATATTTGGCTTAGATTTGTGATTTCAGCTCAATTCTGTGTATAATCACTATTTGCATAGAAAGTAAGTTTTTATTGTTAGAAGTTTTATTTCATTCTTGATATATGAAGAGATTCAAATACAGAGTTTAATATTGTTGTATTGTTGGCAAAAGCTTATAAGATTAAATATTTACAAATGGTTTAGAGAATCTAAACTATAATTTTTTTAATTGAATTAGAAAGAAATAACATTCGAGGCCGTCTATATAGGCCCTTGAGTCCATTTGTGAATGTGTAAAACATTCATTTTATCCATATGTTTTGTAATATCAAATGTATAGAATTGAAGTTGTAGAAAGTTAAGGAATGAGGAAAACTTTCATCCTTGAGTACCCACTGGTTGGTACTAAACCATAATCGCTAGAGGAATGTAACGATTGTAAATTTCAAGTCCTTTGCAGCGAATCTTGAAGGGAGATATACTTAGTAACAATCGCATGATGAGCACATGATTCTTCCACCTTGAAGCACATCAAACTTGTGTTTGTTCCCATAATTATTTCTGATCAACAACAACTTCGATGAGGTTAACTGGTCATTGTGAAGGTAAATTTATTTGCCTCGGAAGCCTTTGTTAAACTCACTCCAAAATGGGATGACTTCCAATTCTATGTCAAATTAGTTACAAATAAGAGATTGAAGAGCGTTTCTTTGAGACACCATCTCCCCCTATTGTTGATCTCGGGTAAGGGTTACCAATACCACACCATAATCCCCATTGCACTTACTTTGTAGAGTTTGTTTAATGAGATAACATAAGTTATATGGAAATAATCTTTTGAGTTTCCTAACCAATCCATATATCCTCCCAAAATCGTACATTTGCCCATTCTCGATTTTCCAACAAACGCAAAAACTCCATAGTAGTATAGGAAACTTTGCAAGTTTCTATAGTATGAACAATGTCTTACCATATGTTGTCTGAAATGTGATTTGTCGAACCATTAAGTCCACCTATAGGGTCATAGAAACTCCGGATAATCTGATTCCAAAATGAGTTCTCTTTGGTATAAAATCTCAAAATCCATATTAGCAATAAGGAGTAGTTTTGCAACTTCTAATCTTTGATACCCAATCTCCGAACTATTTATTTTTAGTGTGGAGATCATGTATTGATCGATATGTAGGATCCACTAATATATATTAAGACATAGGTTACCAATACATTATTAATTTTTAAATGCAATGAAATTTGAATCATATTCATCCACGTCTCTATGGACTTTACTTGTATGGATGTGGTCAAAGTTAGGTTCCCTTTGTAAATTGTATTTTTTTATCAATAAAAATTCATAAATTTAACAAAGAATGTATAAAAAGTTCAATATTACAACAATATGTTTCTAATAGGTGAAGAAGGTTATTGAAACTTTAAACTATATGAAAATATGTATTCCAATCTCTTCCACTACTCTAGATGTTGTTCATGAATTGGATTTAGAATTGTGAGCTCACAAATCCTATGTGTATAAGTCTTTTCGAGATAAGTGTACTGTTTGAAAAAATAATATTATTGTGGATTTTCATTAAAACTCATAGAATCGCGTAAAAATCTCTTATTCATATGTCTCTCGTGTAACAACATAGCGTCTCCTTTGGATATATCCATATCCATCAAAGAAACACAAAGGATATATCTTTCTATAATTGCTACCATGAAAACATATATTTCGATATCATTAGAGTAAAATGACATAAGAGTTAGCAATTAATTATCTACCATCAATGTAATGGCAATATAAATTTAAGTTTAATAATGCAACAACTATATATTTTTAAATTATGTTATAAATGAAATACAAAAATGAGTAAATTAAATCAAATAAGTTGTCCTGATTGATATAGCGTCTATATTGTAAATATAACTTATGAGAAAATGATACCTTTTAATCACCATATTTTGTAACAAAATATTTAATTCTCATACTTCAAGGTTTTGGGACAAAATTTACAATTTTAATAAATCAAATATCGAAAATGATAAAATCAATCCTCAAATTTAATTTTGATTGAATATATCAATTATCAAAATTGAAAATTTTGAAAATCGATGTTATACACATTAAATTTTAAGTATTGATTTTATAAAAAATATAAAATATAGAGACTGAATTTACTATTTTCATATTTTAGGATTAAAATTACCAAATTATTGAAGCATGAGTTTTTGGTGAATTAATTAATATATTTATTTTTAAAATGCTATTTGGAAATAGTAGCGAAAATGGATATGCGTTAGCCACGGGCAAATCTTGATCCTCAGAGCTGTAGTTTGAAATCTACAAGGAACTCTGTTTCCGATAATGCGTGCGGAGTAATCGCGGGAGATGGTTATCTTCGACTTTTATGGGAGCGCGTATTTCCTTGAAAGATAAACTCAAATCTGCTAGCTTTTCCCCTTTGTCACTTTTTGTGTCTTCTCTCGATTGGTCAAGAGGTCATTTCATTCCTTGTTAATCTCATTAAAATTGATTTGGGTTTTGGGTATTTTGTGTTTTATCGTTAGATTTATCAGATTTTACATTATGATAGAGAGAAAGGTTACGTTTTTATTCGGATCTCCAATCATTACGAAAATCTCATTTGAAGAAATTATACCCACATCTTTCTGAAGTTTGATAGAGGTTACCGATTCGGGTTTTGTACTTGTGGGGTTATACGCCTTTTGTATCAAATCATGGCTTTCTTCTGTTTCTTCTGCAAATTTTTTTCCAGTTGAATTCATGATTCTCCTCAACTTAAATCTGATTTGAGCTTAAATATTGTTTATTGATTTGTATTTAACGCTTTTAGTGCTTTATTACCTTAAATCCTGAACGTTTAATCAAAGCAGAGGGAAAGATGGCTCTGTCCTTTACTAGATTCTCATGGTTATGGTTTGGAGGCAAAGAAGTTGATCAAGTCTTTATAAAATCTGTGAATGAATGGGGTGCTTCGGGATCAAGAGGAGAACCCGAAAGTTTGAAGTTGAATTCTATAAAAGGTGTTAATAGGAAGGTGAAAAAGAAATGGAAGAACAGGGAAGAGAGAAATAAGAGAATTGATAAAGAATATGATGTTGTTATAGTACCATCAGATGGTGTTTGTTTATCCGAATCGGAATCCGATTCTTCGGATTGGTCTATTGGTTGGTTAGAGCCACATGGATCAGAATTTCAGACAGACGAAGACGATGAAGACAGTTTTGCTGTCTTAGTCCCTTGTTATAAGTATAACTCTGATGTAGTAATCAGGGAAAATGATGTAAAGAACCATAATCCCGCTGGTTACTCTGGTATGAGTTTTGCTCTTATTTTTTCAATCGATAATCGTATTGAGTTCGTATATTTTGTTTCAGGTGAAGCAAACTACATTCAGCAATGGCTTTCTTCGTTACAGAAGTCTGAGAACACTACATTTCTTTGAGATTTTCAAGGAAGTTTGGGGTATAAGAATCAGTGTAAATGTGTACAGAGTATTTCTATATCTTTTGAATCATCATCATCATCATCATCCCCAGGGAACTGAAACCTGTTACTGCTGCTACACTACAGCTTGGTGTGATGTTATTATATGTGAACAATTAGCATGTGTTTATAAAGGAAAAGTAGGATAACAATGTATTGGTGATTGTAATTACTGTCGGTTTAGTGTTTTGGGGATTATTTATGTTGTTTATTTATATGGAGAATACTATATTATCTAGATCAAGATTTTGCTAGATAATTTGTTATGATCTTTTGCAAGGGTATTAACATTTATCTAGTGATTAAGACTCGTGAAATCAGAATGTTATATTCATCCATATAACATTATTTACACAATTTTAAAATATTATATACTATTTTATATGCAAGGTTTGTAATTGTGGGGGGTTAATCTTGAAAGAACAACAAACAATCTAAGCTTTTGAGAAAGAGAAGTGTTATTGGATTTGTTTGGTATCCCGATAAGAATAGCGGTGTGGTAAAGTGAGATCGTCATATTGTAATTTTGTTAAGACGTACAAAATTAAAAGATAATTACGATGTTATTATCGTTAAAAAATCACGATTTGATAATCGATGATAAATTCAGTTATATCTATATTGCGATTTTAGAAATTACTTTATTACCCTTCATTTTACAATTATATATAATTTATTTATTTTCATTATTAAACATAAAGATCATATATAAGTCACGATCATCATATTATAATTTTATCAAATATATTTAAAAAATCATAATCACTATATCTCATTACAATTCACTATAATGTAATTTTAAAAGCTATATCAAATTCATTAAAAGTCCAGTATATACTTTTGGGTGATCATAATCATAATGGGCTAAAGTAAAGGCCCATTTGACGGCCCAATTTATGACTTTTGGGTGAAATATCGAGTCAATTTCAGTTGTAGAAAAAAAATTCGTGACTTTAATTAGGAATCTGGATCTTCATCGCAATTCGCGCAACCCTGGGTAAGTAACTTCGTTTGGGAATTTGATTTTGATTGAGGAATCTAGCGAAGCGAAGATTGGATGGCGTTGTTAGGTGAGGATGGGCGAGGATATGAACTGGCGCGGAAGCTTGAGAGCCATGGCGTGTGGCGGCCGTGGCTTGGGGATACCCTGTACTCTATCTTTATTCCCTTTCTTACTTCGCCAGCGACGTGGGACGCTTTCATGCGCCCAGATTATTCCAAACCCAGGCCTCACATCAATCTCCAGCTTCGTGCTCGAGCTTTGCTTTTCGATAAGGCATCCGTTTCTCTATTTGCCCCATCCAAAACCCCGCTTTCCGTCTCTAAGCTTAACCCTAATTGTGAGTGTTTTTTTCCAATTTTTGTGCTTTATTCTTTTCAAAGTTGTATCAGTGAATTGGGCTAAGGATGATAATTTCATTGATATATCTGAAATTTGACTCAGATTTGGAATTACATGGGGATGATTTGTACTTCACTCTAGAAACTAGTTCGCAGAATGGAGATCAACGTCAACAGGTTTTGGCTTCAAACTCGAGCATTTCAAAGGTGATTCCTGATATCCTCATTGCTTACATTTTCTTCTCTAAGTTAGCTAACTGTAGTTCAAAAAATATCGTACAGGGAAATTCTAAACCATCCATTGTTGGATCGCGATATAAAGAACCCGAAGTAGATGCTCCGTCTAAAAGACTCAAGCATGAAGAATGGCCAGAAACATGGTATAGTCAATTCTTTGAAAAATACAGGGCAAGTAAATCATACAGATTGATGTTCAGCGACAAAGAATCGGAAAAACGTACTCCAGAACAGATGTCTGCATATCTTAGAGTGGTCGAGAATCATAAAAGAAGAAGAGTAATTCTCAAGGACAATGTATCGAATTCTCAAGGCAACACAGCTATGAGCGAGACGGATGATGCCCTCTTCTTCCCAGAAACAATGTTTAAGTCGAACTGTGTACCAGACAGTGCAGTTCTTCAGATCACCGGTATTCAGACTACCCAAAAAGTGCCTTTCAATGGGGTTCTAGACAACTTACCTCCAATTGTGGCTAAGGGTCCGGTTATTAGCCCTATTATGATTGAGAGACTTGGTATTCGGCCTGAATACCTCGGTATGCAACAAGGACTTCATACAAGTGGAGGGACTGTATATCAAGGTAGTAGAAAGCTTCTCAGTGAAGAACAAGCATCACAGATGTCGAAAAAAGTCGTTGCACGGCTACTTTCGAATGTTGGTTTTGACTCGTCTTCAGAAACCTCTCTAGGTGTTCTTGGGGAGCTTTTGAGTTCTCATGCCCATAAATTTGGGCGAATACTAAAGCTTCTAGTTGATAGTTATAGGAAGCAGTGTTCAGCTATTGAGTTAATAAAAATGTTCCTACAAACTGCAGGCAATAGGTCAGGATTCATTACAGTAATTTAACTTGCTTATTCTTGAGTTATACAGCACTAAATGATACTTTCTTCTCATGTCCAGTGACCTTGGGGCTCTGTCGGAATTAATGAAGGATAATTCTAAGTATTCTGCTCAGCAAATGATGAGTATCCAAGCACAGTTGCAATTACAGCAACAAACTTCCATTCAGCAGTCACAGCAACAGCCTGTAAGTTCTCTCATTGCATTCGAAAACGGATGCTGCATAAGAAAGACAAGGTTTCGTTGTTAACTGTAATCATCCTTTTCTTTGCAGATCTTAAGGCAAATGAGTTCACACGCACAGCAGATGAATAATCCTCAGTATCTCGCGCAGTTGGAGCGACTGCGTAGACAACAACAGCAGCAACAACAACAAAATCCACGGCCTGCCATGAGTATGAATATGGATAAGGATAGACAGCTTGTGCAAGTGAAGATGGAAAATCCTTCTGATTTTCCCATGGACACAAATTCCTTTACCGGAACAAACACTAGAAACCCTCATCTGCAACAAATTCGTCAGCAGCAGCTTGCGGCGATATCATCTCTACATGCTCAAGCTAACCAGAACAACTTCGGACATATGGGATCTCTGGTTCCATCGTAATAAACTCATTTGACTGCTAAAAATAAATACCGTCATCTTTTCCTTGCCTAATTTCTTTCTTACTCTACTGTTGTACAGAAATATTGGAATGGCTAGAGCTCCACCTGTGAAAGTTGAAGGTTTTCAGGAACTTATGGGCGTGGATTCTTCAGTGAAGCACAATCCGGAGGAAAATAAGCTACTTCAGCCCCAAAAGTAGCATTATTTCTGTAATGCTTTCCTGCCTGTTTCATTCATTTCTGTAATCACTCTCCTCAGTCAATTGTTCATAGTTCACATTCATGGTTATAGTTTTCGGGCCTGCAGCACCACAAACTGAAATACTTGTAAACAAAAGAATGAGACTTTTATTCAACTTCAAAGCGTATGTCTAAAAGATCAAGCCAAACCAAGATGTTGATGTTATCAAAGAAGCATTAGCTAATAAGAGCTTCAATTGTTCGTACCCGTAAATAACTTAAACACACCAATGATCGGTGCCACTCCATAGAAGTTTTAAGAGATGGGGCCACATGGTACATTTACGATACTTCACTCAACTTCCATGCATCTCTTCTAAATAGATGCTTAGTAGGACATTTTTGGAGGTATCAAAATGACTCCAAGGGCAAATCTAACCCTCGCGTTCCTGAGAGCAACAAATCTAAACTTCAATGCTGAATCATGTATTCAACCACCAATACCAAACATGAAAGCCAATGTTAACTCAAAGTACGAAATGGTAATCAAGGTGAGCTTATCCCCATTGACTCTGTCCGCACCTCAACGTAAAATATTTAAGTATCATGTACCGAGGTGTTACAAACTGCACTTGCTCTGTGAATTCCCTGAAACAAAATGAGGATAAAACTATTGAATATCCATAAGTAAATTAACCATGAAGTTCAACATATTCTGAGATTTTATTTTTTTCTTTCAAAACGACAACGATGCATGAGAAACGAATCAATAATAAATCAAGATATCAGGGAACAAACTAGACCTTTGTAGGTGATCTACCTACATCTGCCAAACTCCTTTCTCCTGTGTTTAATGTCATGAAAAAATAAAATGAGGAAGATAAAAGAGATGCCTTTATAACTAGAATTACTTAAACAACAAAAAGAATTACTTGATGCACATGAGTAGAAACAATCCAGCGTACAAATAAATATGGGAATCATTTTAGCATCACAAAAATAAAACCGCAACTTTATAATGTACTCAATCCTTACTATTATTATGAGAATCAACAATTAGCGACAATTTAAAACTATAATGAAATAAAGTAGGCATCTAGCCACAATATACCAGCCAGCCATAGTAAAGAGGAAAATACTTACAGCAGGAATTGAGCTTCACGATTGATGATGTGATCATGGATTGCATGAACACATAAAGTAGCCTTATCCAAAATAGGAGCTCAAGCAAGATAATGAATATGGATCTTGCAAGGGGTACTTGTTCATAGGCCTGCCATCAATGCTTTGAACAACAGAGAAGCAGGTTTCTATCCATCCAAATTTCCATCACAAGAATTATGAAATCCCTGAACTAATGTTGCATGGGTTCGAGGATTAAGAGTGCATCCATTTTTTTCCATGATAAAAAAAAGTTCGGAGCACCCACCGATAAAACCCCTCTTCAGCAAGCCATCAATCAAAACCTTCCAAGCCAGTTCATCATAATTGTAACCACAGCGAAGTAGCCTGCAAAAGATTTCTTTAGCCTCCTCTTCATGTCCCTCACAATATAATCCACAAACTATGAGCTTAAACGTCTCTAAATGGGGAAAAAATCCATGACTGAGCATGTCATTGATTAAATTAACTGCATCCTCTTGCATTTTCATGTTGCAGCAACACTCCACAAGCTTATTATAACTCTTTTCATCGAGGGACATTCCATGCTGCTTCAAATGGTCAACCACCTTCATGGCATTTTCAAGGCGCTCTTCTCCACAAAATCCACTGATGATTGCACCGTAAGTGTTTACACTTGGCACAAAAGCATGCTCTTCCATTTTCTCAAAGAGATTAAGGACTGTGCTATGTTCTACTAATTTCCACGTATCAATAATATTAATGGGTTCACTTTTCTCAGTTTCACCGAGAAATTTCTCATGTAAGAGATGTTTAAATAGAACGGCATAGGTATATTGAGAAGGCTCATGTCCAGCCAAAACCATGGATTTTAACACATTAAAAGACTTATCCAAGAAGCCTGAACGTCCATATCCATCAATTAGCACTGTGTAAGCCATAAAATCTGGTTGTACGCCCTCTTCCATCATTTTTCCAATAACATCCTCTGCTTCTTTAAGCATTCCTAGGTTACAATAAGCAAGAAGAAAGGAAGTATATGTGCAGACATCAGGCTTATGCCCCAAAGCAATCATATGATTGAAAACTCTATAAGCACTGTCAAAGTTATGTTCTTTCAGCATCTGCTCAATTATTATAGAATATGTAACAACTGTGGGTTCCATACCACTTTGTAACATCTTTTCGAGATATTTCAAAGCTTCATCTAGTTTATTCACTTTGCACAAGCCATTAATCATCACATTATATGTGTAGGAGTTTGGGATGCAGCCCTGTTCACGCATTGCTTCAAACAGATTTTGAGCTAAGTCAATTTTTTCTGCATTACAGTACCCATCAATCAAAGAGGTATACATTACATCGGTCACCTGTATGCCTTTATCTTTGAGGGAGTTGAAAATTTTGTGAGCCTCATCAACATCCCCTTTTACACACAGGGCATCAATCAAGGGACCATAAGTTAGATGATCGGGAACTATGTTTTTCTCATCCATCAACCAGAGAAGGCGGACGGCATTATCAACATCGCCCATTTTACATTGCCCACATACTAAAAGGTTAAAGGTCACTAAATCAGGTGTGATTCCTTGTTCCAGCATCTTAGTAAGAAATGGCATTGCTTTGTGAACTTCCTTTATCTCACAAAAACCAGATATTAACTCATTATATGTCCTAACATTAGGATTGCACTTGTTCGACTCCATTGTATGAAACATCCCTAGTGCAGTATTCATCATTCCCTTCTTACAATACCCATTTATCAACGCATTATAAGTCACAGAACTTGGTTGCAACCCATTATCTAACATCTCCTGCAGCACTTTATTTGCTTCGTCAAGCATTCCATCTTTACATGCCCCATCAATAACTACAGTATAAGTGTGCACATTAGGCTTACAACCTTTCTCCTTCATCTCGTGAAATAAAGCCAAAGCTTCCAGCCTCCTTTCCAGGCCAAACAAAGCATCAATCAATATTGTGTAGCTTCGCACATTTGGAATGCAATTGTCATCCTTCATTTCTGAAAACAGAATTTTTGCCTCATCAACCTTCCCAACCTCACACAACCCATGAATCAAATTGTTATACGAAACCTGATTCCTTGGGCACCCCTTTCCAGGCATAGCCATGAAAACCATCTTAGCAGCATCAATATCCCTTTTTCTGCAGTGACCTAAAATGAATGATGTGAATGTATGAGTATCAGGCTTCAGGCCTGCCTGAAAAATCATGCTCAAGAAATACTCAGCCTCACTAATTTTTCCCAATTTACAATAACCATTAATCATCGTATTGAATGTGTATATATTTGGTGACACCATGTCATCCAGCATTTCCTTGTAAACCGCTTTCATCTCATCAATCATCACAAATCTTGCAAGCGACATTAAAAGCATGTTATAACATTTAAGACTGAGTCTCATCCTGAATTCGCCATCCTCACCACGATTCATCTCACGCAAAATACCAAGAACAAGCCTGGAATCTTCAGATGTCTCACAAGACTTAACCATTGAAATCCGGATAATCTCCGCATCCCTGAAAGATTTACTCTTCACCAAAATGCGCAATAGGCTGGCATAGGCTTGTACATCTGGATTGAATGAAGGTGCTCTGGAGAGAAAATTGAAAAAATTAAGGACAACGTGGTGATTGAGATTTGGGTACTGCGAGAGGAAAGAGGAAAACAGAGAAGGAGACATTGAAGGGATCAATCTCTTGAAAGAAGGATGCTTCACCCAATTTGGCTGGCATAGAAAGGAAAAAATCTGACGAAATAAGTCAGCCGATGACTGATCGGATACCGAAACAGCTTCAGGCAGAGCAGTGAAGGAATGACAAAACGACTGCAATGGCGTCGGAGCGGCGGCCGACGATCGTATCATTCTGAAAGCGTTACCGACGGATGATAAACAGCGGAAGACCTCATTCATGAATGCAAGTCCACCCTTCAGGACGCAGAGGGTTTCTCCGTGAAAGAGCCGTTTGTCCTCCTGCGCCTGCGAATAGGCCGTAGGGAAGGGAAGGGAAGGAGGGATTCCTTACCGGGTCGGGTCTATGATATGGAGCTCCTCCGGTTCATCAATATTCTTTCTGGGCCAGGGTTTTCAAATTAACAATTACAATTGGGCTTGGAACATTATTGGGCTACTATCAAGAGATAATATTAAATTAATAATTTGTTTCGAAATATTTGTCTCAGGAGAATTAATTATGTTTTGCGATATAAAACACCTGAAATAAATTGTGTAAATATTTAGGATAATTTAATCTATAAAATGAAATTTGATGTATAATATTTTTTATTATTAAGTTAATTTTATTAAAATTTAAGAACTAAAATAAAATTTTATAGTATTTGGTATTTAAGGTTTTGTAATTGGAATTCATACATTTAAGAATTCGAATAACTTTCAAGTCTAATATAATCATACATTATTTCTTTGAAACGTCCTTTTCCACTTTGGGTCAAGAAAATGGTGTTTTCTCCAGGAAGAAGACGATCTCCCTGAATTCGAATGCTGTAAAAATGGTACAGTCCATGGATTCCGTGTCTCGCCACTGCATTATCTTTACCTATGCCTTCTTTCGAGAACACAGGATCCGCGCTGCGATTATTAACATGAACCTGAAAGGAATGCACATCGTCAAAATCGGGAAGACGAAGTTGAGGTAAGAGCTATGAACCAGAGAATTTTGATGTTTTACTTGGAAATAAGCTCCATTTGTTGATGCGAGAGCTACTTGAAGTGTATAATTCGATTCAGATTTCACACTCTGTAGGTTAAACACAATCCTCCATGTTGTTCCTTGGATTTCGCCGTTTCCAATATCTCTGGTAACTTGAGCGAAAAACCAGTCTTTTGTATAGTCATTTTCCCCAATTCGAAAAACTAGGTCTTGTTCTGGATATAGAGCGGCATAACGTTCCCAAAGACCGTACTGTCTGAATTTATGATCTGAGGTATTGTATTTGCTTCCATATTGGTGAATTTTGTACTTTGGGTCTGGATCAGGGATAAAGAACTCAGCGGCGGAGCGATCTGGAACTCCGATTTCCCAGAGAGTAAGGCCTTTTCTTGGAGCTTTAAATGTGAAATCTCCTTCTGTGATTTCTGATCCTGCAGAAATGATCACCTCTGAAGAATGCTTGTAATTCCCCAATATTCCTGGTACAAATGCAAAGAGACTGTAACTTCCTGGTATCACATTCTCTATAGCAAAACTTCCATTGTTATCTGTTTCTGTCCAAAACTGATACCCCTGCAAAAAACATTGATTCTTACCCTTTTGTATTGCAGTTCAAAACAAAACAAACCAAAACCTTGTTTTCGTATTGCCATGTTGAGATCTCTCCGGTGACCGCTAATCCGATGTACGATAAAGCTGCCGGAACCGGCTGGTCATGCAAAGCCCTGCGTAAACAGAAGATTGTACAGGAACGGGATTTTGTGAACGAACCAACCCGATACGATACGTACCAGTCATGAACCAGCAATCTGCCAGTGATACTTCCTCTGTTTTCAAGCTTGATGAAGTCATTTGAAACAGGGAAACTGTAAGGCCAATTTGCTTGCTCTTTTTCCATCTGATTCACAAGTTAGAATTGATTCAGAAACTGTGCAATGAGCTTTAGTTTTTTTCGATTACCATGACTTTTGCATCGTTCCAAAGAAGAGAAGGGTCAGCTTTCCCGTTCGAATTCGAGTTCAGATACACGAAAACAGGACCGTAAACTTTCTTCCATGACTCGTCAATATCAAACTTAAGAGCAAGTTCTTCTCCAGAATAATGTGGGCTGCTGAAAACCTTCACATTTACAATCCAAAGTTAACAGAAAGCTTCATTTGGTGTAAATATGGAGAATTTGTGCTTCAACTCACAGAAAGAACAGTTGGTCCAACATGTGAAGTAAGATCTTGTTTGAACGGACCACCGGTTTTGAACTCATTGCTCGGTGTAATCATCCAAAATCCGACATCGGAGTTTCCGTTAGCCCATCCGTGAACTTTGTTATCTTTGTTGTTACATGAGTAAAAGTACTTATCATCCACCTTATAAACCATACACTGAGAACATAAGTTCAAATCCTTCCCAAGTGTCTGATTACTAAATTGTAAGAATTACCTCGTCTTTAAAGTCGGGATTCGATGGATCGGTGAGAAGAACAGCTTCGGGATAATCAAGTGCCTCGCCATTGAGACGGTCATCTGCTGTTGGCATGAACCTTTGTCTCTCATCAGACACAGCCATGTAATGAAACCTAAACAGATCGGTTTTTATGCATATTCTCGATTACGTTACATCGTAACGACTATAAAAGCGAAAAGAAATGAGTACTTGTTTTTCTTAAGCTTGAACTCCATTCTTGTTACTTGCAAAGTGAACGCAGGCCAATCTTTCGACTTTTCGAAAACTGCGTAGGAGTAGAATCCGGAGGATCCACGCAGCATAACGAACCTGTAGAAAACTATGAACAACAAGAAAACAACACAAAACAAAAGCTTTGTAACAGTAACTGACCTTTTATCCATATTGAGTGGAACTTTTTTACTTCCAAATCTCCATTCTGAAATGAAAGAAACCTCAACTTGGTTTTCATTCTGCATTATAATCTTGTAACTTGTCCCTGCTAAACTGCAAACCAAACACTTACCGTTTTACGGCCCATCTTTCTCGATCATAAACCCTAAACGTTAAAACTTACACGTCGAATATTCGGTGCTTTACACTACCAGGTTTAGTCCAAACAACATTCCAGCGCCTGCAAATGGTACCAAACTTTAACTTCAACGCTCAAAAACATTACATGATTTTATCTATTTACCCTCTTTCTTCTTCTCCAAGCTCAGTTTCAAGCAAATTTTCACCTCCTCGATATGTAATATCGACGATCACCCCTTCTGGAGCCTTCAAAGTTATCGAAACTACGCCGTTTTTCATCACCAACTGCACAAAATTCAGGCATCTATCAATCAACTACAAAAAACATTGCTTCCCAATTTTCTTGATTCACATACATAATTCCCCCGTTCAAAAATCTGCACTGCTTCTGTTTCTGATTCCACATTCTTCTCCTCAACATCCCACAGCCTGAAACAACCAGAAAAATAATCATTTTTAAATGTAGCCATTTTCTAAGGAAAACCAGCAGTTGCCATACCTGTTAACGTTGCGAGAAGAGACAGAAAACGGGAGAGGTAAAAGCAAGAACGCTATGCTGAAGAAGATAACTGGGAAACTGAAGCGTTTCTCCATCTCCGTTGTTGGCTAGAGAACTGAACATGCAAACGTAGAACTTGAAGAAAATCCGCCGTCAATGTTTGGTTGGACTTTTAAAAACGGTTGAGTTGGTTCAGACTTTTGGGATACAGTTGGGGTTTTTGTATTAAGACAAGTGGTTTTTGGGAGGATTCTTAAACTGTTTTCCAGTCAAAATTGTTGCAAACATGGTTGTGTAATAAAGAACATTTAATTTTATTATGGGCCAAGATTCTTTCCAATTCTTTTATATTTCAAATATCAGATTTAGGATACTCAGAATAAAACAATAACAGAAATAGAAAACATACCAAACCAAATATGATTATTTTAATGAGAAAATTACGACCCAAATCACTAATTTTTAAAATAATGTAAATATGATGATGTCAAAGTTTAAAAATTAAGTTTTCAGCACTTAAATTCGTATATTAGGAAATCAATACAAAGTATAAATATATTTAAAATATTAAAATTTTAGTATCAAATATAAACGGTTTTGGAAATTCGGACCAACCAGACACTTCTTAAACCTTAAAAACATAATATTTACAATATTAAAAAGTTGACGAGTCAATAACGCAAATTATTTAAGGGTTTTGTATGTAATTTACAAACTTTGATAACACAATATTTATGTTATTTTAAAGTTTATGACCTATCAAAAGTATCACTAAATTTTTTTATTAAACAATCAATACATATTACGAATTCTTGACCAATTACATTTATTCGTATTTGAAAATTACATATTACTAAAATATTAGTATAATCTAATTATTTACTAAAAATAAATTTGGAAAAATAAAAAGGTTGGTCAAACCGCCAAAGTAAGCGTATTGACTAATAATTATGTAACTTTGACCACTATAGGGTTTGTTGTACATCAAACATATTTATTTATGGAACCTTCTAAAAACAAGTAATGGTAATAAATAGTACAAAGATTGATCCCTTTATTTATGATTGTAAATATTTAAAATTATATGTAATAAATATCATTTAATTTATTACATACGATTCTATGTAGTAAAATTGCTCTTAGTGTGCTTTATTAATAATCTACTCACATTAAAAATATAAATTAAATTTTCTAATATACTACATCTACTTATATTTAAAAGATATATTCTTAGACTACCACTCTAACTAATGGATGTAGTTTAACCACCAGCCAAAGATACAACAACGTAAGTCAAATAAGAAGCCTTCCAACCATAGTGCAGTATTCTTGATACGTTCAATCATTGACCAGTAATTTTTAATTTAATTTATTTTTAAAATTTATTATTCTTATTAAGTATAATTATTTCTTGATTTTAAAAAATAAATATTTTTTCAATTTTTTTTTAAAAAACCGACCGCCAGATAAATTGTATTGGGTTTTAAACCCTGTTTATTTTCCTTAAAGAACAATTAAAATATTACATGGAGACTAAAATAAATCCGAAATATACCATGAAGGGCGATAATTTATTTGATAATTCAAATAAGATTTTTTTCAATATTAGTCAGATATTATCATATAAAATTATAATAACTTAAAAAATCTAATTTAATTAATCAAATCACATCAATATGGGATGATTTTACATTGGTATTTGAAATTTGGGATGATTTTTTCGAAGGCCCAAATCGCCTTATTGGACCGTTGATCTTGTTGGAAGGTGGGCTCATGACGCCAGCCCAACCATGGTCACAAAGGGATATGGCGTTTTTGAGGGCCATACGTCGAACATGTGGTAACTGGTAATCCTTTCCAAGTTCAATCCGTGTGGTTGCCCATGATGCCGTGGTGTGGGACAATCACTACCAATTGCGTTGTTACTTGTTAGTTGTACTCTCTTTCCAATTCCTTGGTGATGTATTTTCTTGTTTTCCCAATTCTAAAACTCACCGGCTTCTGAGGAAGTTTTAAAAGATTGTGGGCTGTTAGGTGGTCGTGTGTAGAGCAATTTTTCATTGCTGAAACGGGATTTCAATGTTACCCAAGACCATGGTTGAACAAAATGGTGTTATTTGTGCCCCAGCGAAAGGGATACCGCATGTCCAGATGATTACTGGTAACCAGATAGTTAACTACTGCAGAAAAGGTAATGGGTATTGCTCAAAGTTGAAAACGAAAGTGTCTACCAAGGGGTTATCGCCTCTTTATCGGAGTGTGAGTACTTCTAGTGGTTCTTGGATATCTTCTTTTATGCCCCAATCTACTGAAACGGATTATGCGGAAACGAAAGACAAGCATTGCAATGATGGTTCAAATTACTCCAGGTATACACGCCAAATTAAGCTCTGATTTTCAAGGCTTTTAGTTGATTAAAACTTATATTTTTTTACTATTCCGTTACATATTTGTTGCTTGTTCTATGCCCTTGATCTTGTTTATGAGCTTCTTGGTTAAAAACTTCTTCTTTGTGGACCTTTTCTTATAAGTTGACTGACCTTTCTTGGTAATTTCATTGCTTCTGATTCAGTTCTCAGATGGAAGATAGGCATGCCAATGAATTGGAAAAAAGCACCCCTTTGATTCATGGAATTGCTCAGGCATGCAGATATGTTCATAATGATGCAGAGTTTATGAATCAAAAGGCTAGAAATGATATTATACTTCTTTCAAGGTACATCATACTCTCACTATGCATGAACTACTACCCTATATTTCAAGCAAATTTTATTGTATTGCAAAGAAGCAATCTATGCTTTTTTGGTTTGTGTAATTTCACACTCTTATAGTAGAAAATGTATACTCTATAAAGGTCGCTTACCATTTATTGTTTTCAAATTAGAGGACTAGAAAAGTTGAATGCTCGTGCACAACAAGATGTTTCCCTTCTCGGCTCTGAGTTCTTGAAGCTAGACGGTAAGAATCTGTACTAGCAAATGTAACTCTCAGAGTTTCATTTACTTTGATTTTTCCAAGTTGTTTTGTGCTAAGAAAAGTGGCTGAAGCAATTTTCAGCAAATACTTTTGGTTTTATGTGAAAGAGGTGAAAACATTTATAGTTTAATTCTTCGCTTTTTTTTCTTGATAGCACGGGCTCGAGAAGATACTGAGAGAATTGATCTTGATGTCAAGAAAAAAGCAGAAAGTATTCATCATGTTGCTGCTGTAAGGAACTCGAAGATTTTGCTAGCACGACTAAATCCATACCATGGTTGATTTATCATGTCAGTTTTTTCAGCTTCTTAAAAGAAAAGCTCAAACAAGTATAAAAACTGCTGCTGATAAGCACTGGAGTGATGGTGCATTAGAGGTCATTGTTGCTTCTTTATTTCAGTTTTTAAGACCATTTTCAGTAGTTTTACATATGCGCTTACTGATGTTCAGGCTGATTTGAAGAGAGCCGATAGCGCAGCCAGGAGGCGTGCCATTGCCGATTCCTTGATGGCTTTAGAGGCATGTTTTAAGATAGCTTATTGCATAAGTTATCGATGATTCAAGAATTTTATGTTTTTGATTTTTTTGAGCTGCAGTTCGTCAAAAGTATTCACGACATGACGCTGTGCAAAATGTATATGTTTTATTTCGTTTAGCTACGAAAAGTCTACTTGTACTCATTTGTTTCCTAATCATTGTGAATTCTTCTTCCCAGGAAAAGAAATTCTGCTGATAAATCTAGGCATATTACAGTTGAAAAGAATGGTAAAATTCATGAGCTTATTTCCGGAGATGCATCTGTGGATCGTATCACTGCTCTTCAGGTCACAAACTCATCAAATTTTCTTCTTACATTGTCACCTTGTCTTAATACTTACCAGCATGTAGGAAGCATATTGGAGTATAGCTTCTGCCTTATCGGAAGCCGATGGAATCGACTGCACTGACCCCGAAGAGGTTTGTATCCTTTTCTCATCCCTATTCCAGATACCTGTTTTATTGGCTCTGTTCAGAGCAGCTTGAGTTGTTAGTGGCGACTCTTATCGATCTCGATGCAATGGACGGTAAAAGTAGTGTATCTCTGTTAGCGGAATGTTCATCTTCGCCCGATGTCAGCACCAGGTAACTAATATTTTTCAATAGAAAAACCGAACCGAGACGAAACTAGTAAGGATGATTCGTATTCATTATCTGATGATCAGGAGAGCATTGGCTAATGCTTTATCAGCCGCCCCGTCGATGTGGAAATTAGGAAACGCTGGTATGGGCGCGCTCCAGGTTTGTTAATGGTGTAATCCTTTTGTGAGTAAAAGGGAAAAAGCTTATTATGTTCTCTTGCAGAGACTGGTTGAAGATAGTAATCCTGCCATTGCTGAAGCAGCTTCAAAAACTATAAAAGAGTTGAAGAAACAGTGGGAAATTGAAGAAGGAGATAGCTGGAGATTCATGATGGATTCAGACAATGAGCTCAAAGATGAATAATCTTTACAGAGTAATCCGTTTGTTTGTGTTTGTAGATAGTTAAGTTAGACAAGAGACAGCTTACAGAACCTTGTTCTTACAACACTATAGATATAACGCGTTGATCGATCAAAATGTCTTGTGTTGCAATGAACATGAAACTTTGATCGAAAAATCACAACTTTCTTAGTAAGAAATCAACCCATTCTTTCTCTTCTTTGATTCGCTCAAGAACACCGTCAAGAGCGACGTCAAAAGCATCTTTGAACTTCTTGAGACTTCCATTTGGTTTCCCATAAATTACACTCGGAATAGTTTCGATCACCTTCTCCCTTTTCTTCTTAATCTCCGCTTGACTGTAACCTGACAAGATTGTCTTTACGGAAACTTTCCCATTTCTCACGTCCTCTTGGTCGATAAAAACAGAGTAACTTTCTGGTTCACTGGGGAAGAACCATTCATATTGTTCGTATGCTGTCTTGGAGAAGAAGACTGGAACTGATCCCGCGATTAAACACTCGAAAACTGTTTTGGAAGTGAAGCTGTTTCCCTTGGGTTGCAAGCAGAATTTTGATTCCAGTAATGCGTGGAGATTTACAGAGGAATTTGCCCAACAACTGTGGATAGAACAGTCGACAGCGAGACAAGAACCGGCAGCCTCGTTCGAGCAATAACTCATTAGAAACTGACGAAAGTCTGTTCCGGCCCAGTTCTGATTTTCCGTTGTGAATGCAAATAGGGTAGTTCTGTTGTAGCTGCGGATGAAGTTCTGCCATAAATTGAGATCCTGTAATGTTTTGGGATGGAATCCGGTAGGGTAAGGTACACTGATGTCCATTTCGTCTCCAGGGTATTTCTCTACGATGAAACGGGTGACTTTGTTCATAAGGGGCATGTTGAGGAAACTGGAACCCCATGATTGTCCTGGATCGGTGAGACGCCGGAAATCCCAAGTTACTCTTCCGATTGACATGAAATGATCGGAGCCGTTGGTTTTTTTCCAATGCTCTTTATTCGTAACCCACTGTAGCATCGTCTTGCAGTCCCTGTCGCGGCTGGCTGTATCGTTGATCCATAAATGTTTCCCCACGGCAAGCCCAACGTAGAAGGGTACATAGAAAGCTGTTGCAGATTCCGGATCCAGAGTTCTGCACTTATGCCGTAAGATTCGGTGGTGGAATAAGACCTCCACAGTATACTGATTCGTGTGGTACCAAGATTTGTGAAGATTCCCCGGTAACAACCGACGGAGCTCTGTGGCTGCACGGCCATAGCCGTGATTGGGAAAGATGCCGCAATCCCAGTTCCACTGATCTAGATCGGTACAATTAGGGTTAACCAAGTCCCGATTCAGAGTTGAAGGAAGGTCGTAGACGTAGATTCTTCCAGATGGGCATTCTTCACTGTAATTGATCGCCGCTACGGCTTTAGTATCACTGCCATTGGATTCAGAAGTGTGTAGTTGGGCGTACTGGATAGGTACGGAGGCGGAGCGATCGGGAAAGCACGCCGGTGGGGAACGGCTGATTGATATGATTAGGGCTTGAACCCAGAGGAAAGCGATGAAGAGCCAAAATCTTGGGTGCGAAGAAAAATGCATCTTGATCGAATTCACAGCACTTCTTAACAAACCAGGGGACTTGGAAAACTTCTTCGGATTCTGGGCTTCCGGTGAGTGAGGAGGTACCATAGCCGCAGAGGAAGAAACCGATTTGGGAGATGAAATCGAAAGCTCTATCCCAGATCCAAAAAGAAAACAAGGCTGCCGACAATGCTGTAATAAATATCTGCCCCGTAAGTACTAAACTATGAACTCTTTATTCATTATCCGCCATCAGAGCAATCTCTGCAAGTTGTTTAATCCGCTGATGATAGCAGATTTTGTGCTATAATCTGAAACTTCACCTTCCATTCAAGTTTTGAATTATTGCAGAATTAGGCGTATAAACTATTAGTTGGTAAGATGTAGTTTTGAAGCAGGGACTGACCTCTCACTCACTGCAACTGCCACCTGCACAAAGTTCGATCTTTTATCCTGATTTGTCTGTTTTTAGTTGCTGCATTGCTCCCTTGTTATAACATATTCATCTTACCATGAAATCATATTGCTCTCCAGCTTCACTCCGGTCCTTCTTCTTCATCACACTACCCAGATCGCAACGGGATTGGTCTTGTTCTGTTGCAGGTTTTATTTTTCACTGAATCCCGGTTTCTAAAGAGGTAAGATTGCAACGGACACTGTGAACCCACCACGAAATCGAATTTGAACAATATCCATTTTTTTACCGTGCAATCATTGCTTGCCTCTAAACACTGTCAAATTTTGGATACCTCAATCAGTTCTGTTCTTCTCATTGATTAGAAATCCCTTGTTTGGGAATAACTTCCAGGTACAAGACTGGTTTTTCTGTATAATTTTCCAAGGAAACTCGCCGGGTTCAGACTCCGGCTCAGATAAATCAGAGGTAACGACAAAGAATCCACCTTTACCTCCCTCTTCTCTGGGTTGTTGATTTCTGCGCTTTTTTTCTGTTTCTACAAAGCAGGAACAACGGCAATACATTGGAGTTGGGGGATCTCATCGATTTCACATTCAATCTAGGTGAATTAACTTCAAATTCGTTGCCATTTTCAAGAATCAAAGCTTCTTCTCAATCAAACAAGATATGACCGTTACCCACTTTCTTCTCGATTTCATGATGCGATACGCTTTCTACGCTGCGCTCGCCGGTTAGCGTTCTTGAAACCCCCTCTACTAATTACAAGTTATGAAAGAAACGGATTAAGTTTGATTGGGACAGAAACGTCCGTATTTGCAGTCTACCATGTGACCACTTGTTTTCATTGTCGATTTTGTTTTTATCTTCTGCCGTGTTTTCGTTTCAGCTATACTTCTGATGATCGTTGCTTTGATCGTCAAACTCATGTGCAATTTCGACGCAAATGAATCTTCGGGTGAAACAATTGCGGCGGCGACGGAAAGGAGCAGGCTTATTGGCTGCAAAGGACTAGAATCATCGAATTATGGGACTAATTGCAATAATTTGGAGTCAAGGAGCAGCAGTTGCTCGTCGGAGGAGGATATGTACGACGGCAGAATCTGCGTGATTTGTTACGATCATCAACGGGACTGTTTCTTCATACCTTGCGGCCACTGCATCACCTGCCACGCTTGCGCTTATCGGTACACGTACCATTTCAAAATTCATCGGAAAAGGAAGAACGAAACTTATGGATTTAAGTTTTCAAATTGCAGGATCATGAAAACTGAAAGCCAGAGCTGTCCGATTTGTCGTGGAATCATCGATAAGGTTCGCACGTTGCATATTTCCTAGTTCCGGGTCCGGATTCGGATCCGGTACCATGGAATGTACCTGTACACTGGTAGAGAGCATCTACATTTATGAGGTGAGCCAATAAAGCTCTCCACGTGCATTCTAATTATTCGCTGGAACAAAAGAATACTAAGAATAATTATTTTAAATAATAAAATATGAGTCATTATCTTAATATCTTTAAAGATAAATTATTATAAAAAATATAGAACAAGATGAAATATTACAAAATATACTTTACTTAATTCTTGATTTGTATTTTATTTTCTTGATTTACTTAATTCTTGATTTGTACTTTATTACAAGATGACTATTTTTGTGATAATCAAATTTAGAGGATATGTTTTGCAACTTTGAAGATCAAATTTACAACATTATATAAATTTTGAGAATGAATAATGAAAAAATTGAAAATTTATGAACTACAAATACAAAAAAAAACTTTGAGAATCAAATTTATCAAAATTATCAAAATTTGGGGACTGAGGGTACTATTTTCTCATTTTAAAATGATAGTAGGACTCCTCATCATTATTTTTAAATGTATTATACTTTGATGTGATGAGATAATTTCTAAAATAATATTTTTTAGTGATATACATTTATTGGCTTTAAAGATCCGTTTGAATTTGGGGTACCCGATGCTTGAGCAAGGCACGTGCACGCCTTCAATTCACACAATTATTCTTGTCGACAACTCATGTTAAAAGAGATTGTTCTTATCTTATCCTATAATTTGTGTTTTTTACATAAAAATATATTTATCAAATTATCTTATCAGTTTGTTTTTTCTCAAAAACATCACATAATAAACAGAATATATACTAAATAATAAATTAATCAGAATAATTATATCCAAATTTCACGCAAAATCAATTTATTCAATGGTTTAAAAACATGTATGATCGCCCAATTTGATTGGGAATTGGCATCTACAATTAAAAATTGACTATAAAATGAATGGTAGTTTGTTCCAAATAAACTGGTTAGATCATGTATTTTACGATATGATCATAAAAACGGGATTTTAACTTACATATATGAGTGTCCAATACATTTATTTGAATTGGTATATCATTTTATTAGACATTAAAATGTTTTGAACCATGTGATAAGAAATTGAGATCTTATTTATATGCTTAGCCTCTTGTTATTACTATATTTTAAAAATAAATTTATTATATAATAATATTGAAGGATTTGTGTACATTTTAAAAAAATATATAATGTAGGTAAATTAATTTTACCTGAAATTTGAATGATCAAAAATAATATTTTCTAAATTAATATATTTTTATTTTGATTCGGATTCCAATTCTCAACCCTAAATTAAGACAAGACATCAATTCACTTACCTCACAAATTGCATATCATATCATTAAATTTGATGTTTTCTAACATTTAGCAATTATATTAAATATTTTATATAGCTAGAAATTTTACATTAATTTAAAAAGTTTTCAATGAATTAGCAAAATAATAGTAATAAATTTAGATAAATGTGTGTTGTTCAATCCATTGTTTTCATACCGAATGGTATACCGTATGATACGTCAAATTTTGTTCGGTATCGGTATTTTTTTTCATACCGTCCGGTATCGGATATTAGGGTCGATTTCCAGGTTTTTTCGGTTCTGATTCTAAAAGACTAATTAAATATTAATTTTTTTAAATATAAAATAAAATAAAATTTGATAACTATCGGTATACCGTCCGTATCGTTCATATCGATCCGGAGCTGTACCTAATTTCGAATGGGTACCAAAACATTGGTTCAATCTCTCATCTCCACGGCGGATTACCGACTCCAATTTCCGAGGTTTTTGACTGGTTCTGTTTTACTGATCGTTGATGATTCCTCAAACGGACGAGCAGGCGGTGCGATTGTTGGATGAAGACGCTGAAGAGCGGGCTTACGCTACCGCAGAAAAGGTCCTCGTCATTGGAGTGGATGAGGAGCGGGATACTGAAGAGTATTCTACTGGAAAACCGCCTTTTTCATGGAGAAAGCTTTGGCTTTTTACGGGTCCTGGTTTCTTGATGAGTATAGCTTTTTTGGATCCAGGAAATCTTGAAGGGGATCTCCAGTCTGGTGCAATTGCTGGGTACTCGTTATTATGGCTGCTTTTTTGGGCAACCCTTATGGGACTTTTGATTCAGCTTCTTTCTGCACGTATTGGAGTGGCTACCGGTCGACATCTTGCTGAGATATGCAGGGATGAGTACCCAAATTGGGTAAGTCTTGTGCTTTGGATTATGGCTGAGATGGCCTTGATTGGGGCTGATATTCAGGAGGTTATTGGTAGTGCTATTGCAATCAAGATTTTGTCTCAGGGCTTCCTTCCTCTTTGGGGTGGAGTTATCATTACTGCTCTAGATTGGTAAGGAACTGTATCATTAAATTATAGCCTACGTTATTTTATAATTAGATTGGGCAATTCTGATGATTGGTTGTTTACCCTGTACTACAACTTAGCTTGTTCTCATATATTCATGATTTAATTCATTAAATGCCTTGAAGTAGACACTTGATCAGCTTCTGGTTTGCTGCTGACAAACTTGTTTGTTGCAGCTTCATCTTCTTGTTTCTTGAGAATTATGGTGTACGGAAACTTGAAGCTCTTTTTGCTGTCCTTATAGCTACTATGGCCATTTCATTTGCTTGGATGTTTGGTGAAACAAAGCCTGATGGAGCTCAACTTTTACTCGGTCAGTAAATGCTTCGTTCTCAAATACGATCCATTTGTGCTTCTTTATCACTGATAAGTTTCAATTTGACAATTTTCAGGTGTTTTAGTTCCAAAACTCAGCTCTAAAACCATAAAACAAGCAGTTGGTGTAGTGGGATGCATTATAATGCCACACAATGTTTTCTTACACTCTGCCCTTGTCCAATCTAGAGAAGTTGATCCTCGTAAAATAAGCAGAGTTCGAGAAGCTCTAACTTACTACTCGATCGAATCAAGCATTGCTCTTGCTCTCTCATTTATCATAAACTTATTTGTTACTGCTGTTTTTGCTAAAGCATTCTATGCAACAGAAGTAGCTAACAATATTGGCCTTGCAAATGCTGGTCAATATCTTCAAGAAAGATTTGGTACTGGTTTATTTCCTATTTTGTACATATGGGCTATTGGTGTTCTTGCTGCAGGCCAAAGCAGCACGATTACGGGTACTTACGCGGGTCAGTTTATTATGGGAGGATTCTTGAACTTAAGATTGAAGAAATGGATTAGAGCACTTATAACTAGAAGCTGTGCTATTATCCCTACATTAATAGTAGCTCTTATTTTCGATACATCTGATGATTCATTAGATATTCTGAATGAATGGCTTAATGTTTTACAGTCGATTCAAATTCCTTTCGCTCTTATCCCTCTCGTTTATCTCGTTTCGAACAAACAAATCATGGGATACTTCAAAATCAGCTTTCTTCTTCAGGTACATATATCTATTCATTCGAATCTGTTTCGAGAAATCTATTCATTCTTAGTGCTTTGTAGGTGACATCTTGGCTTGTGACTGCTTTGGTTATTGTAATAAATGGCTATCTTTTGGTTGATTTTTTCGCATCCGAAGGAAGTGGCTTCTTGTTCGGTGCTCTCGTTTCGGTTTTTACAGCTGCTTACGGTGCGTTTATCATGTATCTAATCATACGAGGTATCTCACATTCGAATCAGCATGGTAAAGTTAATATGTATCTGAGTTGAAAGGTCATCACATTGAACTTGTAGTCGGCGAAATAAGTCGTCCCGAGTGATCGAATATGCCGGTCGGGTTATCTTCGATGATCATTACATTAATAATAAAGTATATGAGCTTTCATTTTTATAATGAAGCTTCATCTTCTTTAAGCTCATGTTATACTTGTCTTGCATGAACTTAAACTTTATACTAGTTTTTTGTGTTTTTCTATTATTTTTAATTCACACTAAATAAAAATAAAATTACTATGCATTCATTATTAAATAATAATGTTTTCAGTATCATAGATAAATTAATTATTGCAACATCGTTTAATAAATGATTATGTTAACAGTGATTTCAATAACTAATATGTGATAATATTATTAATATCACATTTTTTGTGATATTAAAATTTACCAAATATAGTATCTATAAAATTAAGATTTTGTTATAAATAAAACGATTCGAAAAATGTGGAATAAGATATATACTAATCTATGATCATAAACATAATACTCATACCTTCAATATTCTTGTGTGTCTTCATAAGACACAAACCAATCCTATTTATAGGCAAAATATATGAATATTTGTGGAAGGCAAATATTCATATAGATAATGAGATATTAATTCAATGACTAATTCAACTAGTATCATTAAATATATCTACCTTATTAATTAGATGTAAAAGTTAGGTGTATAAGATATTTTGTATAATGTAATTTAGATTGTTTTTTCCGGATTTAGTGGGATATGTTTCTTTACTTTGATAAACATCCACCTATATATTCATAACACTCCCCATTGGATGTTTATTAATATCTGCTCTCATTGAACATCATCGTCCTTCTTCCATAGTTGATTTGGAGAATTTTCTGATGAAGATATTTTTATTGTTATTTCTTATATTAGTCTTACATTATATTATTATTGTTTATCTTTTACAAAATATGTAACAGGAATGTATGTATTTTGTATTATTATTGTGATTATAAATAAATGTACATCTCCCTCTCTTAATAATATCACTGAATATCTTTGAGTCTTCGGACTCCAATGTTGTAGATCAACTTTTCAAAAGTTGAAGTTGGGAGAGATTTAGTAAACAAATCTGCTAGATTGTTTTGTGATCGTATTTGTTGGATACTTATTTCTCCATTCTTTTGAAGCTCATGTGTGAAGAAAATTTTTGGTGAAATATGTTTTGTTCTATCTTCTTTAATATATCTCTCTTTCATTTGCAAGATACACGCAACATTGTCCTCATATAATATCGTTGGGTTTATTTTTTCAGAAAATAAACCACAACTTAATTGGATATGTTTAATTACAGATCTCAACCAAACGCATTCACGGCTGGTTTCATGCATAGCTAAGAGTTCAGCATGATTCGATGAAGTGGCTGCTATGGTTTGTTTTGTAGATCGCCAAGAAATAGCGGTCCCACCACTTATAAATACATATCCAGTTTGTGATCTACCATTATGAGGATCAGACAGATATCCAGCATCTGCGTAATCAACTAGTTCTAATTTTGATCCTTTCGGATAAAATAATCTCTTATCGGATGTTCCTTGAAGATATCGAAAAATATGTTTGATATCTTTCCAGTGTCTTAATGTAGGAGAAGAACTATACCTTGCTAATAAATTTACTGCGAATGCAATATCAGGTCTTGTATGATTAGTAAGATACATTAATGATCCAATTGCACTAAGATATGATACTTCAGAACCAAGAATTTCTTCTTCACTTTCTCGAGGTCTAAATGGATCTTTATCTACATCTAATGATCTAACAATCATTGGTGTGCTTAATGGATGTGAATAATCCATATAGAGTAGTTTGAGCATTTTTTCCGTATAAGATTTTTGATGAAGGAAAAATGCATTCTTTAAATGTTCAATTTGTAATCCAATACAAAATTTTGTTTTGCCTAAATCCTTCATCTCAAACTCTTTCTTTAAGCATTCTATTGCATCTGCAAACTCTTCAGGAGTACTAATTATATTGATATCATCGACATAGATTGCAAGTATAACGAATCCATTTTTAGACATTTTCAAAAAAATACATGGACAGACTTGATTATTTATATACCATTCATCAATCAAATATTTGCTGAGACGATTATACCACATTCGTCCAGATTGTTTCAATCCATAAAGAGATTTATTCAACTTAATTGAATAATTCATTCGAGATTCGGAATTGAATTTTTCAGGCAAATTGAATCCCTCGGGAAGTTTCATGTAAATGTCAGTGTCAAGTGAGCTATATAAGTAAGCTGTAACTACATCCATTAGATGCAAATCAAGGTTCTCGTGAACAACTAAACTTATTAGATATCTAAAAGTTGTTGCATCCATAACACGTGAATATGTTTCTTCAAAATCAATTCATGGTCTTTGCGAGAACCCTTGAGCTACAAGTCTCGTCTTATATCGTGTAACTTCACCCGTCTCATTTCGTTTTCTCACGAAAACCCACTTATAACCCACTGGTTGTACATCTTTTGGAGTACGAATTACTGGCCCAAAAACTTCACGTTTTTTAAGTGAATTTAATTCTTCGTCAATGGCAAATTTCCATTTGATCCAATCATCTCCTTTTTTACATTCAGACATTGATTTCGGTTCATGATACTCATCATCATTGATTACATGGAATGTCATATATTGGGCAAAATGTTCATCAATTACTTCCTTAGATCGATTCCATTTTATTCCATTCAATGTATAATTGATGGAAACTTCTTCATTCTTATGAGAATTGTTTATATCATTCGCAATCGACACATCTCCTTGATGCTTTGTTCCTTTTCTCTGTCGAGGATTCTTATCCTTCGAACCAATGTGTCTCCCATGCTTCAGACGTGCTTTTGATTCATTTGCGATAACACAATTCTTAGTAGGAACATCAACTCTTATTGGAACATTAGCAGCTGAAATGTGAGATTTAGTAACTTGTTTAGTGTCATTGAACGCATTTGGCAATTGATTTGTTAGATTTTGTAAATGAATAATCTTTTGAACTTCTAGTTCACTTTGTTTTGTACGAGGATCTAGATGATGTAGTGATCGGTTACTCCAATTGATTTCAATTTCATGATGAGTATTTTCTCCCCCTAAAGTTGGGAAATTAGTTTCATTGAAATGACAGTCGGCAAATCTAGCACTAAACAAATCTCCAGTTTGAGGTTCAAGATATCTTATGATACTTTGAGACTCAAATCCAACATAAATTCCCAACCTTCGTTGTGGTCCCATTTTAGTGCGTTGTGGTGGAGTAATTGGAACATAAACAGCACATCCAAAAATCCTTAAATGGGAAATGTCTGGCTCTTTTCCAAGAACTAGCTGTAATGGTGAAAATTCATTGTAATTTGTTGGTCTAATGCGAACAAGTGATGCTGCATGTATAATAGCATGTCCCCAACAAGTCAATGGTAACTTAGCTTTCATAAGCAATGGTCTAGCAATCAATTGTAAACGTTTAATTAATGATTCTACGAGACCATTTTGTGTATGAACATATTCTACTGGATGTTCTACATCTATACCCATTGTTGCACAATAATTATTGAATGTCTCATAAGTGAATTCACTAGCATTGTCGAAACATATTTTCTTGATTGGGTAATTAGGAAATTGAGATCGTAATCGTATTATTTGAGTAAGCAATCTAGAAAAAGCTTGATTACGAGTCGATAACAAAGATACATGTGACCATCTTGTTGATGCATCAATAAACACCATAAAATATCTAAATGGTCCACATGGTGGATGTATTGGTCCACATATATCACCTTGAATACGTTTTAAGAAGGTTATTGATTCACTTTTTATTTTCAAATTTGATGGACGAATAATGAGTTTTTCTTGTGAACATGCAACACAAGTTAAATCATTTGATTGTAGAATCTTCTGGTTCTTTAAAGGGTGTCCACATGAAAAATTTATTATTCTTCAAATCATAATTGATCCGGGATGACCCAATCTATCATGCCAAGTAGTAAATATCTCATGATTTGTAAATTTTGAATCAATAATATTATTTATTTCAATTACACTAATATAAATGTAATATAATCCAGAATGAAGAGATTTTAATTTTTCCAATATATATTTTGTCTCATTTATTATACTTGTTATATGAAGACATTCAACATTATCTTCATTAATTGTTTCAATGTGATAACTATTTCTGCGAATATCTTTAAAACATAATAAATTTCTTTGAGATCTACTGGAATATAATGCATTACCAATTTTCAACTTGGTTCCTTCAGGTAGCATTATATTAGCTATTCCAGATCATTCAATAATTTTTGTTGTACCAGAAATAGTACTAACATTAGAATCTCGTATTATAATTTTTGTGAAATATTTCTTGTTCTTGAGAATTGTATGAGTTGTTGCACTATCCAAGAGGCAAATATCATCTTCTTTCATATCGATGTTGTTCTGTTGGCTACTCATTTTCAACTTCAATATTAAAAGAAAAATTATAAATAAAACAACATTTATTCATAAATAACAACAAAGCTTTATTAAAAATCAAAATACAAATTTCAAATTTCATCATTTTTAGTGCCAACAATCTCCAATCAAATGATCAATTCTTCCATCAAGATCAGTAAAGAAGTCAGCAATATCAAGTTTAGTAACATCAATATCACTTTCATTTTCCTCATAAGCAAAGTTCGTCTCAATCTTCTTTTCATTTCCTTTTATAGATACTTGATAAAGTTTAATAAGATGTTTTGATGTTCTGCATGTACGTGACCAATGACCTTTTCCACCACAACGATAACACACGTTGTTTCTGTTAATTTGGTCATATTTATTGTTTTGTCCGTACCTCTCCTTTTCTTTGCCTTTACCATCTTTCATTTCATGTCTATTCCACTTCTGGTGGAATTTTTCGTTTTGTGAGTATACATCATGGTAATTGCGACCTCGTCCTCGTCCATGACCATAATCATGAGTACGTCCACGTCCACGACCACGACCGCGACCACGACCACGACCATGGTCATGTCATAATAATTCTCTTGAGATATAACATTCACTTCAGGGAATGGAGCAGTACCAATTGGGCGTAACTCATGATTTTTCATCAATAACTCATTATTTTGCTCAGCTACAAGTAAGCAAGAAATTAATTCCGAATATTTTCTAAACCCTTTTTCACGATATTGCTGCTGCAGGAGCACATTGGATGCATGAAAAGTTGAAAAAGTTTTTTCCAACATATCTGAATCTGAAATATTTTCTCCGCTCAACTTTAGTTGAGATGTAATCTTAAATAGTTGAGAATTATATTCACTTACGGACTTAAAATCTTGCAACCGTAAATGCATCCAATCATATCTTGCTTTTGGAAGAATGATAGTTTTCTGGTGATCATATCTTTCTTTCAAATTAGTCCAAAGCACAAATGGATCTTTAACTGTCAAATATTCGGTTTTTAAACCTTCATGAAGATGGTGACGAAGAAAGATCATTGCTTTTGCTTTATCCTGTTTAGAAGTTTTATTGTCCTGTTTGATTGTGTCTCCCAGACCATTCGCATCTAGATGAATTTCAGCATCTAGAACCCATGACAAATAATTCTTTCCCGTAATGTCAAGTGCCACAAATTCAAGTTTTGCTAGATTCGACATTATGCTATCTTCAATGTTCTAAGAGCAAGTTAGGAAATAAATATCAATATCAAAGATAAAATGTAATAGAGCTTCGTGCTGATAACGTGTTATAAATAAAACGATTCGAAAAATGTGGAATAAGATAGATACTAATCTATTATCATAGACATAATACTCATACCTTCAATATTCTTGTGTGTCTTCATAAGACACAAATCAATCCTATTTATAGGCAAAATATATGAATATTTGTGGAAGACAAATATTCATATAGATAATGAGATATTAATTCAATGACTAATTCAACTAGTATCATTAAATATATCTACCTTATTAATTAGAGGTAAAAGTTAGATGTATAAGATATTTTGTATATTATAATTTAAATTATCTTTTCCGAATTTAGTGGATATGTTTCTTTACTTTGATAACATCCACCTATTTATATACATAACAAAAATTTCAAAGTTCAGAAAAGAACAGCTCAAAAGTTACTTATTATTTGATTAATGGGAGCGAAAAACTCAATTGCAACTTGCAATGGATCCAAAATATTTGGAAGCTGATGAACGACAGAAGTAAAATAAAGGCGTAGATTCTCTGAAAGAAATCCAGGGATGAGTAGCATAATGGTACAAATATTTTGCGAATTGTGTGGAAGGGAAGAGTTTATAGGGAATATAGATAACTCTACTCGGAGAGTGAAGTATTGGGGATGGGATTGATAGATGTTGGGAACAATTGGCTTCTTGATTGTTGATCATTGAAAGATGATGCCACTTTCTCTGTTCTTCGTCCCATTATCTTCCCCATCAATACAAGCCCCACCAAGAATTTCGAGCTACAGACCCTTGCATCCAATCCAGCGGCAGTTCAAAACTCCAAGGTTATCAAGTTTCGAATTTCGTGGGATTAATGAGAACTCTGAGAATTTGGCTTCTGTGGCGGCGAAAGAAAACAACGGATGGGAGAATTGGTTGGGTACTGCTGCCAGCTTGTATCCTGTGTATGTTACAATTGGTGGGGTGATTGCTTTCTTGAAGCCCTCAACTTATTCATGGTTTGTGCATCTTGCCCCGACTTCTTATAGCTGGACTCTAGGATTTATTATGTTGGCAATGGGGATTACACTGGATTTTAAGGAGTTGATCATTTTGTTCAGGCAAAGACCTCTCTCTGTGAGTTTTATCTTCTGTACAT
>RWGZ01001188.1:16117-47531 GCA_009725065.1 Utricularia reniformis | reverse complement strand
ATTAATTAGATGTAAAAGTTAGGTATATAAGATATTTTGTATATTGTATTTTAGATTGTCTTTCCGGATTTCGTGAGATATGTTTCTTTACTTTGATAAATATCCACCTATTTATTCATAATAAAAATAAGTTTTTTATTATATTAAATCAAACCACTCACAGATTGTGCGTTTTATTGAGTTAAACTGTTGATGGATTAAGAAATGTTTCTAACTTACGAGATATACATGTACGCATTTTATTATGCCACCCAGACTTTGAATAGTGATTTATATCCAAATATTTTATTATGAATTTATAATTCTACTTATTATTTTAAATCCTTAAAATTCTATTTATTAGAAGTTATTCTTCTATATTTTTTAAATGCTTATAATGTTAATAAATTAAATTTGTATGTATGTTTAAATACTCATATATATATATATATATATTTATTTAGGACCTATCATTGATGACAGGGTGGTACTGATTAAAATATAATTGTTTTTTAAATTGAAAAGTTAATTTGAAGCCCATATAATTAATGGACCTTAATAGCTGTATTATTCAAATTGGCCGTGAATCTAGAAATATAATGAATTATTTATCAACATTGTTTCTGAGCTAGGGATTTTTGTTGATTCAACATATAAAGGCGGTGAGAACTTCTGAGATTCCGGTAATTCAAACTTTTACTCCTTTTTTGTTCTTCTGTGACCCCCTCCCTTCTATAAATTGAATCAACACACTACGATTTTTACATCTCTCATCTTGTTGACCACTTAAGCCGCTTTGTTTTTTAGCCGTTGTACTCTCCGGCCGTTGTTTTGGATTTAGGGCATTGGTGAAACGCTCCTCTCTCCGACTTTGACAAGTTCATCGCTTTAAATATTAGTGAGGTGATATTTGCAAGTCAGGATTGCTAGTTTGAAATAATTGTGTTTTGATGTTTGAATCTTTATCTTTCATTGAATATTTTTCAAAAATATGCTTATTGTTACTGTTTTTCTTGGAATTATTGGAGTTTGTGGTTTCTTGATTCTACTTGTGCTTCTTCTGAGGATCATCCCATTTTGAAATGATTCTATAATGTGATACCCAGATAAATAATATTTTGAACTCTGAAGGTTTCTTGTTGAAAATTAACGGGTTTCTGTCACATGAAATGAGTTTTTTTGTTTGGATTTTGGGTGAAGGTAAATTTGTATTTGTCTATTACCATATATCTTTAAAATGAAAATATTTTAATCGAAAGTCTCCTAATGTATCAAGGGTGTTCTATATCATTGTGTATGAAGATTATATCTATTTACAAAGAGTATTAAAGTTCTTACAGTTAAATAAAATGTTCGAACTGGTGTTATTGTAGTTATGGTCGGACTTTCTATTGGAGAGCTGAACTTTATAAAAGGTGGAATCGCCCAGGATCTTCGAACTGATGGCCGCAAGCGATATGAGTATCGGCCCATTTTTGTTGAAACTGGTGTCATTCCCCAGGTGTGAAATATCTGTGTAATAAAGTATGTTTGTGCAAATCTAATAATCTAAATGTTTACTGACCTGTTTAAGGCAAGTGGTTCAGCAAGAGTAAATTTTGGGACGACTGATGTCATTGCAAGTGTGAAGGTAGTTATCCAAGGGGCATAGGTTTTGAAGCTTTGTTTTTTTTAAAAAATTTCCAAGCGTGCCTTTCTTGTATGCTTTCATTGATCATTTTAAGTTTTAGGCTGAGCTTGGAAAGCCAAAGCCTTCTCATCCTGAGCAAGGAAGTGTTCGCATCTACGTTGAATGCAGCCCCACTGCTGATCCAGCATTTGAGGTTAAAAAAATTGATTTTCCCTTTATCCGTTTACACAACAATGTTTATTCAGTTGTTTCACTTAGGCCTTCATTGAAATGTTTGGTTCTTCATTTCACATTTCTGTATTTTTCCTACCAGTTTTTTTCACTTTCCATCATGTAATACCGTCATGAAAACTTGCCTCTTTTCATGTCTTCCTAATTTGCAGGGAAGAGGAGGAGAGGAGTTATCGACTGAGCTCGCTTCATCACTTGAGCGATCTTTACTCGGTGGAAAAAGTGGGGCAGGTAAGCATAACATTATGAGCTGTTTGGTGGTACTCAGAAGTAGGGTCGTGAGGTTCTTAGCTACTTATCGTTTTTCTTTATGAATTTTCTTGAAGGATCTGGAATCGATCTCTTGTGCCTCTCCATTGTGAAGGGGAAGATTTGTTGGGATCTTTATATTGATGCCCTTGTTGTCAGCTGTGGTGGCAATTTATTGGATGCCTTGGCCGCTTCCATTAAGGTGGCTACAACCCCCTGTGATCTTTAAACATTAATCTGTACGGTTATTACTGTTATGATTTTGGTTTACAGGCAGCTCTAAGCAACACCACAATACCGAAAGTCCAAGTGACAGCCAATGCTGCTCATGATGAGCAGCCAGAGGTTGATGTTAGTGATGAGGAATTCCTACAATTTGACACGAGCAAAGTCCCTGTTGTGATTACGCTAACGAAGGCATTATCTTGTTTCCCTTGCTTCTCCAGTCTATATGCTGTGCTGATGCTATTAATTTTTTAATATGCAGGTTGGAAGACATTATATTGTGGATGCTACGACAGAAGAGGAATCCCAGATGAGTAGTGCTGTCTCCATTTCTGTCAACAGAGAAGGGCGTGTATGTGGCCTCACAAAAAGAGGGGGTGCGGGTTTGGATCCAAGTGTGATTCTTGACATGGTTTCTGTTGCAAAACACCTAAGTGAGCAGCTGATTAACAAACTTGACTCTGAAATTGCTGCTGCCGAGGCTCGCCATGAGGATGATGATGATCAGATGGATTTTTAGCTCTGGTGTTGCTGATTTTTGTAGAATACTTGATGATTGCTTACCATGTTATAGAACGATTTTTTATTCAGGACAAAAGCGTTCAAGCAAATTTTTAAAACAGGAAAATCTTTTTCATTCTTTTTTTTTTCTGTAATATGTATTCCCACCTGCAGGGTTGCGGATCAACTTCAACAGAGTCGAGTTCCGTCTGAGTGAATTGTTTCAAAAGTTTTGCTCGTTCCATTACTTGTCTCTTCCGAATCGGTGAGGAGCTTGTTTTCCGATCCTCGTTTTCTCAGGTATATTTTGCTTTCATTTTATGTTTTTTCATGCGAATTTACGCAAATGTGGAGAGCATTGACATGCGTTTGTGGTTGTTTTTGGTGAAGATCGAGAGGCAATGAAATGAGTTTATGAGATTAAGTTGCCAGCTGCCCTTCAAGGTTGCTTGTGTATTCATGAAGGCTTCTCTAATTCTTCATTTTTTCTTCATGATTGCAGCATACGCTAAATACATTTAATTCATCGAGGTAGGCTAAGCCCGTTGAAGATTCAGATGGCCACGATAGATCAATGGATGTGGGACATCGGCACACTGGTATTGCGGGTAATTACAATGATCACAGCTTTGCTCATCCCAGTTATGCAGATGCATATGGGGCTGGACATGGCTGGAGCATGTAATTCCTTTTAACTGTGTCAGAGTCGACTGATTTGTTGATGCCAACAAAAATTAATTAAATAAAAGGTACATGTTCTTAGTGTAAATTAGGCACGTTCCCTCTGATTGACTTCTTATTTATTTGCTAGAAAAATATACTTTTTTTTTCAAAAAATTAGTTTTTTAAGCAATAGCCCCAAAAAACGGTTTAGTCATTGGAGGCCAACCAAAGAAGAGAAGAGTGAAAACTTACAACGGCCGCAAGAGAATGAAATACGGAGGTCATTTTTCAAGGTGAAAGAGAGAAAAGGTCCTCTTTGTAAGAGTTTTTGACAAATGCTGCTCATTTTTGTACGCATTTCATCTTGGACCTTTTAGTTCTGGGAGAGTTGCATTTGCATGCTGTAGTTTGTGCTTTGAATATCTCATTGTTGGCAGGAAACTGGTCGGGTGGGCTTATTTTCTTCTTTTGCTAGAGAAATTCTTGTTCAGATTTTTACTTTGACAGAAGTATTACTGAGACACACTATACATGGCTTGAATCCGTGGCTCCATTTTGAGAGCGGGTGCTATCTGTTATAAAGGGTGCTTGGGGGATTTTCTAGTGCTAGTGAAGGGCCATCTTCATAAATTTCCATGTCAATTTCTAATTTTTAGTGATCTTTAGATTCTCATCTTCATAAATTTCCTTTTTGCTGGGTGGTTCATTTGAGTTTGTCATGGTTAAGTTAAAGTGACTCACTAGTGAACCGCTCTGTTTCATTCACCTTGTTCTTGCATTCATGTGAAATGTTTCAGGATGGTTTTTTTAGATGGGGAGGGATGTTACGGGACTGCGCGGTGTTCAGAAGCCTTCTTTGATTGCCAAATCTAATTCTCAGGTTCATGCTACACATAACGAAGAGAACCTCATGATCATGCTACAGAAGATGGAAAACTAAATCAGCATATTTATAAGGGAGATGGTTCTGTACAGAAGAAGAATACCACCCATGGCCCCGAGGAGAAAATAATAAGGACCAATGTTGAGGTGAAAATTGAGAAACCTGTTTTAAATGGGAACTCTTCAGAGTTGCCGAAACCAGCTTCCGGGACCGGAAAACTGAGTTCTGATGCAAGTCATGTCGATGGATCAGAAACATAAGAAAGTCCACAGATTAATCATCTGTGTAGTTCCAAAAAGTCACTGGTATCTCACATTTCCGATTTTTCGTATATTTTATCCTGCTGCTTGTTTTGGCCTGAATGGTTTGAGTATACATTGTGGCTTTCTTGAAAATATGGTAACCTGTTTGCCAGATGAATTCTCCGCCATCATCAACAAAGCAGCAGAAATTTCATCGTTAAAAAGCTTCTGATGATGATGATAATGCGCCGATTACATCTTCGTATCCTTATACTATGCAACGTTTGTTGATACTTGTTAACTTATCGTGTCCCGTTTGTGTCTTTAAATTTCCATAGATCTACAACATCTTTATAGATGAACAAATCCAAGGTGACAGTTCTTGATCCCCAAGATTTATCATTGAGAGCCGGTTAGAACGAAGAAAAGAGGTAACTTCACATCCTCTCTTGGGAAGGTTTCATATCTTTTTTAAAGTAACGATTTCTCATTGCTTCCTAATAGTTCTACACCAAGTTGGAGGAAAAACACAAAGCTTCTATAAAAAATGAAGGTAAACATCAATCATCAACACTTTCGTTGCTTCGACATTCTGAGACGTCTATATGTTTGATTTCAGGAAGAACCTTAGAAAGAGTATGGTTTACAAAGCAAATCCAGTCCCTAGCTTCTACCGTGAAGGATCACAACCCAAAACCCAACTTAAAAAGGTGAAATCGTCCTATAACAGCACTTGTTCAATCTCTAAGCTGGTAGTAATCTGTTTCCTGTTTTTGAGGGTTTTTCCATTAGCGATTTCTTATGCTTAATCTGGTAATGCAGTTGACAGCTGGGTTTTTCCCAAAAATATCCTACTTTTAAAAACAATTTCCCAAACTAACCTAGCTATTATAATTTTGTCTAAAATAACCTACTTGATCTCTTATTTTAAGTTACAAGAAGTAATTTGTTAAAATTCTAATTCAATTCTAGTAGAGGTAGGAGATTCCCGGAAGATGTGATATTGGCTATTTTTTCATATCGATGGTATAACGGTCGGCATTGGTATTTCGATCGGTAGTCAAAACCGGGTCGGAACCCGGTTTTTTCGGATAAACCCGAAAAAAAAGCTTAAAAATTCTAATTTATAATTTTTCTTTTACAAAAAAGAAAATTTTGTACTGATCGTATCGGTCATACCGATCCGGAACGAAACGATTTTCCAAACCGGTATGAAAACATTGGATGTTTGTTATTATTTTACGAATTCGATTACAACACGTAAATAATATTACTATCTAGCGAATAACTTTGAATAAGTTTAAAAATGTTCGATTCTCGCTCTTATTTCATACTCATACTGAGATGGATTCAATTTAAAAAATAAGTTGGAAAATTATCGAATGACTTATGAAAAGTATTTTTATAATGTTTTTCAATTTCGTTTCGATCCTACTGAAATGACACAAATATTTTTTTAAAAAAAGCTTTTTAAAAAATCAAATAAATAATTTTTTTTAGAGTATGACTTGAAAACCCTGGATCCGACTCTCAAAACTCAGTATCGAACGATCAAACAAAATAGCGATATCACCCGATAATTAATGTAAACTTAATTATTTTATGCTTGTTACCTGCAACCTAATGGATAGATCATAAATGAGTTACTTTGGACAAAAAAATTATAAGTAAGTTAGTTTGGGAAATTGTTTTTGAAAGTAGGTTAGTTGAGAAAAAGACTAGTTGCCAATTACACGAGCTAAATCACCAAATCTGTCAAGGAGGAAGAGCTTTGGCGATGCATTCGGTTCCAAGTCTAAAGATGAAGTTGGTTCAGACAAGGTTAATGACAACAGAAAACCCAAGAACTACACCACAGTGAAAATGAAGCTGAGTCATGAGGATTTTATCAACTCATTGTTTAAAAATGGAATCTTTACATTTTATGTATTTCAAGATTTGATTTATAAGACCCAGTCTGAAAAAGTGGATAACGTTTATTCCGCAGCTGAAGCGAAGCTCCAATGGCGGCCTTCTCATCTGCGACATTTGCGGCCCCGCTCCAATGTAACTTATCGACTAGGTGCAGTTCTCTGTCCTCATCCTCATCACTTTTCTTCACCCGAAGTTCGGATTTTCGTGCCCCCCGGGTTAGGTTTTGGCAGGATCGGCACCGGAGGGTTAACCGAATAGGGCTTTCGTGCAATTGTCTATTCGGGCTCGGCGTGCCGGAGCTTGTGGTCATTGCTGGCGTTGCAGCGCTCGTTTTTGGGCCGAAAAATTTGCCCCAAGTCGGTAATAGCATCGGGAAAACTGTCAGGAGCTTTCAGCAGGTATCGTTGATTACTTATGGAATCGCTCAAATTTGGCTAGTGGGATGATATATTGGGGATTTATACGATATCTAACAGTTGTTGATTTGATTCTGGAGTTGAATTAAGAGATTATGTGAGCATATAATCATTCACTTTTTGCCCAAGTTACTTTTACTGGAATAATCTTCCTGATGAAATCTGTTAAATATTCTTCAGAGAAAATAGGTACTGTACAAATGCCTTGATTATCTTCCCGTGTTCATTCTAATCCCATTAGCTACTATCAGTTGCTGATTTTCTGCTATTCTACGCATTCTTCCTGCTTATATTGTTGATGTTCTTTGTCCGGCCTTGATCATTCTGTAATGTTTTTTTCCATTAACCGGTGACATTATGGTTCTTAACTGAAAGGGAAGCATCTTTGTGTTATTACAGTTTATTTTGTGACAAACTTGTCTGGTTTATATGGAAGCNGTAGTTTGTGCTTTGAATATCTCATTGTTGGCAGGAAACTGGTCGGGTGGGCTTATTTTCTTCTTTTGCTAGAGAAATTCTTGTTCAGATTTTTACTTTGACAGAAGTATTACTGAGACACACTATACATGGCTTGAATCCGTGGCTCCATTTTGAGAGCGGGTGCTATCTGTTATAAAGGGTGCTTGGGGGATTTTCTAGTGCTAGTGAAGGGCCATCTTCATAAATTTCCATGTCAATTTCTAATTTTTAGTGATCTTTAGATTCTCATCTTCATAAATTTCCTTTTTGCTGGGTGGTTCATTTGAGTTTGTCATGGTTAAGTTAAAGTGACTCACTAGTGAACCGCTCTGTTTCATTCACCTTGTTCTTGCATTCATGTGAAATGTTTCAGGATGGTTTTTTTAGATGGGGAGGGATGTTACGGGACTGCGCGGTGTTCAGAAGCCTTCTTTTATTGCCAAATCTAATTCTCAGGTTCATGCTACACATAACGAAGAGAACCTCATGATCATGCTACAGAAGATGGAAAACGTAATCAGCATATTTATAAGGGAGATGGTTCTGTACAGAAGAAGAACACCAACCATGGCCCCGAGGAGAAAATAATAAGGACCAATGTTGAGGTGAAAATTGAGAAACCTGTTTTAAATGGGAACTCTTCAGAGTTGCCTAAACCAGCTTCCGGGACCGGAAAACTGAGTTCTGATGCAAGTCATGTCGATGGATCAGAAACATAAGAAAGTCCACAGATTAATCATCTGTGTAGTTCCAAAAAGTCACTGGTATCTCACATTTCCGATTTTTCGTATATTTTATCCTGCTGTCTTGTTTTGGCCTGAATGATTTGAGTATACATTGTGGCTTTCTTGAAATTATGGTAACCTGTTTGCCAGATGAATTCTCTGCCATCATCAACAAAGCAGCAGAAATTTCATCGTTAAAAAGCTTCTGATGATGATGATAATTTGCTGATTACATCTTCGTATCCTTATACTATGCAACTTTTGTTGATACTTGTTACCTTATCGTGCCCGTTTGAGTCTTTAAATTTCCATAGATCTATAACATCTTTATAGATGAACAAATCCAAGGTGACAGTTCTTGTTCCCCAAGATTCATCATTGAGAGCCGGTTAGAAGGAAGAAAAGAGGTAACTTCACATCCTCTCTTGGGAAGGTTTCATATCTTTTTTGAAGTAACGATTTCTCATTGCTTCCTAATAGTTCTACACCAAGTTGGAGGAAAAACACAAAACTTCTATAAAAAATGAAGGTAAACATCAATCATCAACACTTTCGTTGCTTCGACATTCTGAGACGTCTATATGTTTAATTTCAGGAAGAACCTTAGAAAGAGTATGGTTTGCAAAGCAAATCCAGTCCCTAGCTTCTACCGTGAAGGATCACAACCCAAAACCCAACTTAAAAAGGTGAAATCGTCCTATAACAGCACTTGTTCAATCTCTAAGCTGGTAGTAATCTGTTTCCTGTTTTTGAGGGTTTTTCCATTAGCGATTTCTTATGCTTAATCTGGTAATGCAGTTGCCAGTTACACGAGCTAAATCACCAAATCTGTCAAGGAGGAAGAGCTTTGGCGATGCATTCGGTTCCAAGTCTAAAGATGAAGTTGGTTCAGACAAGGTTAATGACAACAGAAAACCCAAGAACTACACCACAGTGAAAATGAAGCTGAGTCATGAGGATTTTATCAACTCATTGTTTAAAAATGGAATCTTTACATTTTATGTATTTCAAGATTTGATTTATAAGACCCAGTCTGAAAAAGTGGATAACGTTTATTCCGCAGCTGAAGCGAAGCTCCAATGGCGGCCTTCTCATCTGCGACATTTGCGGCCCCGCTCCAATGTAACTTATCGACTAGGTGCAGTTCTCTGTCCTCATCCTCATCGCTTTTCTTCACCCGAAGTTCGGATTTTCGTGCCCCCCGGGTTAGGTTTTGGCAGGATCGGCACCGGAGGGTTAACCGAATAGGGCTTTCGTGCAATTGTCTATTCGGGCTCGGCTTGCCGGAGCTTGTGGTCATTGCTGGCGTTGCAGCGCTCGTTTTTGGGCCGAAAAATTTGCCCCAAGTCGGTAATAGCATCGGGAAAACTGTCAGGAGCTTTCAGCAGGTATCGTTGATTACTTATGGAATCGCTCAAATTTGGCTAGTGGGATGATATATTGGGGATTTATACGATATCTAACAGTTGTTGATTTGATTCTGGAGTTGAATTAAGAGATTATGTGAGCATATAATCATTCACTTTTTGCCCAAGTTACTTTTACTGGAATAATCTTCCTGATGAAATCTGTTAAATATTCTTCAGAGAAAATAGGTACTGTACAAATGCCTTGATTATCTTCCCGTGTTCATTCTAATCCCATTAGCTACTATCAGTTGCTGATTTTCTGCTATTCTACGCATTCTTCCTGCTTATATTGTTGATGTTCTTTGTCCGGCCTTGATCATTCTGTAATGTTTTTTTCCATTAACCGGTGACATTATGGTTCTTAACTGAAAGGGAAGCATCTTTGTGTTATTACAGTTTATTTTGTGACAAACTTGTCTGGTTTATATGGAAACAGACATGATATATCCACTCTTTACTTTCGTTTAATTGAAGTAAGTTATATGAATGTAGGCTGCAAAAGAATTCGAGTCGGAACTAAAGAAAAATGACGATGCTAATGACGATCCATCGAGCTTAAAGACGACTCCCACTGCTGTGGCTTCTGAGAAAGAGTAGCCTTCATGTGTTGTTTTTATGTTGTATTACTACACACATTTGCATTCTCTATAAAGCAAATGACAAATCCTCAGTTTTTTTTTCTATTTAATATATACTTCTCTTTACATATCAGATTCGTATTTAGTATTTGGGCTTATTATTACTTAAAAATGAAACTTTTAAAAGAGTAAAAATGATTGATTTTTATTATTGAATTTAAATAACACAAGTAAATGAAATGATATGTGAAAATAATTTTTTGAACAAATTTTATTCCAACAATTAAATGTAAAAATGTATTATTATAATAAAAATATTTTAAAATAATATAATATTTAACCCAAAAAATGTTATTTTACGGTGGTTATAAAGGAGAAGGATAAAAGAGTAAAGTACAAAGCGGAGAGAGAAGAAGAAAGCACCAGTTTGACCTAAATACCCATCCCTCACAGCGTTGGTATCGCCTCTCATTCTTGGGATCGCTTGCCCTTTCTTCTCCGATTTCCCCATTCTCTCCTTTCTCCACCTTTCCGCGCGCTTCTTTATTTCTTGTTATTTTTCCTAGCCGTTGCCCATTGCTGAATCGCCTCCTTTTCTACTCTCATCCCCGTTTTATTTTTTTTGCGTCGGTTTGATTTTGGGTGTTTTTCGCTCCTGGTGGCTTATGGGTCTCTCCTTTCGACTCTTTTATCGATGTGACTAAAAGTTTGGTTCTTTTCACCTTTGTGCTACAGGTACTTTCTGGGTTTATGTTTCGAAGGTCTACGTCAAGTTCTTCTTTTTCATGGTTCCCATGCCGGGAATTCTATAGTTCTTCTATTCCAATATTTTTTTTTGTTGATTTTAGTGGGAAGCTTGTAGTTGAGATTCGAACTTATTTCTATGCTTCTATATTTGGGCTCTTAATTTTTTCTAATGTGATCACTTTTCCACTGTTTTTTTATCGGGGGTCATGATTATGTTTCGTAGTTGCTGGATGTTCGTAGTCGGTTTTCTGAAATTGTGGTATTCGATCAGTTAATGGAAAAATATTTAAAATTATTTCTTTTATTGATGCTTGCAGAGTTTAGGAGAAGATGGTTAACCATGATATGCTGCTTGGTATGCAAAATAATACTGGAGCTCTCAGTCATAGCCACCCTGCTGCAATAAACAGAAGCCTGAACATGGCTATGGTTCAGGGCCACGGCCTAGAAATGGATCAAGCGCATGACTGGGACTCGAGGCTTGGACTCGGGCATGATGATATTGAATGCAGTCAGGAGAATGTGCTTTCAATGGATGAGAAACCTGATCATGAAATTCAGGATATGCATTTGCACCGAGGGAACCGTGAATTAGACATGTCTCATCACAATGAACTGGCTATCTCTGATACCCAAGAACTTGATGAGAATCTGGAGTTATCAATTATTCAACATGATGAAATGACTATGGAGTCTTTGCATGATATGAGTCTGCACCAAGCTCTAGTGGTTACCCCTTCTCATGTTATTCAACAGAGAACACTTTCTGTGAGTCCTAACTTTGAACTCCATGTAGGCCAAGAGTTTCCTGATGTCAAAGCTTGTCGTAGGGCGCTGAGGGATACAGCTATTGCCCTGCATTTTGAAATGCAAACCATAAAATCCGATAAAACTCGGTTTACTGCTAAATGTGCCACTGAAGGATGTCCTTGGCGCATCCATGCTGCAAAACTTCCTGGTGTGCCTACTTTCACAATAAGGACCATTAATGATAGCCATTCATGTGGAGGAATAGCTCATTTAGGGCATCAACAAGCTTCAGTTCAATGGGTTGCTAATTCGGTAGAGCAGCGTCTCCAAGAGAATCCCAATTACAAGCCTAAAGAGATACTAGAAGAGATTCATAGAATCCATGGTATCACATTATCTTATAAACAAGCATGGCGTGGAAAAGAAAGAATTATGGCTGCTATGCGTGGTTCCTTCGAAGAAGGCTATCGTCTCCTCCCACAGTACTGTGAGCAAATTAAAAGAACCAACCCGGGTAGCATTGCATCTGTTCACGGAAATCATACGGACAATTGCTTTCAGCGCCTCTTCATTTCATTCCAAGCTTCAATATTTGGTTTCCTTAATGGATGTAGGCCACTTCTTGGACTCGACAGAACATTTTTGAAAAGCAAATATCTTGGCACGTTGCTTCTAGCTACTGGCTTTGATGGTGATGATGGTCTTTTTCCTTTAGCTTTCTGTGTCGTTGATGAGGAAAGCGATGAAAACTGGACGTGGTTTCTGTCACAGCTTCAAATTCTTCTTGAGGTGAATACAGAGAATATGCCAAGGCTTACAATATTATCAGACAGGCAAAAGGGTATTGTAGATGGTGTTGAAGCATATTTCCCTACTGCTTTCCATGGCTTCTGCTTGCACCATTTGAGTGAAAGTTTTCGTAAAGAATTCAACAACTCAATGCTCACTAATCTTCTCTGGGATGCAGCTCATGCTCTAACGATCACCGAATTCGATGCTAAGATTCTTGAAATCGAAGCGATCTCACAAGATGCGGCTTACTGGATTCGCAGAATACCTCCTCGGCTATGGGCTTCAGCTTACTTCGAAGGAACAAGGTTCGGACATTTAACAGCCAACGTGATGGAGTCCTTGAATTCATGGATCCTTGAAGCCTCAGGTCTTCCTATAATTCAGATGATGGAATGCATCAGAAGGCAGCTAATGACATGGTTCAATGAGCGTAGAGAAATTAGCATGCAATGGACATCTATCCTCATACCTAGCGCCGAAAGACGAGTTTCCGAGGCCCTTGATCGTGCAAGAACATACCAAGTTGTTCGTGCTAACGAAGCTGAATTCGAAGTAATTTCCCACGAAGGAACCAACATAGTCGATATACGTAACCGGTGTTGTTTATGTAGAGGTTGGCAACTCTATGGCTTGCCTTGTGCACATGCTGTGGCTGCTCTTCTCTCTTGCAGACAGAATGTGCATCGTTTTACAGAGAGCTGCTTTACAGTTGCAACGTATCGGAAAACATACACACAGACGATTCATCCGATTCCGGACAAAACTCTGTGGATCGAGTTGACGAATGGGGATCCGAATGCTGAGAATGCAATGAAAATGGAGATCAATCCACCGAGATCACTGCACCCTCCGGGGCGACCAAGAAAGAAGCGAGTGCGAGCAGAGGATCGTGGCCGAGTGAAGAGGGTCGTTCATTGTAGTCGCTGCAACCAAACTGGACATTTTAGAACAACATGCGCAGCTCCCATTTGATCATGTAAAAGTAAACTAGCTCTTTCAACTCTCCTTTTGTTTGTATATATATTTTTTGACTTTGCAGTTGCAGATAAGACAACCCAAATCAGATTCAGACAGCACTAAGATGTATGTACATATACAGATAAGATTACATACCTAAGAGAAATGGTATGTTTCGTCTTCGTCTGTCATCTCCGAGGAGAATCCAAGATTTGATTCATTTCAACGAGGGAATTCAACTCACGAGAATTTCTGAACTTCTCAGCTTCTCTAGCTATTTGAATATCACTTGGACAGAAAAACTCGACACAAACTTTAGCGACGAAACGAGGGATGAGTGCAGTTACCGTTACAATTAGCAAGCAAATCCAGAATATTTCACTCCTTGCTACTTGAAAGAAAGCCCTGAAAAAGCAAGTTTGTTAATCGATAATGCTGCAAAAAAGATGATGTTTTGAGTGTGTACCAGTAACCAGGCATAGTAGGCACAACATCGATGATCATGACACAGATGAATGTAGCGACTATTGATCCCCAAATAGCGGCATGTATTGCCAAATGCCATCGATTAACATCCATGGCTAAGTTTATATTCACCATTATCACTGCTGCAATTGTCCAAAGATCTCCGAGACTAGACGTATCGACACCACTTCCCCAGAATGCAATTAAAGGTAAAAAGAAAGCAGCTAAGCTTTGCCACAAAGTATCTATCATAGTTAACCAGAACAATGTCCTGTTGTAATTTTCTTCCCTTTGTCCAGCTCCATAGAGTTGGGGTTGCTTCATAAGGGAATTTCTACTCAGATCTTTATCGAGAATTCCGACAAATATCGTTGGAAAAGATGAGTAGAGTACTGAATAAAGTAAACTGCTCCACTCAGTGATTGCAGTTGTAAGTGTGAAGCTTGTGAACAATACATACCTGAAGAGGCATAGAATGACAGTGAATATGTTGTTTATCATGTAAAGACAATTAAAGAACTTGCTTACCAAAACAATATAAGAACAAAAACGGCATTTCGGTAGAAGTTAAACAGTATCATGTAGCTCATTCGCTGATAATTCCGATGTCCATGAACTAATAATAATGGAACCAGAAATTTAAATTGACCCATAGAAAAATCGGAAGCCATGACGGCTTGTCGGCCTTCTTGGCCACTTATTCCTATCCCGACATCAGCCATTTGAATCATTGAAACATCATTTGCACCTGAAAGCATACGAAGATAACCATGATCCACTTTTGGTTAAACTGCTTCGATAAAAATAAAATGTTAACTCACCATCCCCAATAGCGAGGGTCATACCATCAGTTCGTTTCTTAATCATGGAAACGAATCCAGATTTTTGCATAGGAGCAACCCGGCAACACAAAACGACGGAACACATGCTGGATAGTTGAAAAAGCTGCAGAGAGCACACGATCAGCAGCTTTATAAAAAGACATTAAAAGAATTCTTAAAAAAAACTTGCATCTTCTTCAAGTTCTGTGTCGAGGATGTGAACTAGGCTTGTTCCTTCAATGATTAAAGCAACTTGATTCACTCCATTAATAGCAGCTCTCTGTATCTCATGAGAATCAGTATTGAGTTTCTTCAACATCGCCAAAGCATCTTGTATACTCTTTCGACATGCGTCTTTGGAGTTGCTGTTTATTGCCACTTGACTCATATCGCTTGTTAAGAGCTTAGAAGAGTAGCCTATTGAAATCGCAGTTTCTGTTTTGTCTCCGGTTAAAACCAAGACCTTGATGCCTGCTGTTCTTAAGCACTCAATTGCTTGAGGTACACCTTGCTGCAATTTATCTTCAATTCCAGAGGCACCTAGTATACTGAGATCATCTTCTATGCTGTTCGCAACTCGACGAAGCAAGGCTGCCCTTCCAACCAAGGCAATACTAGCTGCCTGATAAGATGTCTGCCAGTGTTCAAATTCAGATAAGCTCAATTCACGCATTCCAACGACAAGAGTTCTTAGACCCTTTGAAGAGTACAAATGAACATGATCTGCAGTGGCTTCCACCATATTCATGTCTCGTGATCTATCCATTATAGAGAACATTGATGTATCAGCACCTTTCACAAATACTTTAACCGTCTTGTCGGGAAATCCTAAGACAACTGACATCCTCTTCCTTTCACTATCAAACTCATGCAATCCCAGAACATCAAACCTGCCAAGTATCAGTGGTTTAGAAAAGGACGACTTTGTGATACTTTAACGATAGAGCAGCAATTACCGTATTCGTTCCCCTTGGATATCAATAACAAGGTGTCCTGAAGTTCTCTCGACAAGCATAAACCCGTAAGCCGCAGCAGCATAAGTCAATGCCTGCTCATCTGGAGATTCCCCTTGATAATCTATCAATTTAACGGTAGGATCTGGTGTCTCCAAAGTCACGGGCACAATGGTGTTGCAAGCAGCTAATGCTATGAAAAAATCATGAACACACCTTCCTTCACCAAGGTGTTTATACTGGGATAAACGAAAAAGCTCAGAGTCAACATTTACTCTCATCTTTGGCCTCGAAACTTGCTTGCTCCCTGCTCGATACAAAACATGTCAATACTCCAGATACAGTTGAAACTTTAAAATGCAAAAAAAATATTGAAAAGAATTCAAACAAACAACATATGCAATAAAACTAGCAGTACTGCAGTTTTCATACCTTGAACAGGCCATCGAAACTGAGTATCATCACTAAAGTCATCTGCACTACTGTAGTCCTGACCCCCAATACTAGCACATCGAAACTCCATTTTGTTCTCGGTAAGGGTACCAGTTTTGTCAGAGAAAATGTATTTGACCTGTCCCAGATCCTCATTTATATTCAATGCTCTGCACTGAAATCGGGAATTTGAAACTTCATCAAACATATGTTTATCTTGATTCATGTAAAACGCCTGACCCACACGAACAAGCTCCATGGATATGTATAATGATATGGGAATCATAATTTGAAAAACAATAACTGCCATAAGAAACACAAAGAATATCTCCAAGCCCCAGGAATAGGACTTATAATTTTGAACCTTGGGCCTTGAATAGTCCTCCTTCCTGTAAAATTGCATAAGAACCAATGCATTTTTGTTGAGTCCCAACCAAATTCCATGGCATATGGCAACTATAGTACACAGGGCAACAAGGAAAACAGAAAGAAAAATGATCTCCTGGTTCATACGTGTCTCAAGACGGCTTCTCTTGGATGGAGCACCTGAATTATTAAGCATTGCTTTGGTCTCAGATCCCGCATAAACCACAATTCCAAGCACCCAACCAGTGTTCTTCAGCTGACAACCACGTAGAATTATGTTCAAAGGCCCAAGAGATACACGTTTTCCATCAATCTCCATGTTGGCATGGAAACCATAAATAAACCTATGAGGTTCCTCACATTTGATAAATCCACTAATCTTATCCTTCTCTAGATTTTTAATTTGTGTCTCTTGCCTCGCATATCGAGTCTTCAAATTTGACTCACCATCCAAATTGGTAGTCTGCACATAGGCAACTCCAGTTGAGTCACTAGTTGAAAGCAGCACCATATCACAAGGAAGAGTTTCATTGGAAAAAACTTTAATGATCTGGCCAACACGGATGTGCTTCCATTTTATCTGCTGAAAGTGATCATCGACCAAAACCCATGCTAACCGATTGTTCTCGATCTTGTCAGATCTATAGCGCCGGTAATCCTCAAATGCATCCTTTATAGCAGTGACCAACAGTACAAAAGCTAATGGCATAACAGAAGCTCCACGACCAAATACAGCCAACTGAGGGAGCTGGTTGAGAACTGCTATACCAAGAAAATAAATGTAAGCCACCCTGTGGAATTGTTCAAATAAATTACGAGGCAGGAACGTCAAGATAGTATATTTTGCAGTCCTGATGTAGTTTCCTGCAAATTCAAATCTCTCATTCGTTTTCTCAGGATCATTAATGTAGATTACCCTTGCTGCTGCATCATCATTCATCTCTTTACATAAGGAGCCCAGCCCTTCAGAATCCGAACCCTTTGAGCTGTGTCTCGCTCGTTTCGATCCCAGATCATTAAAGCTGACCTCCTTCACAGAGTTTCCATCAGATAACCTTGACTGAATAGAATGACGTGAAGAAGAAGGCGAGTTCCCTGTAAGGTGAGGCGCATGGAAGAAATTCTCATCAATTTCTCTGTCAGAGTTTGAGTCCATCCAGATAAAATCTAGCTCTAGAAGCTGTGGGTTTCTCAAATGACAAAAAACACGAGGGCATGCCCCGTTACCAAACGGAAGAAATGGGGATGGAATGAATACTGGATGCCATCATGAGCCCATTATCTCAAGATCGCACATCCGTTGGGTAGAACAAGATGACAATTTAATATTTTAATCATAACCCAGCACCAAAAAACTAGAACTCAAAGCTTAAAATCCAGACAAAACCCAGATATTGATCTCACCCGAGTCAAAACCCTAGATAACGCGCCACCATGATCTCCAACTTGAATTCAGTATCCACAAAACCACACCAAATTCCAGATTCTAACAGCAACCTGCCTATACGTTCTCACGACCAAAAAACAGAAGATTAACGAGGGATAGAGATCCCAATTTTCCCGATTTTGGGTTGCCTTAAGAACTAGATCGATTTCACCTACTCCGGTAACGCGCATCAAAAGTCCTTCTGCAGTGACGCTGATCAAAATAAGGGAGAAAAATGTAAATCAACTTAAGATAACACATTCCAACAAGACAACAAACTGTTGACCAGCAGATTATAAAGAAACGATTTTTCTTTCACACCGACGCTCCCCTAACTTCGACTCCGCGTACCCAGAAAACTATGCATCATCGGCATTCCCGTTGTGATCTTTCCAAGATCGAAAGCATTACACAGTAAAAAAGATGAAATCAAACACAGAATCAGCGAAGAGTTTATAGAAATGCGGAAATTAGAACACAACAGTCAAATTAGTTGGGAGTTGGCGCATTCCAAATCCAACCCAACACAAACCCCTCAAGTAGAAACAAGAAAACAATTGCTCAACAGCATCTACAATTTGCTTCTCGCCTCCGAGCTTACTTGGGTGTTCTTCTTTTCTTTTTTTAACACGTGTGACGGAAATATTTGTCATTTAAATATATTAGATTTATAGCAGAGAAATGAAAAAAAAACTTATGTAACGGTCATATTGGGGAATTTATATTATTAAAAATCATGATTAGTATAATTTCAATTAAATAAAAGTATAATTATGACTGAGTTAATGGGAGCAGTTAATATTAATTAATTACTATGAACGATTGGACTTTTATGAAGCAAGATTTATTCAAACCTGGTTGTTTTATTTAAAATAATATGAATTTGGTACTTTGGTTTTTAAATTTATAAAAATATTAGAAATAATTTATAATTTGTTTTTATTAGATCTTGTGTCTGTACGGGAAATTGGACGTCTGGTCCAATTTCAAAGGGCTTTGCTTTTGGGCCTTGGAGTTGGAAAATAAGAATCGTTCCGGAAAATAAATTAGAGATCGGAAACCCTAGAATTTCACGTTGCTTAAGCGAAGAACCCCTTATCGGTTGATTTGCCGGAAACGAGCATATTTTGATCGAGAATGGGTAAAGTTGGTGCTCCTTGTTTCTTGATTTTGTGATAAATTTGGATTTATTTGTGTATTTTTTTGTTACAGGTAAGGTACATGGATCACTGGCTCGTGCCGGAAAGGTGAGAGGGCAGACGCCGAAAGTGGCGAAGCAAGACAAAAAGAAGAAGCCGAGAGGCCGCGCACACAAAAGAATGCAGTATAACCGTCGATTCGTCACCGCCGGTAACCATACTTTTCATTTCCTTGGTCTGTGTAATTGTGTTTCAGCGATTTTGTTTTGGTAAAAAAACTCTGTTCGGACGCATACGATTAAAGGGTGACTATCTCTAATCTGATATAGGCTTGTTGTTTTCAGTTTTTTGTTGGATAGTTTACATGTTTCAATAGCCATAACTTTTTTTGATTAACCAACAAAATGTTTTCTCGGTCTGTGGGCATATCCTTTACCAAGTTTAAAATTTTGATTATAAATTTACTTCCTTTCCTGGGATAATTTCCTGATCATGCATGGTTGTTGATTAGGGTTGAATGCGCTTATTGTTTGTGAGCCAGGCAGTGGGCGGTGACTCCTTTTGCTGTTCAATGTCTTTGAATATTGATTTAGTCTTTTCTCCTTCGTGCAGTTGTTGGCTTTGGGAAGAAGAGAGGACCCAATTCATCTCAGAAGTAAGACGGGGAAGGGGAAAGGGAAGGGAAGCATGAGGAAAGCTCCAAGTTATGGTTTCCTAAAGTTTTGGAACATGACTACGTCAAGTCTATGCATGTTTATGATTTACTACAAGTAAACTATTTATTCCTAGTTTCAGTTTACGACTCCTATTGTGATTTGTAACTCGTTTCCTTGTTGTTCTGAAACTTAGAATAATTGAGTGAGTTGGTTTGGTCACGTGATATTATTGTCAATAAGTCACATTGAAAAGGTGTTGAAAGTTATAAGCTTCCCACATTGAACACTTAAGTGGGGTTGATGCCATACAATTACTCTTCAATCTCAATTTTTTATGCTTGTACTGTATGTAGGGAAGGGGTCCAAATTCAAAGCGCACCAATATGAAAAGAGAACGTTTGTGTTTGCGAGTACCATTGATCATTATACACGCTCTTAAGAGAGAGAAGCCTAGATTTTGAATACGGAAAAGGGGGGAAAAGAGTGAAAATAACTGCTTGTTTTCGTTTTCCTTTGAGTTTGATTCTGGTAACCGTTTGTGTGTGGTCGTGAATACAGAGATCTTGGAAAATGCGTAAAAGGGTTTTGTTATTAAATGCTAGTATACGTTAGGGGGAGGAATGTCGATGATGTTCTTCCAGCGAACTCGAGTTGAAGTAGTAATGAGACTGGGCTTCTATTTCTATATAAGTGGTTTCTCTTCTCATCTCAGGACTCAGATGTTCAATGTAAAAGATAAGCCTGAGTTTTCTGATTTCTTGACTACTTGGTGAAAGGAGTCTGGTAAACCAAGGGAAAGTTGTGGGGAGAAAGCCAGATAGGTCTTTTTCTTGGTAGAGTTGATCTTTTTACATGCAGTATATTTGTTTTACTCTCTTCTTTGTTCAGATGAAATTGATTTCAAGCTGTGATCAAATGCCTATCTGGGGTAGTTTTTATACGTTTTTGATTGTTTTAACTAACGATTCTTGAAATGATTTGTTAATACTGTCTTCATAATTCTTCTGGCCTTATATGAGAAACTGGTTTGTTTCTTTGAAGTTGTTATAATCCAGTCGATGATTTCTCTTGGTGATCTTGGACTAGAATTGATTTGTAGAAACTGATTTTCTAACGGAACCCCTTCCTTATGATCATCCCCTTGAGGTTTGTTCACTATTTTTTCAAGAATTCCCATAATGTAACGGTTTCTTTATTCTCCATAGGTTTATCATCTTGATTCTGTTGCTATGAACATGGACTCCCTCGATGAATTGCCCACTAATGCTGATCGCGGTCACAGTGGAACTTGTGATGTTACGAGCATGGATTTCCATCCTTTGCAACGAACTATTCTTCTAGGTTCATCCTTGATGCTGTGCAATATAAAACTAAAAAATGTAGACTCGAGATGTGAATGTACATTGTTTCATGGCAGTTGGAACAGATATCGGTGATATAAGCATATGGAATGTTGCTTCGCGACAAAGGTTGTGTTTTAGAAGTTTCCAAGTTAAAAATCCATCTGCTTTCTCTGTACAATTCCAAGTAAGTTCTCAGATTCTGATTCATCTATCTACTGAGAAACGAAGTCAACATTCATTTCAGACAATTCTAAAAGATAAAGTTGCAATATCAGTAAAAAGATGTGTCTGGGGCCCTTTTGGACAAACAATTGGTATGCAAATTTCTTGTATTTTACGAGCATGTACTAAATTTATCTGATTGCTGATATTTCCCTTGTGTATATCATATAGGTATTGCCTTTTCTGAACACATTGTGCAGATTTATACGTACTTGCTTGGTGGAGAATTAGGACAACCTACAGAGGTCATGATTATTTCACGTTTCTCTCTGTTATATCATCAATGTTTTATGGGATTACAACAAGACTGATGTCTTGTCCGAACTGCAGGTTGAGGCTCATTCAGGTGGTGTGAAGGATATCGCCTTTGGTCTTCTTCAACAAGAGCTCGAGCTTGTAACATGTGGACATGACAGGACTGTTAAGGTTGAAGCTCATTGGTAAATACTAAATAATCATGTTTTTTTCTTACAGTTGTAATACTTTTTTTACATTACAGATATGGGATCTTTCCGGGAACCTGAAAGAAATTTATGAAGGAAATGAAACTATTGCACGCTATTTCACCACCAATCCTGAGACCAGCTTTGTACGTATTCCTAAACTGAATGTTTTTTTTGCCGAAGGAATTGTTTTTTTCTTATTTTCAATCCTTTTTTTGCAGTACGTAATGAATTCATCTCTACTTTGTCATGCATATATAATGACATCCAGTAATGATGGAAGGTTCTTTTTTTGTTGATATTTTTGCTGTTTGAGGCTCTTGTGCAATAGAAGAATCATGAGTAGTGTATCTCATATTACTGAGTACAGTATGATTGATGGATCCATAAAGAGAAGATATTCAGGTTTCAAATGGTATTTCGAGAGTGTTATGCAGTTTGACACAACAAAAAACTGTTTCCCAGCGATTGGTGATGACTTTCAGATCAAGATTTGGGACATTAACAAATCCAGGATGCTAATCAGTGTTAGTATCAAAACCACATCTGGTTTGATTTGATTTGATTAGCGTAATAGACATTCTCCAGTACTTGCAGGAATGCCCCTTGCTAAGATTTAATAAAGAAGGATCATTCCTTGCCATCACAACAGTTGAAAGTCGGATTAATATACGTTCGAATACAAATAGACAGTTCGTCTTGAAAATACTTGAGACTAGAGTATTTCGTTGTTCTAATGAGCAGCCGATATATCCTGTGGTCAGTTCTTTACTTTTTATTAGCAATGTGCTTGTTCTAATGATGAGAATTGCAGGTTAGACTAGACAGCCTCAGGGTAAAGCCAGCAATTGTTGATTGCTTAGAAAAATTGAAGTGGAATCTTGTTAATATATCAGATGCATCTCAGCTTAGGAATCTGAGAATGCCTGGTCCTTTAAAGCCCCACAAAGTACTTTCATTGCCTCGTTATATATGTACTCTGTCGTCTTATATTCATATCCCGGCCATTGTTTTTCAGATAATGAGTTTGATTTATACAACATCCGGGGCAACATTGCTAGCTCTTGACTCAAAAGGGATACATTATCTGTGGGAATGGCCGATAAACGAAAACAACCCATCCGGAAAGGCTAGAATTCATGAGCTCAGTTCATCTTTCTGTGTTTTTGTTCTTCTATGTGTGTGTTTTTGCAGTCTTGTGCCTCAACTGAACCACGTATGTTGCCGCATTTTATGCGCAACAAAGTAGGTGATGCCTCGGCTTCTTTCTTGATCTTGTTGAATTATGGTTTGAATCTGCTGTCTAGTTCAGGTGGCGTGATCAGCTTTTTCAACATGATGACCTTCAAGGTTTTTAGTACTTGCTTTTATATTTACTCATGAAAAAAAAATGGTTTTAACTATACACTTCTGTTCAGGACTATGAAAATATTAGAAAGCCATCTTTTGTAGCAACTTGTATGGCATTGCATCCTCAGAATATAAAAGTTGTCGCCATCGGTACACAAAACTTCTCAATAATCATTTGTGATCCCAAGCTTGAGGTATGTGTTTTTACTCATTGGGATTGTTTAGTTCTACGTTTTGAACCATTAGTAAGATGATCGATCATCTCAGAATAAACACGTTCAGCGACGTGCGCACCGGGAACGTGTCTCGGGGCTGGTGTTTTCTCCAAAATTTGAAGTACTTGTGTCTTGTGGAGCAGATGCACAGTTGTGTGTATGGAATTGTAATGGATGGATTAAAATGAAGTCAGAGTTCTTAAAGGTGCCTCCTGGTCACCCTGTGCCTTTAACTGGAAAGGATACAAGAATTGAGTTCGATATAGACCAGTTTCATGTCCTGGTTTATCATGAGAGCCAGATTGCAATATATGATTATCGACTTACGTTTCTTCGTTGGGTAAGTGAATCAATTCGATTGAATCGAAGTGCCATATTTCTGTAACTGGTACTGTTATTTACAGTGGTTTCCTAGTGGCTCTCTGGGAGCACTTATTTCAAGTGCTGTGTATTCATGCGACGGGGAAATGATTTATGTCGCGTTTCGGGATGGTGCGATTGGGGTATTTGATGCTGGAAATCTAGCCATTCGGTGCTGTATAGCACGAAAGGCTTATATATCCTCTGATTCTAGGTGAGGATGATAAGGTAAAGAAGCAATTATCAGTTCTAAAATGATGTTTTTGTTGCAGAAGGGACCTGCCTGTGTATCCTGTAGTGGTTGCAGCTCATCCATCTTGTCCAAATCAACTGGCTATAGGAATGAGTGATGGTGCAGTGCATGTCATTGAGCCACTTCCCTACAAAACTAGTATTCTCAATGAAACAGATCAGTAAAATGCATTTTTTTGTGAACTGAATTCATTACAATGAAAATTATGATGCAGAAGAAATATACATGGAAAAACAGGGATAGATCTCTATGTGAGGCCAAGCCTTTTGAGATATTGTAGAGTGATCCAGCTAATGAAGGAAAAATATACAATAAAGAAACAAGCTCGCTTAATGTACCTAAAAACCGATGGAGATTTGAAGAGACGAGTACACGATAGAGCCAGTGGCTGTAGAAGAGCAATTAAGCGGATTGTTAACATGTAGGTTATGAAGCCTGCTTTGAGTCCAGCCATTGCATCCCATTTCCATTGATTTAACGATGTCCAGTTGACGAATGATGATTTCAGTATCGTCGTAAACCTGGAATTTTAATACAATCATATAGAAATGGAGAATGAGGAGCAAAACAGGGCAGAGATAAGGGTTAATTATAGTTACAAGGTGTAATAGCGCTTAATCATCTCAATTGTAGAAGGATCATCGGCTCTGCAGTTATACAAACTTTCATGGTTTATGTGAACTTTAGATACGCCCAAAGTGTACCAGCATTCGATAGTTTTGTTTACCTGAACGCAAGCCAGCACTCACCCTTATTTGAAATCATAGAAGAGGCAGGCTATATACTGTAAACTAAGATACATCATAATCTGTAATACTAACTTTAAGCTTATGTTTCGTCAACAATGCACTGCCGAAATTGGGTCGACAATTATATGGTAGGGCTTCATTTGGTGTCTCAGCAAATGCAAATTTTATCTGCCCCAAATGATCTATGTATTCAACCTGCAGATTCCATCAAAATTATGGAGATTCAATGATGATGATATACAAGTAAATGATGAAATCGTCATACAATTCACAAGAAGAAAGATTCAATAGTTACCTTGAATATGGAAGCCCAATAATAATCATAATGGCATCGATATTTTTTTCGATCTATTGAGTGAAATACATTTTTGGCATTATAATTTAGCAATCCTAGTTCACACACCTTAGAGGTTCTCAGGTCAACACCTGCAAAAGAAACCATCATGTTCCAGATTACAGAGAGTATAAAATTAATCAAGAGTTGCAGAAGAATCGTTAACAGGAACAATAAATTGAATAAGCCAATCAATTCTGGAATAGGAAATAAAATCAACATAACGATCACTTACTGCTAGAAACTATTCTGCAGCGGGTGCTGAGTGAAATTGGCCTCCAGGACGACAAATTCTCGAGCAAAACAGATAAGTACATAACCGTAAAATAAATGAAGAGAAAAACGAAGAATGATAAAACTGCACTAAAAAAGGAACGACAAGTTGATCTTGTGATACGTCCTTTACTGCCATCTTCCTCATTATCCTCAGCGGATTCCATCCCGATTCCCTGCTGGGCAATCGTAGTAGCCGCCAATTCACCGATGACCCTCCACCGTGAGGTGTGCCCTCCGGTGATAGGACTGCGGGTACCGCCACAATAATCCGAGATATAAGAATTTTATTCTAAATCTGTCAAAGCAAAACCACGAGCGGAATTTTGATTTATAGTCCTCCGTTTTATCAAATTCTTCATTATGATCCCTGTAATTTGGAAATTTCATACTTCAACTTTACCATTCCATTTATTTTCAATTTTTACTAGTAACACTTTGCGGTCATAATGAAATTCATTTTTTGATATCNCTGTCTAGTTCAGGTGGCGTGATCAGCTTTTTCAACATGATGACCTTCAAGGTTTTTAGTACTTGCTTTTATATTTACTCATGAAAAAAAAATGGTTTTAACTATACACTTCTGTTCAGGACTATGAAAATATTAGAAAGCCATCTTTTGTAGCAACTTGTATGGCATTGCATCCTCAGAATATAAAAGTTGTCGCCATCGGTACACAAAACTTCTCAATAATCATTTGTGATCCCAAGCTTGAGGTATGTGTTTTTACTCATTGGGATTGTTTAGTTCTACGTTTTGAACCATTAGTAAGATGATCGATCATCTCAGAATAAACACGTTCAGCGACGTGCGCACCGGGAACGTGTCTCGGGGCTGGTGTTTTCTCCAAAATTTGAAGTACTTGTGTCTTGTGGAGCAGATGCACAGTTGTGTGTATGGAATTGTAATGGATGGATTAAAATGAAGTCAGAGTTCTTAAAGGTGCCTCCTGGTCACCCTGTGCCTTTAACTGGAAAGGATACAAGAATTGAGTTCAATATAGACCAGTTTCATGTCCTGGTTTATCATGAGAGCCAGATTGCAATATATGATTATCGACTTACGTTTCTTCGTTGGGTAAGTGAATCAATTCGATTGAATCGAAGTGCCATATTTCTGTAACTGGTACTGTTATTTACAGTGGTTTCCTAGTGGCTCTCTGGGAGCACTTATTTCAAGTGCTGTGTATTCATGCGACGGGGAAATGATTTATGTCGCGTTTCGGGATGGTGCGATTGGGGTATTTGATGCTGGAAATCTAGCCATTCGGTGCTGTATAGCACGAAAGGCTTATATATCCTCTGATTCTAGGTGAGGATGATAAGGTAAAGAAGCAATTATCAGTTCTAAAATGATGTTTTTGTTGCAGAAGGGACCTGCCTGTGTATCCTGTAGTGGTTGCAGCTCATCCATCTTGTCCAAATCAACTGGCTATAGGAATGAGTGATGGTGCAGTGCATGTCATTGAGCCACTTCCCTACAAAACTAGTATTCTCAATGAAACAGATCAGTAAAATGCATTTTTTTGTGAACTGAATTCATTACAATGAAAATTATGATGCTATACAACATGGAAAAACAGGGATAGATCTCTATGTGAGGCCAAGCCTTTTGAGATATTGTAGAGTGATCCAGCTAATGAAGGAAAAATATACAATAAAGAAACAAGCTCGCTTAATGTACCTAAAAACCGATGGAGATTTGAAGAGACGAGTACACGATAGAGCCAGTGGCTGTAGAAGAGCAATTAAGCGGATTGTTAACATGTAGGTTATGAAGCCTGCTTTGAGTCCAGCCATTGCATCCCATTTCCATTGATTTAACGATGTCCAGTTGACGAATGATGATTTCAGTATCGTCGTAAACCTGGAATTTTAATACAATCATATAGAAATGGAGAATGAGAAGGTAGTGAAATGAGGAGCAAAACAGGACAGAGATAAAGGTTAATTATAGTTACAAGGTGTAATTGCGCTTAATCATCTCGATTGTAGAAGGATCATCGGCTCTGCAGTTATATAAACTTTCATGGTTTATGTGAACTTTAGATACGCCCAAAGTGTACCAGCATTCGATAGTTTCGTTTACCTGAAAGCAAGCCAGCACTCACCCTTATTTGAAATCATAGAAGAGGCAGGCTATATACTGTAAACTAAGATACATCATAATCTGTAATACTAACTTTAAGCTTATGTTTCGTCAACAATGCACTGCCGAAATTGGGTCGACAATTATATGGTAGGGCTTCATTTGGTGTCTCAGCAAATGCAAATTTTATCTGCCCCAAATGATCTATGTATTCAACCTGCAGATTCCATCAAAATTATGGAGATTCAATGATGATGATATACAAGTAAATGATGAAATCGTCATACAATTCACAAGAAGAAAGATTCAATAGTTACCTTGAATATGGAAGCCCAATAATAATCATAATGGCATCGATATTTTTTTCGATCTATTGAGTGAAATACATTTTTGGCATTATAATTTAGCAATCCTAGTTCACACACCTTAGAGGTTCTCAGGTCAACACCTGCAAAAGAAACCATCATGTTCCAGATTACAGAGAGTATAAAATTAATCAAGAGTTGCAGAAGAATCGTTAACAGGAACAATAAATTGAATAAGCCAATCAATTCTGGAATAGGAAATAAAATCAACATAACGATCACTTACTGCTAGAAACTATTCTGCAGCGGGTGCTGAGTGAAATTGGCCTCCAGGACGACAAATTCTCGAGCAAAACAGATAAGTACATAACCGTAAAATAAATGAAGAGAAAAACGAAGAATGATAAAACTGCACTAAAAAAGGAACGACAAGTTGATCTTGTGATACGTCCTTTACTGCCATCTTCCTCATTATCCTCAGCGGATTCCATCCCGATTCCCTGCTGGGCAATCGTAGTAGCCGCCAATTCACCGATGACCCTCCACCGTGAGGTGTGCCCTCCGGTGATAGGACTGCGGGTACCGCCACAATAATCCGAGATATAAGACTTTTATTCTAAATCTGTCAAAGCAAAACCACGAGCGGAATTTTGATTTATAGTCCTCCGTTTTTTCAAATTCTTCATTATGATCCCTGTAATTTGGAAATTTCATACTTCAACTTTACCATTCCATTTATTTTCAATTTTTACTAGTAACAGTTTGCGGTCATAATGAAATTCATTTTTTGATATCCGTTAAACGGTCAAAACATTTGCGGAATATCGGTTTTGAAGTTCATTTTTTGATAATCGAAATCATATCGTTTAATCGTTTTACAATTGTATAACCGACCGAAATCGATGTTGTTGTAATCGGTCGGTTAATCGGTTACCGTTTAACCGATATACAATCTACAAAATGTTTATACAAACGTTATTGTCTAGTCAATTCATTTTTTGATATAATTCAAAAAATTTACTTCGATATTCTACAAAAAACAAATTAAACTCAAGAATTCATGATTATTATACTTAGAATGATTACGAAATCTAAAATCTCAAATAAAAAAGTAAAAAAAGCAACCATCCCAAAAGAATATGAAATATATAAAATAGTCGAATTTTCACAATAAACAATTAATTCAAACTAAAAACAAAAATATGAGTGGACTATGATACATGTCATAAATGCATAAAATAATATAAAAACTACTAAAGATTGATAAATGAAATTATTGAATATTTTTTTTATTTAGATATACTAATATACTGATCGATTTTCATGATTGCTAAGTATTGGGTATTTTATGGAGTTACTAAACCAAATAGAGATTGTAATTTAATCGATTAAACAATTAACCGATTCTCATATATAAAACTGATTACCACTCGTGTAACCGACTTAACCGTCATGAAACCGAATTGTAAAAACCGATTAACCATATAACCGAAATGATTTAACTGTAGAAAATCGGTTCTGTTTTGCCGGTGAATTATAATAAATAACACAAATACTAAGAAATCAAAACCTCATAAAGATAAGATCCAATTCAATAGGAGAGAAGGCCAATCACAAATCTTGACTACAATCAACAAGTTAACATCAGATTCTGCACTGCCGCAACTGGAACTTGCTGTAAAGTAGCCTGCTGGGAGATGAGATAACGATGGTGATGAACTGAGAAATGAACAAAAAGAGGAAGATAAAGTGTCAATTACCTGCAGCAGATGAGTTAATATATCTCATCATCAGGTATATCTGGAGTTAAGAACTTTCTGGGATCTTTGCTAATCTCTTCGTAATTGAATCTAGAGGACTTAACTCTTTCAGGAACCGGAGCAAGTTCGATGACACTATCTTCATCGATCACTGCATCAATAATTCCATATTCAACAGCTTCAATAGGAGACATGTATCGATCTCTGTCTATATCTTTCTCAACTTGTTCATAAGTTCTACCAGTAAAATCAGATATAATCTTTGTCACATTTCTCTTGTTATGCATCACTTCCCGTGCTTGAATTTCAACATCAATAGCTTGTCCACTAGCACCACCTAGCGGTTGATGAATCATGATTCGTGTGTTAGGCATAGCTAGACGCTTGCCTTTTGTACCACCACCAAGAATGATTGATGCTGTAGATGCAGAAATGCCAAGTGCAACTGTGGATACATCAGCTCTTACCAAACGTACAACATCAAATATTGCCATTGTCGCACTGAGTACCAAAATAAGAGAGGAAATCAAGAATCAATACCTCGATAACACAATCAACCAAAATACAGAAACAATTCAACAGACTATCGATTCACAAGGGGATAAATAAACCTGAGGGAGCCGCCAGGAGAATTGATGAAGAGTCGAATGTCTTTCGTAGAATCCTGAGCATCCAATAAAAGCAACTGGCTTATAATCGCATCGGCGACAAAATCATCAATGCTGTTCCCTAAAAACACAATTCTTTCCTTGAGCAGCAAACCCATGGCATCAGATTCCGCGCCTCTCATGGCTGTAGCCGGATTCTGCGGCGCGGAAGCAAAAAGTTCATGTAGGAGAGTCTCCCTACGCGGTGCGTAGGAAGACAGACTTTGATGCGCTGAGGAATTAAGCGAGCACTTGAAGGATTGAACCAATCTTTTTTCATTCTGGATAAATATTGCAGAAGACGGCGGAAAAACTCGCCGGAGGAACGGGCGAACAAGCGGCGTGGAGACGGTAAGAACATCCATCGTCAGCCGAGGTTCTATCTCCGTTGCTTTGAGGTGGACTTGATACACTTACACCATAGTCCACAACACAATGAGCTTTAAATGGGCCCAAGTATATTGGGTTGATTCTCAAAAGCCCATAGATATATCAATGAATTTTTTTATGATTTTATTATTGTTGGAAAATTGTGTAATTCTTATTAAATATTTTAATGATTCACATAGTAGGGCTATTTTAACTAATTAAAATGATAAATCATTGAATTTGTCCCATATAAGCTCATAAATATGATTCCTGTAATCATTTTTTCTATTACATTTGTTTATACTATTCAATCATAATTTCAATTAAACTCTATAATTTTAACATAATATTAAAACTTATGCGTTTCATTTCAATTCTAAATCTATAAGGTCATTGGATTTGACCGAATGTGTTAAATTTGTTACATATTAATTATAAAAAGTGAAATATATTAGATTTATAAATATGAGATATATATCACATAATAATTTTATCAAATCTTTTAATATATTCCTTCTTCTTCTTAAGATCTTGTTCATTTACACTCTCCGTCGTAATTTTAATCAAACACTATAATTTAATTTCACAATTGATGGTTTTGAAAATTTTGCATATAATAATACTTTACAAATGATAAAACTAATTACTTATCGGTAGAGGTATTAAATATTCCATTCTACACTCTCTTGTCCGAAGATATGAACCTTGTCCTAAGAGGTTCTCTTTCCTTCTGAACCTTGTCGTTTCATGCTGTAGAAGAATATGATAAATACAACTAAGTTTATAGCTCTCATAATTTGCCATATTCTATATAGATAAATGAATCCATACAATAATTGCACCTTCTCTACAATTTTAGAGTTTAGGATTTAGGGTTTTGATTACTATACCTGAAAGCTTGAATATCGGGAAGATGACAACTCACAGAAAACCTTAGCCATCTCTTCTTCTCACAGATCTTAATAAAAGGATACAAAAATATCCCAATTATCACAGCAACAAAGCTCACAGTCATAACTCTTACTGAAGACAAAGCCAAAATAGCAAATATTAAAATGGTCGGAGGTAAGCACATTACAATACTACCAACTGTC
>RWGZ01001188.1:0-14340 GCA_009725065.1 Utricularia reniformis | reverse complement strand
GGAAAAAAATATGCATGACACTGATCGCCTCTTTTACATTTTTTAATAGCCGTACTTTTTAAAATATATGTTTGTTGACACTGATTCAAAAAGTTTTATGCATATAGCACCACTTTAACTGACACCTATTAAAGATGTTATTAATTAGCTGTACAAAGAACCAAAGAAATTACAAAACTCGATGAAAATAAGGCTCAAAATGTTGAGAATCAATCACCAAATTTCAGAAAACCATCTAAATTTTGAAAGATAATCGAAAAAGGCTCCCATCATATTTTCCTCAACTTGCACTTATCAACATGATTGTAGTGACGAACTAAACGAATGACATAATCTCTGTTGCAAAAACTCAACAGCTGAAAAATAGAGAGAACATACAGAAGGTTTCATCCGTTTCACCATGCCTTCGTTTTCCATTTCTAACGAAAGTATTGTGGAAATAAGAACAAATTTAACATTTCAACCAACTTTATAGCATCTATTCTCATTCGATAATCACCGTCAACAATCACCGGAGAAGCAACAACCATTTCTCTCTTCAATTTTCATCAGGGAACAAGAAACATTAGAAGAAAGAGAAAATATTTGACATTTATGGTGAATCGATGACTCCCTTTGCTCTATACATAATGAGACAAAATAGGGTTTAGAGATTATCAGAAAGTACTGCTATATTGTTAAAGTTTTTAATGTCGGTGTTAATATTAAAATATTTAAAAAAGTACCGTTAATAAAAAATTAAATAAGATCTCACACTGCTAACCAACCCTAAAAACTCGCCTTTATTCGCAAAACCCTTGTATCTATCTGACAACAGCAGCATATCATTACGAACACCTGTTGGCTGATCGTTAGTTTAAATAGATTTAGGGTTAATTGTTTGGTGGAATTTCCATTTTGCCATGTTTGGGCAGAAATTTATTTCAATTTTGAGGAGGCCGCAATCCTCCAACGGCGTATTTTCTTATTCGAGTGCGAGGGAATGGAAGACGGCGTTTTCGAAATCACGGAGTTGTGTTAATGAGACCCAATCAAGGTTTTACACTGGGTTTTCAAGGTTGCTTCCTTCTACTGAATCTTCTGCTTCGGCGGGTTTTATTGGCTCTGGGTTGAGGTCTTCACTCCAAGGCAAGTGTAAGGTATAGTTATTTGTTCCATTTCATCGTGACTTTCAGTTAAAGCATTCTCTTTTATTTTACATGAATCAAGTGGAATCCTTTTTTCGTGTACTGTAACTGTTTGATGAAATGCCCAAGTGAACTTCCTTTTGTTATTCATTTCAGAATCTAAAACCGTCGCTGAGGGATTTCTCCACTGTGGCATCTATATCTGCGACAGATACTGGTGGAGTGAAACTCCTTGTGACTGCTGGGCCACATGCTCAGAAAGCAGTTGGTATTTGGCTTTTTGGTTCTGCTGCTTGGGTCTTCAGTATGGTTGTACTTGGTGGTGTTACAAGATTAACAAGATCTGGCCTCTCAATGACTGACTGGAAATTCACCGGTACTCTTCCACCTCTCTCAGATGAAGAATGGGCTGCTGAATTTGAAAAATACAAGCAATCTCCTGAATACAAGAGGTAATATAATTACTTCAATTCCAACGTTTTTTTCGTTATATTAGAGAGATGTCTTGGTTAAAACATTTTAGCTCTATGTAGAATAAACAAAGGAATGAATATTGAGGATTTTAAGTTCATATACTGGATGGAGTATGCACATCGAATGTGGGGACGAGCACTTGGTATAATGTTTGCATTGCCTTTCTCATACTTCCTTCGCAAGGGATATANTAAAGAAGCAAAATGTAGATGACGGCCATTCAGAGTGCAATAGAAAAACATTGAATTAAACAGTAGGGCTTCTACACGTGATATTTATAGTGGGATGCAACTTCCTACGCACGTGTTTGGTACAAAACATAACGATTATAAAAAACGCGACTTTGTCTCTGACTTTAATTCCTTCCTGTTAGGCTTCATGTGTCGGTGCATTTGTTCCAGGTGGAGTCCTATGGCTTGTTCTCAACAAACCTGTATATAAAGTTTATGGTCTGGAAATCAACTCTCCATTGCCGATTACATGATGGCTTCCACTCCGGCGAATACACCTGTAAATGAAGATAGTCTAATACCTCAGGTTGAGATTGAAGAGAATGTGATAATGTCGATCGTCAACATTACCTATGCGGTGCCCATCGTATTCATTGCCTATGCTTAGTGCAGTGTCAGTAGGATGTCAATCTCCTACCTTGTGCATTTAATGTAGATCGGTTTATGTGACGTACATTGAATTTATGATTGTATTAAATATGAGTTGTTGAGGAAATAGCCGTCAGAACATTATTTTCACTTTCGATTTCATTATCTTTTTAATATGATATCGGAGCCAGAAGCTCTATGAGTGGCTTGCTTCCACCGCCGCCCGGGTAGGATTATCCCCCACTAATGTCGGGACCTTTAGGTCAACTGACGCCAAATAATAGCAAGGGTTTGCGGGCTACTAATCCCCACACGCCACCACCGCTATCGATCGCAGCAAGCTCCAAACGTATAAGTGGGTTGCCTGTCACTTCAGGAATATTGAGACCAAATATTTCTCAGTTCGGTCAAAATGTTTGACTATGGCAACCCTATTTTGGAGGGGGAAATCCTCCAGTTTATATGCCCAATATTTCTCAAAGTTCGTTTGGAGCTGGGATGATTCCTATGCCATTCGATATCCATGGAACGCCGTACGGAGATACGCTAGTCTGGGCATAGGCCCCATTGGATCACTCTGGATTGGTAATTCACTCAGTGATTTTAAAAGACAAAAATTATGGAGAATGGACACATACTATGAGAATGGCCTTGAGGACTAAAAGTTTCCATACCGAAGTTTCCATAGGAGGTTTCTAGATAAGGCTGAAAATGTTCAACTTAGACATACCGAAGATCATTTACATAGCATGAAAGTTTTGTTGATATTGAAGAGGATTGTTGATATTGAAGAGGATATGAGTATGAGAACACAAGGATTTGAGATGCTTATGTTAAATATTCAAGTTATTATGTAAGGTCTTAATTTAACACATTACAAAATGAGCTATCTCCTATTTATACTACAAGATAGATGATCCTAGTTTAATCTAGATCCTTCTAAAGTAGAGATGATTATTATAGTACATAGAATGTTCTAGATGTTACTTTACTTCTCAAAAAGACTCCATTTGCCAATTGATCTCAAAAAGATTAGTATTCAATCTTCTATAGGAGAATCTTTAGGTGTTGCAGTTTTCATGTCTGGAGTCATGCAATTCGATGTAATGAAAGGATGCCCAATTTGGGTGACCCATTCAAATAAGTTGATCCACTCGAGTAGAAAATCATTTTCTCACATGAAAGTTCTGATCATAGATAAGTAAGTCAATGGATTTAAAGCAAGATTTTGTTATTAGTTTTCATTATTTTCCCCTTCATGTTGAAAAAGTTCCAAATTCACCTCTCATGTTTCAAATAATGTGAAGACAATATCTATAAAGTTTAAAAATCACATACGAAATACCCAAACTTTATAAACTTTTTTCCGATGACATTAAATATTATTTTCTTAAAATTTACGTTATACTTAAACATTTTTTAATTTTGAGGATAAACTACGCAATTATTAAACTTAAAGACAATAATGTTGAAAAAGCCAACTTCAATTCAACGAAAACATATGAGTTAGATGGATAAAGTCAAATAACAATTTCTCTCATGATGCCCGTATCTTTCCACACTTCTCCATGCATGATTTAGTGTATTCCTTAATATTAGCAACTTTTGTTATTTTTGGTTTAAATTACGTTGCTTACATGGCTATATATATGTGTATGTAAGTATTGAATCCATTACAATAATAGCACGCGTTATATACTTTCAAGATATCAAATTTACAAAATTTAGTAACACAACAATTACAATATTTTAAAGTTTAGAGTAGGGATAAAAGAATATTATATGGATCAAACTCCTAAGGGTGTGCATGAAAATCCGGTGATCCGAACAATCGAGGTAATCGAACCGATTTTTCGGTTATCCAAATCGCAAATACTTAATCGGATCGGATACGGTGTTTCAAAATTCATATCCGATCCGATTTTTTTATTATATTATATTATATTATATTCTATTTTTTTTCTAATTTTGTAAAGTTAAAACGTTATATATAGTAATATATTTTTTTCTTATTATAAATATTTGTTTTTTCCATTAATATTAATTTTTATATACTTTATTTTTATTTTTCAAAAATAACTTATATGGAAGAATATCAAGTAATCAATATTGTAGATTGATTTTTGAAATTCATGTTTTTAGTAAGTTAGATAATTCTTCGGATATTTTATATTATCATTTAAAATATATTTAATGTTACATTTGATTTTATTTTTATAGATTGTGATTATGAATATCTTAATGAATTATATTTATTTTTTGCAGATTCATGTACTTATAAGAAAAATATAATTCATTGCTTACGTACATTTGTTTTAATTCAATTCTTGTATTGAATTCAAGTTTTGCTTTATAGATGTTTGAAAATTCTAATATACGTTTTTTGGTTGTTTTATAATTTGTATATTTATCAAAAAAGTAACATTTTTTTGGTGATTAATGATAATTTATTATAATCAAATATAATTAAAAAATAAATATTAGGATATCCGCAAATCGATCAGTAAACCGATCCGCAATCCGATCCACTATTGCGGATCGGTTTCGGATCATGATTTTTCTGATCCGTATTCATCAGATCGGATAAAAAAGTAATGATCGGATCGGTTACCCGATCCACGCACACCCCTACAAACTCCATTGGCGTTGTAGTGTGGTAGGTAATAACGGAAATGATTTCTTTTAATTAAGAGTAGATCGAGTCAAAAGCTCAAATCATGAAAGACACTAAATTCATGGTAGATTTAGTTTTAGTTACCAAAATTTATGAAGATAATTTTGAATAAATTAAGAAATATTAAATTTTAAAATATTTTATTCTTATATAAATAATATAATCGTTTTTATTTTGTATTATGTTGAATACGACTATTATGTCGGTTCTTATTAATAAACTTTTCATTCTCTATTTATCGTTTTTCATCATGGTATCGGAGCTCTTGTTACGTATTTCTTCATGATATACTACAAACTTCTCCATCGATCTTCCTCAAAAACACTTTTTTCCCTACCTCTTCTCCAGATAATTTTTTTCTTCTATTATTTCACAAACAAAAAAACTCAACATTTTCATTATCGATATTCAAAATCCGCACCTTTCTTACATCTCATTTTCCAAATTTCTCCTCTCAATCAAACAAAATTTAATCTCATTTTACGAAATTGCAAATGAGATTCTATAAATTTCTACACCAAAGTTTTTCTTGAAACAAACCACCGAAACCCGAAAAACCAAACCCACATATCATAAAATTAGCAGATCAAATTTCTCTAGCACACCCAAATCGCACATCAATATCACTTCTTCAGCAAATCAATCATTCAAACTCTTGAATCAACCAGCAATAACAAAGAAACTCTTATCCTATGGCAACCTCCGCCTCTACCACGGCCTCGTTTGAGGGAGGATAATAACGAAAATGATTCATTTTAATTAAGAGTTGATCGAGTCAAAACCTCAAATCAAGAAAAACGCCAAATCCATGGAAGAATGAATTTGAATTACCAAAATTTATGAAGATAATTTTGCTTAAGAAATATTAAATGTTTAAATATTTTTTTCTTATATAAATAATGTAATCTTTTCATAAATAAACCATATGACTATTATATATGGTTCTCATTAATAAAATTTTCATTTTTGATCAGTAGAAAAAGGGAAATTGTATTGAAGAGAAAAGAGATTAAGATTGGGAAGGTGTGCAAGTAAAAGGAAGAATGATGATTCGTGTTGTGTTGTGTTGGTGTACCAGAAGAGTGAAAAAGTATAAAAGATACGAGCCGTAAAAGGGTCACAAAAATCTCTTATGATTCAGAATCCTCTTCTTCTTCCTCTTGCTCACACATGCACATGAGTCATAACATAATAGGAATGTCTGTTACGATGCCTTTTGTCTTCTTAGTCTGGTAAAAAAGACAGCACCGTAATGTAATCAAATTTCTTGTCTGTCCCACAATCACTCAGTTAACTCCAACAAACTCCACCGTGGGGGCTGTGGGAATGGGGTTTCGTGTTGTCTCAATCTTTTCCCCGCCTCCAAATCTCACTGCTTCCAATCAATCTCTTTTTTTCAACATCCCAATCCTTTCACTCTCCATTTTACACTTCTACTATTCCTACTTCCTCCCCCTATTTCATGTTTCTTCGTCCATATATGGGCTTTAAATTATATTTATTTTTTTAGGGCAATACTCGTTTTGGGTAAGCAATCGCGTTTTGAATAGCCCGTAGCCATATGCTAAATATTTTTAAAAAAATTCAAATTTTGTAGATAACAAAAATTGAACTAATAACTTATTAACTTAAGTATTAGATCTATGTTTTACAAATCAATATATTATACATGATAACATTCTTTATTATTAATGATCTATTACCTTATCACTACTCATTCAATCAATTTATATTATTAATATACATATATAATATATTAACGAGCACAAATTTAAAAGCTCGCATGGGCTCGATTATTTATGGGTGGGTTTTGGGTTGTATGATTTGATCTATCATCGAATGTGAAGTTTATATACTTGATTTTTCGATCATTTGAATAATTGATGCATGCCCGAAAGGTTAAGAGTGGTAGTTTTTAAATAGCAATCTTAATTTTTTTATGTCCTTGTGTAATGTTTTCATATCTGTGCATAATATAATTTTTCATGATATATGGGTTGGTTCTTTGGTTTTGTTACAGTACAAATTATTTAAATAATTTAGGAATTAATATATAGTAATTTTTGATATATCATAAAATGGAATTTTGATCGATGAAAATTTGTCATGGTATAATTAACTCCTTTTGTAGGAGATGTGATTTTCCTTTTCTAACCTTTACTCGAAGCACTTTACATGCAGCATAATTTCCATTCCATCATAGTCATAGCATTGCTTGTATTAAAGTGAGGCTGACAGGAAACTAATTTATTACAACAAATAACGAATTTAGTGGCATATATTTTAAATTGATTTTTTGTTAAATAATTAATATCCAATTTTAACCATAGTTTTTTAAGAAGCAAATTATGCATAAAAATATTAATAAGCAAAATAGGCATACTATTTCAAGGGGAGATGGGGAAATAAGCATCATTTTCATAATAAGATGAGTTTAGACTAAGTTCAAGTGACGCGCCGCCGGAAACAAGGCTGAGCTCGCCGCTGTGATGGCTGAACTTTGTCATTTCACCGTGGATTGGAAATAATGGCAGGGTTTCAATCTCTCTCACTGCTNGTGCTGAGCTGGATTCCCCCACTTGAACATTTTAAAACTTAACAAAACATATATACAATTACAGTAAACGCTTCCCAGTTTGAACTGTAAAGTTGTTCATTTTTATCCAAATTTTGTTTGTAAAAAGGGGTATTTTTCTGTATTCGATGTGCATAAGGCCAAAGGAACCTCATTTCGATAAGGAAAACACTTCCTTATTGAAGCAATTTTGATTCATGCTTCTTTCCATAGCCATCTAGAGTTTCAAAATTATTGAAGAAATACTGTAAAGTGGTCCAAGAATACAGGAATGATTCAATGGTGAATTCTGTTCTGTTGTTATCGCACATTAATTTCTGCAGAAAGCAGCAAAAAGGGCTGCTCCCTAATACATAGATACCATTCAACAGTCATCTTCCCCACTAAACACACTAGTTTTAGTTTAAGTTTAAGGAGAAACTAGAAGCAGAGAAGAACTACTGAAGAAGATACCATGAACCCATAAATCATAATCAAGAACCCAAAATGAATTCCCCAATTTCTCTTAAACTTACCGAAATAGCTATCAGGTGGTTCCTGGTACTGAATTTCCAGATCCTCCCCTATCTCTTCCAACCCACCACCGCTGCTCAACCGTAACTTAATTTGCCGAAGACGTTCAGTCGCCAGGCCCAGAGTGAGTTTATGGCAACGACGTTGGTATTTAAATCCGTTGATGCACCGGAGGGTCTGGGCAACGGAAACGTAGAAAATTAGGTGGCTTAAGGAGATTAGACAGATGGGGACCCAACAGTGGCGACATTGTAGCCGAGGTGACTGTGACTGTGCGACGAACATCAGTGCTAAGAAGATGAAGAAGAGATGGAAGAGTTTCCAGAGCTCCTTTTTCTGGAGGTCGACTGCTCTTTTCTTCTCCAGAGTTTTCTCGAAGTGAAGCTGGATAATTGTGTTCAGAGCTTGGAGTGCTGCTTCCTTTGAGATGCCGTTGTGGTGGTGATGGTGGCCAGAGGCGCCGTAGCTTTGACCGCCGCGGTCGTACTCCGCCATTTGTATATGACGACGAGGTACGAGTCAGAGCAAGGTGTTTGTTGTATTGTATTGCCTGGGTGGAGAAAAGTGAAACGTCGATTGAGGCAGAGCATTTAAATCAACGGCAATCCAATCAGATCAGACAGAGACCCACGTGCAATTATTGTTCCCTTAATTTTACAAATCTCGCTATTATTGATAATTAGAGTTAGTCAGTTAATAGTAGGCGTAGATTTAATTTTAATTACTGTTTTTTAAATTCCAAATACACATGGAATTTTTATGTCTAATTCGACCAAAATAGTCTAGAAAACTAATTTACACTATTCACTTATATTCCTATATTTTATTTTACCCGATACACACCGAATGTGTAATTTATTTGATTGATTTATATGAACATTTTATGTAATCCAATACACTTTATATATAAAATATTTTCAAATATTATTTAAAAAATTAAATATTTTTTAAATCATCATAATTTACATTAATTAAATTCGTAAAAAATAATGACGTTATTTTGGTAAGTAATGATTTCAGGGGGTGATTTAAAGTTATGCAATAGTTCCGGGGCAAAAAACTAATCAAGGTTTTTAAATTTTTTTTAATTATTAATGAATCTTTTGCATCTCTTCCCCGCTCCCTCCACATTACAAAATTACACGTTTGCAGTTCTTTACGATGAGTTGGCCGGATTTCTTGCCCACCGGCAACGGAGCCGGACGCGGTAACAGTCTTGATCCGAGGAAGGAACTACAGAGTCCACGTTCTACTACTCTTAAAGTCGACAAAGATTCCGTACAAATCAAGAAATCATCAATCTGGACGCCGCCGTTACACAGCCTCATTTTACGTACTAAATGTAATAATCATCATTCAAATCTCAGTCAACAGTAGTTGTTTTCTTGTTGATCTAATAAGGATCCCATTATGCTTTCTTTTCTTCACCAGAAGAAGTATTAAGGAATTCAAACGAAAACAAATCGCCTTATAATTCTGGTTTCTCGAATGCAGATTCAAGTTCCTCCAAACAGCAGAAAAGACAACAAGAAAATCGAAAATAAGCTGCTTCTGTGACTTGTTACAACTTACAGATACTTAGCACATCACTCTTCCTGCATCGATCCGAATGGCTCTTTGGTAACGTTACTCAATGGCAACATGAGATCATCAAGTTCAATGTATCCCAAGTTTTCCGGGAGTGATGTGATTGGCTCATAGTCGAACAAATACCCCAGATCACCAAGACCATCAAAAAAATCAAGCCCATCGGAATAAACAACGCGTTTTTCTTCATTGACATTGCCATCCTGTTAAAAAACAGGAGTTGACCAACATAAAAGGTCAATATTGTTCAATGAGAAGAGGTACCTGAATGACTGCACCATCCGAGTTATCGGTGAAGTGAGATAGCATCCGTACAATGTCATTCTCATTCTCATTCTCCTCCACAGGAACATCATCAGTCGACAAATGGACTACTGAAGACGAAGGAAGATCCTGTTCAAAAAATGGGAGAGATCAGTCATGTTGCGGAGATCAAACTAGCTGGATTAAGATTAAAAGAAGTGTTTTTAAGGCAGCACCTGAGAATTTGGAACTTCGGGTTTTGATATCGAGGCACATTCTTTAACAGGTTCACTATCGTTATCAGACCAATCAGCTTCATTAAAAGGAGCACCATATTGTGCTCCATTCTTCGGACCCATTCCACTCTTTTTGAACACCTTACATAGCGTATGCGTCTCCTGCAAAATTATAACACCATGAACATTCAGTTACTCTAGCAACAAATACAAAATATATATACCTGATGGCCTGCACTAATCAATTGTTTGTCATCAATTCTATACTCATGAATAATCCAATCGGTTCGTGTCCCACGAGGTGAATTTCCCAAGTGGAAAACTAACGTCGTAACTTTTCCAACAACTTGATCATCATAACGAATAGGCCTCCCTCTTCCTGTTGTTTTCCAGAACCCGTTCTCAGTTGCACGTTTAACGCGTACTCCACTGGCATACTTATTCTCTCTGGGGCAGAAGAAGAACCACTCGAGATCCTTACAATTCAAGCAAGACATATCTGCAGAAAATATTACCATTTAACAACAAGGGAGTAAATTTTGGCATGTGGAGAAGAGAAAAAATGAGATAGATCACAAACCAGGAAGATCCCATGGTGAGAACTTATAAATGTTGATCTCCGCAATTGCTTCATAGTGAAGCTTACGACCCGTTATTTTTCTCTTGAGATAGTACATGATGAGCTCAACATCAGTTGGATGGAATCGGAAGCCTGGAGGGAGGAATGCCTTTCCCATGACAAACTTAACACTCAAGGAGCCAAATTAAGAAAACTTCAATCGAAATGTACTAAAACAATGCCCTTGGTTCTAAAGGAACCTCTCAAACAAGAAGCAATCAGAAAAAAGTGACAGTAAAGTTANTTCAAATCTCAGTCAACAGTAGTTGTTTTCTTGTTGATCTAATAAGGATCCCATTATGCTTTCTTTTCTTCACCAGAAGAAGTATTAAGGAATTCAAACGAAAACAAATCGCCTTATAATTCTGGTTTCTCGAATGCAGATTCAAGTTCCTCCAAACAGCAGAAAAGACAACAAGAAAATCGAAAATAAGCTGCTTCTGTGACTTGTTACAACTTACAGATACTTAGCACATCACTCTTCCTGCATCGATCCGAATGGCTCTTCAGTAACGCTACTCAATGGCAACATGAGATCATCAAGTTCAATGTATCCCAAGTTTTCCGGGAGTGATGTGATTGGCTCATAGTCGAACAAATACCCCAGATCACCAAGACCATCAAAAAAATCAAGCCCATCGGAATAAACAACGCGTTTTTCTTCATTGACATTGCCATCCTGTTAAAAAACAGGAGTTGACCAACATAAAAGGTCAATATTGTTCAATGAGAAGAGGTACCTGAATGACTGCACCATCCGAGTTATCGGTGAAGTGAGATAGCATCCGTACAATGTCATTCTCATTCTCATTCTCCTCCACAGGAACATCATCAGTCGACAAATGGACTACTGAAGACGAAGGAAGATCCTGTTCAAAAAATGGGAGAGATCAGTCATGTTGCGGAGATCAAACTAGCTGGATTAAGATTAAAAGAAGTGTTTTTAAGGCAGCACCTGAGAATTTGGAACTTCGGGTTTTGATATCGAGGCACATTCTTTAACAGGTTCACTATCGTTATCAGACCAATCAGCTTCATTAAAAGGAGCACCATATTGTGCTCCATTCTTCGGACCCATTCCACTCTTTTTGAACACCTTACATAGCGTATGCGTCTCCTGCAAAATTATAACACCATGAACATTCAGTTACTCTAGCAACAAATACAAAATATATATACCTGATGGCCTGCACTAATCAATTGTTTGTCATCAATTCTATACTCATGAATAATCCAATCGGTTCGTGTCCCACGAGGTGAATTTCCCAAGTGGAAAACTAACGTCGTAACTTTTCCAACAACTTGATCATCATAACGAATAGGCCTCCCTCTTCCTGTTGTTTTCCAGAACCCGTTCTCAGTTGCACGTTTAACGCGTACTCCACTGGCATACTTATTCTCTCTGGGGCAGAAGAAGAACCACTCGAGATCCTTACAATTCAAGCAAGACATATCTGCAGAAAATATTACCATTTAACAACAAGGGAGTAAATTTTGGCATGTGGAGAAGAGAAAAAATGAGATAGATCACAAACCAGGAAGATCCCATGGTGAGAACTTATAAATGTTGATCTCCGCAATTGCTTCATAGTGAAGCTTACGACCCGTTATTTTTCTCTTGAGATAGTACATGATGAGCTCAACATCAGTTGGATGGAATCGGAAGCCTGGAGGGAGGAATGCCTTTCCCATGACAAACTTAACACTCAAGGAGCCAAATTAAGAAAACTTCAATCGAAATGTACTAAAACAATGCCCTTGGTTCTAAAGGAACCTCTCAAACAAGAAGCAATCAGAAAAAAGTGACAGTAAAGTTAAAATAGAGCGACACTGATGAGAAAATAAAGAATCAAAGACCTCCTTCCGAAAGAAAATCGCGAAAAATGTTCTTAAGTCCAATGTCGAAAAAAGACTTTTCTGGAGCACCAAAGCCTCCCCCGACTCATGAAGGAAAGAGCACACCAGCGAAACCAAAGGTGCTTCTTTTTTGAGTCAAAAGACATCTGATGTGCAGCGAAATCCCTGTAATAATAACCATATCATTATCTTCGAGTAACAAAGGTAAGCAACAACAAAAAGGTACTCTTTTATCTGGGATACAAATAACACACAAAACAAAGAAAACAAATGGTAAACAAGAAACATGAAATTTCCCTGATGTGGGCTATAAATATAATCACAAAATATAAATAAAATGAACGGGAAAAAATACTTGAATAATGCTTAATTATCCATCAAAGGAGTTCATAGAAAAAAATTCAACATTGTGGATATTGACAAAGATGGACACTAAACATCCCCAAAATACATAACCTTCTCATATAAAAGAATCGTCTTTTAAGAAACGCACAAAAGAAAATAAAAATCGGGAAGATAATCATTCAAGGTACAAAAACACCGAAAAATACGATATTTCAGATGAAAGAGTGAAGCAAAAATGCCCAGATTTCCGATTAGTATCCTCACATCAAGTCGACCCAGTACGATTCAACACCCAACTTCAAAAATAAAGAAAACCCTGAAAAACCAACACCCACAAATCCCAGATAGATGCAAAAGAAAACCCATAAAAAATATCACCCGCAAATCCCGAATCTCAAACAAATCAAACGAAAACAAAAAACAGGAACTAGTCGAAAATAATGAAACCGATCAAAGGAAACAGAAATGAAGAATACCTTGAAGGGGAAGACCGGATCTAAGCAAACGCGTAATTTTCAGGAGCGAGAAATAACCCAAGTTTTTCAGCGTAGAGGGGTTTAAATACAAAATACCCCAAGGGTTTTAGAAAACAACGTCAGGTCAATGTTATTTTATTTATTTTATTTAAAATTTCAGTTGTACCGACTTCTATCTACATTTTATCAAAATACTGGTTGATAAGAGTTTTTTCGGGTGTGTTGATTTTATTTAAAAAAATAAAATATGAATATTTTATAATTTGATTTATTTTAATATTCCGGTGATATCTAGTATATTTGATATATATCCGGTATACTCGATACATATCCGGTATATCGATCTAATGAACTTGTCCGGTATACCAGTTTTTAAAACATTGGTCTTAGTTCGATTTTTTAAAAATATTAATGTTGAGGGTAATTAAATAGTGTCTTAATTTTTGTTAATCTTTTTAAATAAAAAAATTGCTTCAAATCTAATATGATGTTTAATAACAAACCGGGCTGAACCTTTAAAAAACCGACAAAAAATCAATTGAAACAGTCAATGTATTTATTTATTTTAAAAATTCATAGTTAAAATATATAAATTTTTATCATATTTATATATGGTCCAATCATGATCAACCTCCAGGACATCTAACATAGTACAATTTGACATTAGTGATAAACTCTCATTTAAAAATACGGACTTTTATTACACAACACGATACATATTGAACGAAAATAACTAAATATAACAAGGGACATTTAATTATACTAAATGTAACATTAATTAAACCCTAAATGGAACAACCTGAATTTCAATTTCATTTGGCACTTTTCCTTGAGGTGGGAATTTAGGCACAAGTTTAGCAACTCTTTTTGCAGTTTCCATATACCTTTTATATTTCCCCAAAACATCTTCTTTATTAGTTTCACTTTCATCTTTGGATTTGAGTTGCAGTGCTTCAATCATGAATCCTTGAAGTTCCTTCTTAAGACTCCATGAACCTTTCTTCCAGCTAAAACG
>RWGZ01001187.1:231165-243727 GCA_009725065.1 Utricularia reniformis | reverse complement strand
ATAATCATGAAAATATTTATTGCATAATTAAAATTATTTCAATTAATTAATGATTCTATTCATATTTGAGATTAACTCTTACTTGAATATGTTGTTCAAATTTTAGAACATTCATGAGTAGATCAAATTTTTTAGAATATATCAAATTGTATTTGAATTTTGTTTCTATGTTAATAAAAACAGTAAAAATATATATGAATTATATTTTATGTTATAAAATAGTATATTAATGACATTTTAATAAATTATATACGTTATATAAAAAATTAAATATTATAAATTAGTTATTTGTCTTTAACATGATAGAATGAAAATTCTTTTTTCATTCATATTTAATTTTACCGTTTTGATTAACATGGAAAACAAAAGTGAACTTTGAAAACAAAAGTGATAACTCGACGAAGTTCTAAAATCTCACCTGATTGAAATGTCACAATCACTGCTATATTCTAAATACTTAAAGGTGTCAGTGTTCTAAAATGATAACTTTATTGATCAGTGATAAAAAAAGTTGAATCATAATCTGACAATGTCATGACCAAATTTTTCCCACAAAAGGAAGCCTTTTCATCTTCATTCCCTTAATATATTTTACAGCAATTTTTGAATTCATAAACCATTGAAATGTAATTCAATTTTGAATTGCATTTTTTTTTTAAAATTATTCTGTACATTAATTATAGTGTGAGTTGGTGTTGGAGTCCGTATAGATACAAAAAGAAAATGATTTTTTAAGTTTTGGCCGTGTAGTATATGATTAAATTGATATTAAAATTGTTAAGGTGTAATTAAATATTTAATTTTTTTTCTATTAAAATTAATATTACAGCACATTTATTCACAGCGGTTCATGTATTTTTTGAAAATTGAAATGACAATTTACGCACATTTATTCACAATGACTCTCTCTCCTACTTTCTTTATATTGTGTAATCGAATAAAATCGATTTTAATCGGTGTCGGTTATATGATTAATCGATTTTTACGGTTTAATTTCATATCGGTTAAAATGATTATGCGGTTGGTAATCGATTTTATTTATTAATATCGGTTTTGATGTCGGTTAACCGATTAAATTATTTAATTAATACACACAATAATTTGCCACCCCTATCTCACATGTCGCATGTCCCATATTTACATTCTCTAAATTTAAGAAATTGTACTTACTGATATTAGACTTTTTAGAATTTTTTCTATGTTCTGCGTTGCTCCGCCTTTAAATATACTTTTGTAATATTTTCATTTTTGCTATGATTAATTGCATATTTAATGGTCATTTGTGAGTATTTTACGTGTTTAGTATTTTTTTAGTGTTACGGTTTTCTTGTTTTCGTATTTCAGAATCTTTCTAATCATGATAATATTGAATTCTTATGCTTAATTTTTGGTTATATTGCATCTTTTTTATTTACTGTCTTATTTTATATTTAAGCTCTTATATTTAATATTTTGAAATCTTTCTAAACATAATAATAATTGATTATTGTGTTATTTTTTGTGAATTCGCTCATGACAATTTTTTGTGGATTATTGATAAAATGATGAATGCAAAAGAATTTTATTGCATTTTTGGGATTAATTTAATAGTGTTGCTAAATCGTCCTCGAAAGTACAGTCTGAGTTCCATACTTGATCTAGATTAACATAATTCATTTATCGAAAGTATGAAAATCGTTCTTGAAAGTATGAAAATTAAGCTCTAAAAAAATATTGACTATGGAAAAAAGTTTGTGGAAATTTTTTTAAAAAATTATCGGTTAAACGGTAATCGATTAACCATTGGTTTTGGTCTGTTTCAGTTTCGATCGGTTATAAATTTATAAAGCGGTTAAATTGTTCGGTTTCGATTTTCAAATTTTGGGCTACAAAACTGATTAACCGTAAAAATTTGGACCGTTTAAGCGACCGAATCCCACCCATAGAATAACATGACTTTATTGGCGTAATCTGGTCAGATCCTTAGGTTTGGATATATACAAATATATTTTTAAAAATTACAATTAACTCCTCACACAATTTATTTTTTATTAAAAATTAAACAATTAGTAAATATATTAATAAAATAATAGAAGATACGTAGTAATATAATAGTTTTAAAAAGTTGCTTATTTTGGATTAAGCAACTTTTAAAAATGTCATGTTGGTTGACACGTAATTTATCAATTATTTTGGGGAAACTCCCATGTATCATTTGTGAATTAAACTAGATAGCTTTATATTATAAATTTTCATGAGAAAATTATACAACCTTTCATGTTTAAAATAATATAAAATTGTGTAATTGACCCCTAATATTTAAAATAGTGTAAAAACGATACCCCAAAATTTGTAAATTGTGTGAAAAACCCCCAAAGTTTCAAAACCGTTCAAAAATGACCCCTAGGTGAATAGTAGAGGTTTTCGTCTTTTTCGTATTAGTGTTTTTGATAATTTATGTGTTATTTTTAAAATTTTCAAAGTTTGGAGACATAATCATGACACTTTTTCAAGGTTAATAAGTCAAATATAAACTTTAGAGAAGTTTAAAGTATAAGAATCAAATATACACCGTTTTGGAAGTTCGGGAGCCAACCACGCAATTCTTAAACTTTGAGGACGGTATTTACAACATTTAAAAGTTTAGGGGTCAACCGCGCACATTATATCAACTTCGTGGGTTTCGTATACAATTTATAGTCTTTAGGAGTACCGCCTTTACACTATTATAAAGTTTAGGGGTCAATTACAAACACCCCTCTTTTTAAAATAATATAAATACAATACATCAAAATTTAGAAATTTGGTATATAACACATAAAATTTCAAAACCGTCCAAGAATAATTATCAGATAAATAGTTGCGATTTTCGTCTTTAATGTATGAATGTTGAATGATTTTAAAACCATTCGAAAACATATTTGGCTTGTTTGATATAACGATAACCAAATAATAGTGTAACGATCGCAAAAGATTCAATCGAAAATACTAAAGCATTGAAAGAAAAAGAACATGCACCTGGTTTTTGTTTCTTCAAGCCAAGTATCTATAGAGTCTTCTGTCTGTATTATCCCGCTCCAAGAAATCTCGTTCGATCAGTGACTCGATACGTTTCTTAATCTCCCCGGGATTCGCAAGAAAACGAGGCTGCAATTGTTTTGTTACTTCAGCAATCACATTGTTATGATCCAACACTCTCCTAGATTTCATTATTCTAACAATTGCAGCTTCAATCTGAGGTTTTCTATCCTCCTCAACCCTCTGTCGAGTCTCGTGTTTCTCCGGTTCCGATTCTTTCTGCGCTACGACCGTACCTATTTTAACCTTACGAAGCTTGCTCGTAAACTTGTCATTAACAGAGAATACATCATCATCACCAATATCTTTACTCATTGGATCTTTTCTAAGCACATTTTTACCTTTCACACAAGCTAAGGATTGTAAGCATCTTTTCAAATCGGACGGGAGAATTTCGGTGGCTTGTTCGATTTCCCGATATCTGAGAAACTCGGAGCTGTTGAATAGCATCAAAACACACATTTGGTAAGTTGAAACATTGAGTTCATATTTCTGACCATTCACAAATGATGCTCTTAAATCAGCAGTTCCCATGTTTGTTTGCCAAGATAATCGTCTACCCGTATGAGTACCGAGGTAATGCGAGTGAAACCTCTCGCATGGAACTGATAATTCGGGAGGCAAGTTGCACGAGACACTCGATTGAGTGGGCCAAGAACCAGTGGTTAAAACCTGAACAGCTAATGTAGGTCCATTTGCTAGTTCAGTACCATAAGCAGCATAAAATCCTTGCATTGTATCCTGAGAAGTTTTCATATCTGTAAACATACCTTCTAATTTTGAAGTGAACTGATAACCACATTCGGTTTTTAGTTTAACAATCAGACTTCTTTCAGCGTCATCGGATACCGTTTTTCCAGATAAGAGTCTCTTTGCTAAGTGTTGTTTGTAGTATTTCTCGAAAACATCTTTCTCCTCAAGGTACCGGAACAATATCATAACCTTATCGAGAATGGTTTCAATTTCCTCTTCTTTCACACCCTTGAGCCCCTTTCTCAATTTATCATCAACGAACAGGGAAATGTACTCCGGTGAACGAGGATTCAAGTTGATAAAATATTCAAAAGACGAGTTTAGCGCATTCTGGAAGGTCTTATCATTGCTGAATGCTGAGGTTATAATCTTATCATACTTATCTCTTTTCTCGAGGAGGGATTCAACAAACTCCACTGGATTCTTCGATTTTTCAGGATCCGTAACAAGTTGTTTTCCTGTGTCTCTAATATGAGATGTCATCATATTACGGATTGTAGACAAGCCATCCGTGACTCGACGGAACAAGTTGTACATCCTTCCCAAGTCTTCTAACTTATCATCAAGAAGCATCTTCACCAAACCAGAATTCTCCATGTGAACTAGCCTGATCATGTGGTTAGCAATCATTTCTTTCTCCACAACATTAGTAATTTTACCTTCACTTTTTGCGTCGAGGTAGTGTGAAACCCTCTCTATCTCTTCATTTAAACGTCTCTCAGCTTTCTTCAAGTACTCCCCACAATCACTGCACTCAATGAATTTCTGAGATTCCGACCGATAAAAATCAGCTGAAACATCGAGGAATGGTTGTTCGAAATCTTCTTGATAAACCAAAGTCCCTAAATCCATCATCATTTTGATAATGTTTCTCATCAGCCCTCTGTTGATAACTTCACCACTGCGTTCCCGAAGTATCAACTCAAGAATTGTGTTCAGCAGTCTCGTCTGAATTTTTTCCGAGTGAATTACATTGTCCCTCCAGAGATTAAGCCCAAGCTCATGCACCGGAGTCTTTTTTGTGCTATTAATGAAGGTACGATCCATATACATCAGTATGTCACGAATCATCTGCAATGCCTGATTATGATCAGTCCATTTTGCGTTAAGCTCCTCAAGGAATGAACCACCATGGGAGGCCTCAACTTGTTTACACATCGCCTGAAGGTGGAATGTCATTGTTGCTACCAGACCCGAATAAAGCTTCTCTCCGAACTTGTGTAGCACCATGTTATAAGCATTTCTGCACACACAAGTAGAGATGCAATATGAAACTTAAAAATTAAAAACTACACCCTCAGTTTTTGTGCGTTTTACAGAAAACAGAAGTAGTTTTTTTAAATCCAACTATGGATTTCAAAGTGTCTACAAAGTAACATAAAAAACTCAACATAAACAGAGATATCAAATCCATAGTTGCAGAGGGTCTACAAAGTAACATAAAAACTCAACATAAACAGTGATATCAAAGTGTTTCGTTAGCATGGTTACAAACCAAGACAAGAACATTCAATACCAATTAGCTTGTGAGTAAATGATACTTGTTAAGCAGCTCATTACAAGTCTAGTTGTAATGAAGGAATGTAGGGCAAGTTTTTCATTAATTTTGACGGTCAATATTCTTAGGCATACTTACATTTACTAAAGCGAATTCATTGGTAATGGAAAGGCTAATTAGAATTATTACACCATTGTACCTAAAAGAAATATAATTCTTAACCCATATAGTAGTTTTTGGCATCCCCGAAAATCAAATCAAGAACACAACATAATACAAAAAACAATAGTAATCCAACAAACGGAAGAATCCAGCTTTGAGAACAACAGATATCAAAAAATTAAATCCCAAAAAGCTCCGAAAATCAAAGAAAAAATAAATAAACCAAAACAGAGACCTGTAAAGCTCTTCGAAGCTGAGTCCACTAGCGTTATGGTTATAAATCTCATGAATCGCATGCTCCAGAATCTTCCAAGTCTTATCAGAATACTTGGGATCCACAACCACTTTATGTTTAAACGCCTCTATCTGAAAGTTCTTCTTCTTCTGCCCACTGCTCATATTTCCCTCTTTCAATTACAGTCCCACGCGATTCAAGTTACCCTAAGAAGACGATGACCTATTTTCAAAATTTGAAAATACGGGAGAAGATTAGGCTGCAAGGCATGGAAATCCACCAACACGACATCCGATTCAGGAAGAAAGAATAACAGAAGCTGAATTATTGATCAATCGACCCTTCCTTCATATCTTTGTATCATATTTCACAGGTAAAATATTATACTAAAAATAGTTGGCCTGAGAGATGGCCCACTAATTTCACCTTAATCAAAGCCCATTATTACGAAATTGCAAAGTACCATTTTGGGCTTTCGTTTGAAGTAATTATAATTTTTTAAATCTATGTTGCTAGGATTCGTGCGTTGTTACAACGCATCCCAACGCACCCGGTACGGGATGAACGAATCCTATCGGGTGCGTTAATTTTTTTTAATCCTACTGGATTTGTTATATTATTTTTAGTACTATTATTTTAGATATTTCACTCGTTACTGTTACATAATCAGTTTAGTTACTACGTAGGGTTATGTAATTTATTCGGTGAAGTAAAAACTCAAACTAGAATATTCAACATTATGCAATAATGATATAAATGACTTAAAGTTATCAAGTGTAGAAGCTTGTCATTTTTTCATTGATATTTTAACAAATGGTGTTTTAGTCTTTTTTTTTATTGAGAATGCGTATCTCATATCGAATATGAGATATCATGATTAATTAATTTGACGAATGATCTTATGTATTATGTTATACAGACATTCTTTTGATCCATTAAATACAGAAAAAAATGATATTGCTCTAATGTTATCTTTTGATATTCGTGTGTCGTATTCTATAAAGTTTTGCATAGTTTTATACATGATGTAAATGTTCGATTTTTGACGCTATTTGTAGATTACAGATACGCATGTATCACCAGAAATTGTGTTTACAGGATAATTTAATATATATTTTAATTAATTTAAATTAACGCACCCGCAACGCACCCTTAATGAAATTCGTAAAATTTTACACAACCCACACCCTTGCACCGTGCAACCTAGTTTTAAATGTAAAGTTAGCAATTTCAATTTTTGTACTCATATTTATACATATTTTCAATTTCACCCTTCAATATCGTGGAAAAATGCATAAAGGGAATCACCCAAATCTTTCGTGCCTGAGTATAATGAGGCCTAAATCCCAATCTCTCAAAGCACAATAGATTCATTGCTAAATAAATCATGATTTAATTGTATACTAAAACCAATTATCATGACATAACAATTAACATGATCGATCATCGGAAGCATGAAGGGAGTTATTCAAATGTTTCGTGTATATGAGTACAATAATATTGAAATTATAGAATTTAATCGAAATTACAACACATTTAAAAGACTTGATCGAAGTATGATGTGATGATATTCATATCATTCTAAACCTAATCAATTTCACTTTTCTAATAACTTAAAATATGAGCCCTAAATCCCAATCTCTCAAGCAATCGTAAACAAATGAGCCGAAACGATGAAGACACACACAAGACAACATATTTGTTTAGTACTCAAATAACAACGATGTCACGCTAAAAAAGTCATGATTTAATAGCAACTACTAAAACATATTGTCACAACATCGCAATTTGAGAAATAAGCACTTATTAAAAGCAAGAAGATAATTGTTCATCGAAAACAATGTCTAAGAGTCAGTATAAAGAAACCAAAAAAACCACATGTTTTGACAAATACAATCAAAGAAACTAAATCATGCAATCAAACTTACTCTTCATCCTCCTCATCGCCATCACCACCACTGGCCTTTTTCGCAGCAGCTTTCTGATTCCTTCTCTTCACTCTACCAGGACGACCTCCGCCAAAGGGACTAGTTAAAGAGAAATCAATGTGCTTCTGGGAGTCTACCTTCACCATGAAAGAGGGAACATTCACAACTTGTCTTCCCACCCTGAGGAAATCATCAGTTTAAGTGACCATAAGAAGATTTTCTATATATTTGCAACTATAGTTATGACAAGATAGAGAGCAGATTAGCATCCGGAATAAGGTACGGTTTGTCGCATAATAAGCTTTACACCAATATTTTCAAGAATCATGCTAAATAAATTATAAAACAAGTATAATGGTTTCTCGAAGTAAACAAAAATGGGAATTTTTATAACTCATCAAGAACCATATGACATAGTGAAGGCTCATTTGGCTCTAACCAGTTCAAAATAATGTATTGAGAGAAAGCCAGTTACCATGAACCATATGACAGTGAAATCTAGGATACTATGATGGCTCATTTGGCTCTAACCAGTTCAAAATAATGTATTGAAAGAAAGCCAGTTACCATGAACCATATGACATAGAGAAATCTAGGATACCAAGATGGCTCTTTTAGCTCTAACCAGTTCAAAACAATGTATTGAAAGAAAGCCAGTTACATCATGAAAGTGCAGCGAATACCTGATATGCCTCTGCCTGATGAGGACTCTAGCATGATGAATGGACTTAGCCATACCCGCTTTAAAAACAAGAGTTTGCAGTCGACGTTCAAGGAAGTTTTCAACTGTGAGGGCTAACACATAATCCAGTTTGTTCTGACTCTCATCCAGTAATCCATACTTATTCATCCGCCGTAAAAGGGCTTCACCCTCAAAAATACGGCGAGAATCCTTCTCATCAAGAGTCAAAAGATCTCTTGCATTGTTTCTGAAGCGGCTGAGCGCATATTGAACCCTCCACAACTCACGTTTGCACCTCAAGCCGTACTCCCCAACAAGCTTCAATTCTGCATCCAGACGCTCCTTTTCGTAAGGACGACGTGGTTTCTTAAACGTCTTCCCATCTGTAAATCAGAAATCCACATAACCGATAAACGACAGGTGCTTATAAATCATAAAAACGCATCAACAGTAAAGAATCAGAGTTCAATGACAAATTATTAGCTTAAAAAAAACAGATTACAACCAGTCAATTAAATAATCCTTAAGTGCCCGAATTCTTCGAAGACTTACAGTTACGGTAAAACGAAACGTGCACCATTGTTGAACTTCGCTGCCGGAGTTATATGCCACCCTATTCCGCCCCCTTGGTTCACGTTCACGGCGAATAATCCAAGCGGAAGGTTTAGGTAATGGAAACTGAAACTTCAATCGGTGTCAATATGACTGCTCAAACCCTAATGGGCCGAATTCATCAGTGGCCCAAATGTTTTTCAATTATCAAAAAATGCTACCAATTTTCAATATTTATTTCATTTGATAATATATAATTCATAATTAAATAAATAAATATAGTAATTCAATTTATATACGTAGATTAGGGATGTAAATGAGTCTAGTCCGTTCCCGAACCTTTCGATTCGAGCCCGTCAAAACTAGTGTTCTAGCTCGATTTTTTAAATCGACGGAATTCGACTTGAGTTTGAATTCCTAACAAACAAAGCATTGAAGTGCAAAATTTTTAACGAACCAAGATAAGTTAGTTCGTGAGTCAATAATATTATAATATTTATATATATTAAAATATATATTATTTTTAATTATTTCGAAGCTTAAATTCGAAATTGAGCAAAATCCGAACCAAACCTTGAAACATAATCTTTTAGTTTTCAAATTCAAAATGAACATTATCTATTTCGGGTCGAACTCAAACATAAAAAACACTTAAATTGGATTAAGTCCAATCGGACCTTATGAATTCTTGTGTTAATTGGAAATAAATAAATGTCATTAGTTGGAATCACAGTGAAGACAGTTATCGTATTTTTATTGACTTATACATTTCAAATGGTCCAATGTGTTATGTATTATCTTTCTGTTTATGTTAATTGGAATCATATTATTATCATGTCCCCGTAACTTTATAAAAATAAAATGTAAAAATGATATTATCCACATATGTTGTCTCGCGCCCCATATCTAATACGAAATTAGAATGGTTATAGTTTATAAATGATGCGATATAACGAGTAATTGATTTAATCTAATATTTTTAATGTAATTTATTTTCTTTTATAAATTGGGATACATAACATTCTCCTCACCCGTTGAATCGTGAATTATTACATGGTATCGGAGTTCGAGGGTGGGTTTCGGGTTGACCTGTACTGATTTACGTAAAAAAATATGATTGTAAAGCACATTGGACTTAGACGACAAAAAATAAATCAACCTAGAAATTGAACATTATCAAATCTATTGAAATAAGTCTGAATCGGGTCAAACCAGATCGATTTGAAGGAGAGTGTTACAGTTAAGCATTCAATGGTCCACATCGGACACAAAACTAGTTATAATTTGTAAGGAATGAGATATAATGAGTAATTGATTTGACATAATCTTTTAATATGATTCATTTATGGACTACACCAACACTTTTCAGTTTTTTGAATCATAAATTTCTATACAGAATATATTATAGCTTTGTACAACAATGTCGTTTCGAAAACATTGAAATTTAATATTGCATCCGCTTTTTAGAGTGGAAGAATCATGATCCACGACAAGAAGAAGAATCTTAGCAATAAGATGAGGTGCAAGCCTCATTTGTCATGAATTTGCGACCAGATTCATTTTCACTCTGCTCCTGTACTCATTTTTCATACATTGCTCATCTTTATGAGTGTGTATATAAATGTAAGCATTTTCTCGAACTTGTGATCGGTGTAAGAAACCGAAAACACATTGGGTTCGTACAAGAGTTCCCTTGAACACTTCATTGAATGTTTCTCTTAATAGAATCTTTGTTCACTGAAGTGTTTGGGGGAACTCTAGTATAAATCCGATATGAGAACAAGATGTTGAAAGTGTTCGAAATTGCTTATTACTCGTTTTTTGGACAGCAAGGGCACAAACAAATCGAGCCACTTCGCGAGTCACTCGAACTTGTTCGATCAAAACTCTTTTGAATTTGAATTTTGTTCAAAATTCCTACCCAAGTAACCTTCGAACATTTCTAAATATGTTCAAGGTTGCGAGCCAATTCGTGAGGTATAAAAATTCTATATTATAATTTCACTATATTACTTCGTTGCATAATATTACCAATACTGCGATACTTTGTTTTACCGAGTTATAATAGAGAACGTTTTTACCGATTTCGGGATACCTTAATGGATCCAATAATACATAAAAACAAAGCTTAATGTGAACTTAATTTGAACATCAATGAAACGGATCATCAAATCACCTATACAATTTGTTTTCAAGCTCAAAACGAACCCGAAACATAATTTATTTTATTTGTTTCAAATTCAAACATTCAAAATACTCGTGTTTGGTTCGTTTGCAATCCTAGTTAAAGGGTAAGCCAAAGTGATATTTGGTTATCATGTGTTTAAATTAATGTATGCCTATATTTTTTATTTCCTTAATGATATAACTTAAGTACATTAGGAACATATATAATATGACATTATTACAAGGGGGAAAGAAACATATACGGGACATGCAATAGTCTAACAGAATTGTCCGGGTCGACATTTTAAAGCTCCGGCGTTACGTGTTAGTCTACCCACAGCTCTACCAGGCTTGAACTTGATCATATTATTACCAGTGTACGGCTTTGTCCCGGCGACAAACGGTGGACCGGATTGTCTAAAGAAAGCTCCATTCATGAAGTAATCGTCTTTCGATCGCCATTGCCATTTCTTCCACTCGCTTTCCGGAGCATAATCTCTCTTCGTCACCTGACAAAAATTATATACTAAGTACTTGCAATGGAAGATATATCATTTCGAAAAAGATCACTCAGCTTCAAGGCGTACTTCTTTGGTGTATCGGTAATTTGCAGCTCGATATCGATTTCCTTGACTGATAATGGTTGGATGTGAGCTACCTCCGATGGCATAAAGCTCCCAATGTTGATAGTCGTTGTTGACGATGTGAACAAAACCCCATCTTACCCTCGGCATTCTCTGTATCAATCCAATCCCAAACCGATTGAACGCGATAGTAACTTGCATGATCTTGTCTATTGGTGTGTTATCATGTGCTCCTAAGAGCATAACCTGAAATTTGACATTCCATATCGTCTTATTTTTTACATATTGGATCACGAAATACTTACATCGTTATGATGATTGAATTTGCAGTTAGAGATCGTGATGGCAGTCGAGCCCTCGATGACATCAATAAGACCATCATACCCTTTAGATAGGGAAACATGATCGATCCAAACATGGTTGGAGCCGTATACGGAGATCGCATCACCATCACTTGCCGTACGTAAACCGATATGATCACTACGGTCCCTAAGCATACCACCCGAGGCCGGAACTATGTCGTGAATCCAAATGTTATGAACGATTACATTGGTGACGAATTGTATAGTAATTCCTGCTCCGTAAGCAATACGAACTTGCTTTCCACGACCATCAATTGTTTTGTGGCTATTAACCATGAGCTCTTGTTTGAGCTTAATGATCATGCTATGGGAAAAGATGATCCAAAGTGGCTCCTTTTGGATCACGGCATGACGAAGTGTCCCCGGTCGAGGGTTCTGCATATCGTTATCGGATGCATCTGTAACTATATAATAACGACCTTTCTTACCACCTGTTGTATGATGACCGAATCCACGAACACAATCTGCGAGCCTTTTACGATTCGCCATCCAATTCCGATCACATCTCCAACACCGATCGATCGGATTTGTCGCCTTACACCCGAAATTCCCCCTAAGACTTCTCCTTGTTGAAGTCTCATTG
>RWGZ01001187.1:164147-221012 GCA_009725065.1 Utricularia reniformis | reverse complement strand
TTGGCATATTTCCAATTTGCGCAAGTATTATGTATAGACGTGACTCATCGATCTTTTTGAAAATAAAAATTTCGCCTCTTTTTTGTGGTCATATTCTAATTATTTAAGTATCTTTTTTGACGACATGAATTCAATCGACTAGGGGACTGGTAAGGTAGGAGTAGGTCCATTGCGTTTTAGTACGAAGGAGGATGGAATAAATTAAATAGGTTAGATTAGAAACGCAGTGTACCACCTGTCTTATAGTCGATGATTTTCAAACTCGTCAAATTAAATACTGTGTCAAAATATTTTGAACGTGGTGAGTCTTCCTGTCCACGGCAGAACCGTCTATACATAATGACTGTTGGAATATGTTAAGAGGCCTGTTTGTTGTGATGTATATTTCCGTGCCAAATCAGGGTGCAAGTATATACCTGACTCCTCCATGACACGCCGACGAGGGTCGCGCCCTCGCCGGAGGTTGGTCCACTTCCACATGGCACCGTCTTATGGACGAGCCAAATGACACCGTTTTATGAACGTGTCGAGAGTGCAATGGCACCGTCTTATGGACGGGCCGAATGACACCGTTTTATGAACTGGTCAAGCGTACGATGGTACCGTCTTATGGACGGGCCAAATGACACCGTTTTATGAACGGGTCAAGAGTGTGATGGCCTCGGGTGCAAGTATATACCGGTGGCGAGAATGTGATGGCCCCGGGTGCAAGTTTATACCGGTGGCGAGAGTGTGATGGCCCCGGGTGCAAGTATATACCGGCGGCGAGTGTGTGATGGCCCCGGGCGTAAGCATATACCGGTGCCGAAGATATATTTGTAAAGGCAGAGCGGTGGATTCATTTTTGGTATCTACTCATTTTAAATAGGCATTCGCCTTAGAGTTATCGCAGACTTATTCAAGTCTCGCCACAATGGGGACTCTTACGCATCATTGTTACCATCATTATATGCGTTATTATTGAGCACCTACACCCGAGATTCATATACATTCTTATTATCTCGGAAGCGTATTTCTTGGATTGAATTATTCGTGCTATATATTCCTTGAAGAATGTGGCGAGTAAAGAAAGTTGAGAAGGCGTGAGGTTATATTATTCCGAGTATGGTTCTTTGATAAAAGTACAGTGGAGAAATTGAAAGGAAAACAAAAACGAATTTTATACACATGGGGAATACAAAATGAGGAGAGAATACAAAATTGAAGAAATCAGAAATAGAAGTTTATTTCTTCTTCTTCTGAGAGCCTGAGCCTTCACCAGGCCCGCTGGGGCGCTTTTTCACCAGCTTTATTTTTTGGGAGGATGGAGGATTGGCGGCTGCGAACCTCGCCATTTGATCTTCATGGCGCTCCCGAGCTCCAGTCACACTAGCGGGGGTATATATTTGAGGATCATATGCCGCCATTACATCGTCATCTTTCATGAGCTCCGCCACGAGGGGGCCCATTGGCTCCGGGAATAAAGTAGCCAACCTCCTAAACGCATCCGGAGATGGGCCCTCCTCCGTCTCGATATCCTCCGACTAAAGTTGCTGGTGAAGATCTTCATCCAAGCTAAAATGTAGCGCCCCGAACGGATCCTGTGAGCAATGCAGCATGTCCTCACCGAGTATAGGCTCGAACTTCCCATTGAGCTTGGGATCGAGTTTCTTTTTCTCCTCAGCGGTAAGGGATACGCCCAGGATTCTCTACGTCTGGACACTCCCTCGTAAGAAGTACATGACATTCGACTTGGCATGGGCTACCGCCCCCAGATTCCGGAAAGTAGGGGAGTGAACTGTGTACTCCCATATTAACTTTCGGAAGCAGTCATTAATCTGGGACGGCAGCTTGGCGATTCGTGCCCGGAGTCGATCCGTGATAGATTCGAGGCCTTCAGTCTTTGTCGTTAGTTCTTTGACCTCCTCCACGGCTTTCCCTAGAGCTTTTCTATTGGTCGCATTTTCTTCTTTGGCCTTCCTCAGTTTTTCCTCAGTTTGCTGTCGGATCTCCTTTAACTTGTCCTGTGCGTACTTCTCATTCACCTTGAGGGTCTCTATGGATTGTTCAAGGGCATGCCTTTGCCCGATGTGGAAGGCGCAGTTCTCCGTCAGTTCGCTGCGATGAGCTCGACGTAAAGACTCGATCGCCTTGCTATGCTCCTCTCGGAGTGCTGCCATCTCCTGAGCATGCTTATCTCGCTAATTCTGCATCAGCTTCTCCGCCGCCTATTTGGTTTGCTCCCCAATAATGTCTGGCGAGTCGAGCTCCGAATGTCTGAGCATACAGTATTCCCCTACTGCAGCTGCGGTGCCCAACTCGATTATCGTCCGCTCCATCTGAAATGAAAACAAGAATGGTTAGTACATACGACGTAAGAAATAAAGTTATAGAGGAGTAATTGCTAGTGTCGCAACGAACCTCCCCAATAGCGCGACGCATCGTCGCAGTCTGACTCATTAACCGACCCACGTCGGTAAACACCGTGTGGTCATCCCGACCACGAGGCGGCAACTCCGGGTTGCGCTCCAAATATGCCAGGGCCGGCCGACTCGATACGTTGTCACCTCTCGGAATTCGAAAGGTGAGCCCGTCCTTTATCAACATGAAGCCGGCCCGGCGTCCCATATCGAGCCATTCCTTAACCGTCAGTCTCGGGATATCATGTATACGTAAGGCATCGATAAATTCAGCGGTTAACCCACTTTTTCTGACGGGTTCCGCGATCTCCAAGATGGTGGGACCCTCCGCCGGTCTTTTCCCCTTGTCCGGACGGGCGCCTTAGCTGGTCTCTCCCTCCGGCCGGGTTTCTTTGCATATTTCCTCCACCACCGGGTCCATCGGTTGGTCCTCGCTAATCTCGCCCTCCTCGTCGTCCTCGATGATATCCACTAATGTTTCGGCAAAGTCGTACATGCCTTCATCGGGGGTGGGCTCCTCAACAACGTACTCTAATCGCCGAGACAAGGGGATTAGGTCTTTGGGACTCTCAGTAATTGCTGCAGCTGGCTCCTCATTTACCGGCTCGGGATTGGCCACCGTTGCAGCAGGTTGTGGTGGTGGAGGAGGGTCGCATCTTATTTCCCCAGTCGGGGATGCCGCTTCTTGTAAACTTGACGCCAGCTCGGCCGCGACAGTTCGGTTCCGAGTCCCCGGTGGCGCCTCGAAGATGAGCTCATCATCCTCCTCAAGTAGGTCACGGAGGAAATTCAGCCGGTCCCCCTTCTTTGTTGGATCTTTAGCTGGAGCCATTTTTTTATCTGCAAGACAAGTAAGCTAAGTGTGAAACGCGAAGTGGAAATTTGAAACAAGTTAAATCAAGTTCCTAAGGTTCTTTCCTATCGAATATCAAGTTTAGCCCCGATACGAATATTCGGTTAAGATACCAAGTAGTTCTCTACTAAAATTGGGAGGGACCGGAAGGAGGTTGAAAGCAACCAGGATCGGGGCGTGGAATAAGGTCTTCACGGTCTAGTCAGCGCCGTCGGACCTAACGCAATCGAGAAGTGCCTTCCTCAGAGGTCTCGGAAGGGCCGTCCGAGGAAGAGGGCCGTAGTCTTCGGGAAAAAATGGTTCCCCTTCAACGGGGAACCGCCAAGGAAGACTCAGAGGAGACAGCCTCGTATCCCCCACACCGCAGACAAAAAAGAAGTGTTTCTTCCAGTCGTGATTGGAGTGGGAGTAGAAAAAGGGAACGGGCTTGTCTTGTTCCTCGGGCGGAAAAATATACAACCTCGGGCACCAAAATTGACTGCAGTACTAATGTGGAAGATTTGAAAGAAGAGGTCTATGGTCAAAGAAATAGAATTCACCTCCATGAATATTATGAAGGCGACGACAAGAAAGATCGAATTAGGGTTCAGTTGGAAAAGATGAATTCGTAGATGCGAGAGCAATTCTACAAGGAAAGGATGAAGAGGGAAGCGAAGGCCACATTCTAAGTATTCAAGAGAAACAGTGTGGTTGGCGATCGGAGGTGTCAAAAGGCGGTCGGTAGGTTCAGGTTGGTATAAGACACAGTCGGAAGGGAGATAATATTGTTCAAGGATCGACATCCACTTCCGAGCAAGCATGCTATAAGGTTGGTTAAAGGATTTGAGGGCTATAACCGCAGAGCTTTGAGGGCCGAGGGTGGTTTCGAGATGAGCGATCCTCTCGAAAAAATGAGAATTTATTGTTTAAAGACAAGGAGGAAAAGGGGCTGTGATCGAATCGAAACTCCCCGAACCGGATGAGGAGTCCGAATGATCTGAGGATGAAGTAGTGGAGCCCGAGGATTCGGTGCGATCGGAAGTCATTGGTAAATTTAATTCAAATTTATTTTTTGAAATTATTTTTACAATTTTTACTAAGTGTCTCGCGAGTTATTGCCGAAAAGTCGCTAGAATTACTGTTTGAGTCCTTAGTCGCGAGTTATGGAAGATTAGTCGCGAGTAGTATAGTACTCACGAGTTGTATGTTGTAAGTCTGGTGCAAGGCAGTCGCGAGTTATCGTCGCGAGAAGCACAGTCGCGAGTTTTGCTTAGCAGTCTGGTCCATGGAGTCGCGTGCTATGGTCTCGAGAGTACGTTAAGTCGCGAGAATCACAGTTACGATAGTCGCGAGAGTACAATAATTCGCGAGAAGCACAAGGGCGCGATAAGTCGCGGATAGTACAGTATATGCGATAAATCGCGAATGTTTAGGAGTCCGCGTGAGAAAATGAATTATGAGGGGCGAACAGTGTATTTATAGGGGCGAAATCCCGAGTCGGAAAATCCCGAAATTTTCACCCGTGCTCAGAATCTGGCGTACTTAGTGTCAAAACGATCGTATTGACGAGAGAATTTCATCCATGCTAAGGATTTCTTCGGCGTGGCTACAGAACGATAATCGGCTTTCGGGACGAGCTGTTGGTATATGGTTTACGACTCAGAATCTGAATCTGAAAACCAAGGGACTATTGATATTACCCCGGGTATATTCTCTTGTATTTATCCTTACCCGGGGGGCTCGTATGACGTGGTTATGTAGTATTTTCGGTATTTTCATATTTTATCACAAGGCATTCTTAGGTGGTATTCTCTCAATTCAGGCTCGCTGGGCCCTATTTAAAGTTTCTGTAAGCATTTTCATATTTTTCGGGTCATCTCGTCCCCGGACGGGGCCAGGGGTATTTTCGTAATTTGCCACACGGGAGCACACCGGTCGGTTGCAACGATGTTATGTGGCTGCGTATTCACTGCTTGGAGACAAGGAACTAATTTACGAGGTTTGCCGGTATTTCATCATCGTATTTCCGACTAATATCTTGACCGGGATTGGTTCCCGAAAACTTCGGTATCAGCATGACATTTATTATATTATAATTGGAGGTTATATAAGTGTTTTGGGCTAAGTGAAGTAAACTGGGCTTATGGGCTCAAGTAAGTGAAGTTGGGCTGGATTCCTCTATAAATACAAACCCCAGTGCTTTTGAACGGGTTCAGACAGTTATCACGTTTCTCAAAGCAAGACATTATTTTCCTGCACTGTAGACTCGCGACTTATCGCACGTAGTCGCGAGTTATTGGCTCTGCACTATTTATTTCGCGATTTACTGACTCTGCACTATTCATTTCGCGAGTTATTGACTCTGCACTATTCATTTCGTGACTTATTGTTCCACCCTGACTCTCGCGACTTGCTGCACTATTCCATTCACGACTTGTTGCTGATACAGTGACTCTCGCGACTTGCCGCTGATATAGTGTTTCCTGCGTATTGCTGACCACAACTCGCGGCTGCCTGCCTTTCGAGCCCGACTGAGTGTTTTTGATCGTTTTACGAGCCATTTTTGCCAGTGTTATTATTATCACCTCATTGTACTTGTATCCTTTGATTATTATAGTGGAAACCAAGGTAGAGCTTCGCTCTCCCGAGGACGTAAGCCCACACATTGTGGGCCCAACCTCGTATATAGCTCGTGTCCTCACAACAATTGAATTTCGAGTAATTAAAAATTGACTGATCTAAAAGCAAACGCTCCAAAATTTTTTTAGACTTGATCACAAGTCCACCAATGATGAAGATCATATTCCTTATTTGTCTCGCTGTTTTGAAGTATGCCGTAAATATAAGCTCAAACTAAATCCAAAGAAGTGTTGCTTCGGAATTCGAAGTTGCAAATTCCTTGGAAATTATGTTTATGAGAAAGGCATAGAGGTTAATCCGGAGAAAGTCCCGACCATTATTGATATGCAACCTCCAAGAAACAAGCGAGAATTTCATAGGCTAACTGGCCGATTGGCGGCGTTGAGCAGGTTATCTCTAGGTCCACCGACCGGCCCTCCCCTTTTTCAGGAAATTAAGGAAAGCTAGCCATCTCGGCTGGACCGAAGAGTGCGATCGGGCATTTTCCGACTTGAAGACTTATTTGAGCACTCCTCATGTAATGGTGAGCCCGACTAGCCACGAACCCTTTGGGTTATATTTGGCCGTGTCAAAAGCTGCAGTCAGCGCAACCTTTGTAACCATTGGGGATGACATTCACCGACCTGTCTACTACGTGAGCCATTCCCTGGTACCAGCCGAAACCAGATACACTACCTTGGAGAAATTCATGTTGGCCTTGTTGATAAGCTATATCTAAGCTTATGCATTATTTCGAAGGCCGAAAGGTTTATGTGTATACTGATCAGCCTTTGAAGGCAGTTTTGAGTCACGCGAACTCTAATGAAAGGTTGGCCAAGTGGAAAATCAAGATCAGCTCCATGTATTTGGAATTCGTTCCCCAAAGGGCTATCAAGGCACAAGTCCTCGCGGATTTTGTGGTCGAGATGACCCGATCGCTCATATTTCTGAACTAAGACGACGACCGGCGGGTCATTTATGTTGACGGATCAACCTTTGGGGGAAAGGGACGGGCATCACCCTTACTACACTTCAAGGCGACGTTATCCACTCTACGGTCAAGTTCTTGTTTTCTGGAACGAATAACGTGGTGGAATACGAGGCCGTATTGTCGGGGATGACCTTAGCCCAAAAGATGGGAGTTGCAAAGGTGCGAATGTTCTCAGACTCCAAATTGGTGGTGGAGCAATTCACATGACGATTCGAAACACATGAGCCAACCATGAAGCTATACCATGCGAAGGTCTTGGAGATGGCAAAAAAGTTCCGTGAATTCTCACTTGACCACGTGCCTATAATCATGATTGGCAGTTGATAATAGATCATTCTTATCACACTTGATTCATTAGATAATAGACTTGCTCGCACGAGTATTCTCTTGACTCGCAATACACCTTACTGTGTAAGTTATCAATCTCGAAAGCTTATTATTCTTTCATAGAGAACGCCTCATTTGAATAAACCTTTTTGTTTAAGGTTCAGGAGAAAGATAAACTTTTATACGTTGACTTGAAGATAAATCCGTTAGCCGTATCATGTGCGAATAAATAAAAGAATCCCTTGAGCAGAAGGACATGGGTTTCCGATAATTGATAATACGTATAAAGAATTCTAACAACAATGGGTTGCACTCCCATCAACAAACTCTCATTCTTCCGAGTGAGATAAACTCTAGATTCCTTGTATTTGCCCCCTCATCGTTGCTGGTTCAATGGATCACGATTATATCATCCTCATATTTAATTCAAAACTATCATAATACCCTCATATTCTTCCAAATTGACCAAACGTTTTTATTCGCAAGTCCCCAGTGTTGAATGAATTAGATTTGCGAGTATCGCAATTGTCCAAAATCTCCATCACGAACCATAAGAAATTCCGCGCATAACAACGTACTTAGCGTACTCGTTTTGCATGTGGAAACTTTTTGGTGTATATCTCATTACTGGGTTAAATATCATGAGTCTTCGTTTCCCCAATCCTCGAAACATGCATAGTACCAAGAGCGGACACTGAAAATGTGACAATGTCACGTAATTATTCTCCTCAACGTTTCATTGAAAGGAAATTAATCACTCGGTCCTTCCTTGCCAATATGTAGTTTTGCATATACACTTTCATGCGACGATCACAAGATCTTAGTTCTTCTCTCTTAACAAGTCTAAGGTTGGTTCACCGAAATTCGACCTTTTGTAGTTTCTTGCTAACATCATTATGACCCCTCTTTCTCATCATCGAACCCAACTAAGGCAGCACTTATGACTTCTTTGAATGCACAAAGTATAAACCCAACTAAGGCATCATAAACGGATCGATACTTATATAACATTTCCATACTTTAGAAGCCACCCGACTATGTGCGAAAGAATATAAAATTTTCATTGATTGATAATTTATCAATTTACATTTCTCTTGCAAACCTCATAGACCAAGAAAAATTTCCGTTTTTCACCAAGAACTCACATCTAGGAGGATTCCACCACATTCAATACTTCCTCAGTATGCTCAATCACTCGCTCAAATATTGGAAATGATTATTTCTATACCTATTTTTATCTGTACACCATCACTATTGACTTCCATACATTCTTCTTCTCACAACTTTAAATATTGATTTCATCGATCGATGGTACATGGCATCTGGATTTTTGAACCAAAAGGCATAATTGGAAAACTACAATCCGGTCTTAGATATAGAGGTCTTCTGACTATGCTTCACTTGACTAAATGAAATCATTTCAAGCTCTCTAGGTATCTTTCGACTTTGGAGCCATCACTAGGTCCGTGACCGACTATGTGTATTTCACAAGTTCTACGAGCCCTCCTTGCAACACGATTTCAACATCTTCGAATAATTATCTTTTCATTTTAACGGGAGAATATCCACTTCTTTCGAGGAAATTAATTGCATCTTAAAATTCCCTTCATACTAGATGTTCGATGTTTATATCATGTTAATCAACTCGTTCTTTCTATTTAGAATGCCACCATATAGATGTATTCCTTCGCATTAGACACGTTCATACCGCTTCGGAACATAAAACTAGGAAGATATTTACTCCCTATAAGGTATGGAATTTCACCATCAAAATGGGGTAGAGATATGATAGCTCCGATTAGATGTAAAGCACTTCCAGTAAGGGCAATATTATAAAGGATGATAGGAAGATCCAACACTACGAATTCCGTTAATAAAGACCTCGATATTTCCTGATATCCCAATGTGACTAGGAGAATAACAAATCGTTCGGGAGCAACAAAACTATTGTTAAACTTGACTAACTCAATACGTTGCTCATTAGTTAATGCCAAGACCTTTGCTAGAATGCATATACGGTCAAGATACTCGTCAGCTTGATAATGTCACATGTTAATTAAGAAAACAAGCTCAGTAATCATATATTTCCGGATGAATACCATTCCGGGCTGTAATAGCCGAGAAAAAGGTACAATGAAACATATAGTAGGGAACGTAGCGGTAAAGTCTAGACGAGAGATAATGAGGGATACGGGAACGAAAGAACGTAAAAAGAAACGAAAAATAGAAAAGTAAAGAAAAAGATAAAAAGGGGGTCAAAAGCAAAGGAAGGAGGGGTTAAAGTATGAATTAGAAAAGTTAGGATGTTTATAAATAGGGGTGAGGAGGCCCAAAAACGACTTAATCATCATTTAGACACGAAAATTCGAAAATTGCGCGAAGAAGGAAATTGTCGCGAAATTTTGAGGGAAAAAATTATCGCGAAAAAGATTGAAGGCAAAATTGTCTCGGAAATTTTGAAGGGCAAAATTGTCGCGGAAATTACGAAGAGTAAAATTATCGCCAATTTCCAGTAAGGCATAAATTATCGCGGATTTCATCCCCATTGCAAAATTGTCGCGGATTTTGATCCCAGTGTATTATTATCGCGGATTTCAGGGCAGAGGTGGAATTATCGCGGAAATACTAAGTTCGAGTGTTTTCGTTCCGTCCCAAAGTCGGATCGTGGGAGGAAAAGGACACGTAAGGTCTACGGTAATCACATAGTTAACAATAAGATAATAACGTCAGGATTCGAATAACTAAGACCCGTTACGAAATGCAAGGGAAGCACAGGAAGATTATAACAGGCTAAAGCAAACGGTAAGCGGAGTTAACACAATATAGTAAGGGAAGGTTCAGACTTAGGGAATGGGATTGGGATTAATATAGAAGGGAGAAAAGATACGAATGAACGAGATAAATGGTAATAAGACTCGGGGTGAGGGAGGATGGACCGTCCGACCGAACCCGGAATCGTGCCTAGTACACGATTCGCCAATGTAAGGGCATGCCTGATGAAGGGAACGATAAGTTCCAAAGAGGAAAAGATACGTATGAAGAGGGAATAACTGATCCGGGTGGAAAAAGGGTTAGCGCCTAAGTACTCACCCGGGGAAGGGAAGCATATGGCCCGTCGAGCCATCCAACAACTAACGGTTGGCTTGGGCGGGACATGCACCGAGCATGTTAATCTCGGCAACAGTAAAGTTAATCAATGATGGGAATGATAAGGGTAAAAGAAGAGGGAAATAAGAAAACGATTAAGTGGAACGATTCACGTGTGCGTGTACGATGTAACTAACAAGTGAAAAGATAATACGTAGTGTGTGTGAAGTATCCTTTAATAGATTGTGACCGCTTTACAGATTTTGTAGGTGACGCAGACGAGATATGATAGGGGCGGGGGAAGGAGGTCGTCGATTGTCCGGTGATAGAGTCCGGTCCTTTGGAGAATACTCTAAATTATGCTGTCGTACTTTCATGTTTCGAACTATGTTTTAAATTTGCATTCGAATATTTCCGTTTTAATTATCATGTTTTAACAAAACAACTAGGCCCAAATTAGGGTCGTTACAAATGGTATCAGAGAGTAACATCGCTACTAAACCGGTAACGGTGCGATCCTACGTAGAAGAGTCTAGGAAACTCGTAGGAGGACAACCGACCATAGGAAGGGATGGGCATAGAATGTAACGGATGACATGAATAGGCGTAAGATATAACGAAAGTTTAATGTAGGAATGGCGCCTAGAACGAGAGTGCATGGAAACCGAGAAGAGGATAACAACGCATCAGAACAGGCACTGGCGACAGAGACTCCGGTTGCGGATTCATCGACGCCTCTCACGTTTAGCCAGGAAAGTCTCAGGGATCTGTTCCAGGCCATGGCAAGTTCCCTAGTTAGCGCAATAAGACAGGGACAGGCGGAGAGGGGAAACTCCGTGAAAAGGGAACCAGGGGCAAGGCCCGAAAAGGGTAGGATGTACTACAACGAGGCATTAAAGAAGGCTGGCATGAACAGCTTCACGGGAGATAAGATGGGAGATGCGGTAGCGTGGATTATCCGCCTGGAAGAGAAGTTCGAACTGATCGAAGCCCCAGAGGAGCTTAGGGCAGTATTAGCCCCACTATGGTTGGATGGTAGTACCGCCCGATGGTGGCGGAGTGTGTCGGCCGCATTACTGAAGGATGGACCTATCTCTTGGACAAAGTTTAAGAATGCGTTCTTGGATTACTACGTGCCGAAAGGACTTAAGAAAGATAAGAGGGCCGAATTTGACAGACTGACTCAGGGAAACCGCCCCGTTATGGAATACACGCAAGAATTCATTGAGCTAGGCAGGTACGCCTCCGAGATCATGGGGAGTGAACAGGAAAAGATGCGCCGTTTCACGGAAGGACTGAATGAGAAAGTGAAATTGACTCTAGTTTCACTTTCTATGTATGGCCGCGACGATGAAGAATTTTCTATTTTGGTGGCGGCGGTAGTCCGAGTTGATCGAGGGTTACAGAGAATGGATAAGGAACGCACTAGAAACTCTACAAGGAACGAAGTTTAAGGACGGGGAGAGTGGAAAGGAAAGATCACTGCAGAGGGTTTCGTATCTGTACCATGACTACCGATCAGGCCTGCGTGCACCAAATGCGGAAAGAACCATTTTGGAGAATGTCGCGCAGGAACTAACAGTTGTTTCAAGTGTGGCCAGGAAGGACATTTTGCCAAAGACTGCCCAAAGAGAAGGAGGATCGAATCCGAGGTGACCGAAAATAGGGTAAGGGAAAGGATTACTGGAAATGCTCGAGTGTTTGCTGTGAACAAGGAACAGGCCTCGGAGGCTGAGGACGTCGTCGCAGGTACACTACTTATTAAAGGCTTTACAACTTTTGTATTATTTGACTGTGGGGCGACACATTCGTTTGTGTCGGAGAAGATAGCAAAACGGTTTGGGATAACGGGGAGTAACGCTAAAATCAAAGTAAAAACACCGGGATCTGAAGCCATGGAGGCAAATAGAATCTACAAAGGGTGCATGGTAGAAGTGGACACAGTGCGAACAGAGGCAGATTTGATTGAGTTAGGGGATATGGGATTCGATGCCATACTAGGAATGGATTGCTCATCTATGTACGATGCGCAAGTGAGATATCGGGAATGTACGATCACGTTTAGTACGCTCCGAGAGGGGAGAAAGGACATGGTCGGAGAATCGATTACGGGTGAGGATGAGGAATATATGGATCGATCGAACTGGCTAGCATTTGTCACGACGGAGAAGGAAGAGACACCATTAGAGTCCGTTCCAGTAGTTTGTGAATACATCGATGAATTTCCCGACTAGCTACCGGGGCAACCGCCTCAGAGAGAAGTAGAAATGGGAATAGAACTACTCCCTGGAACGCAACCGATTTCTACGGCTCCATACCGAATGGCACCCCGAGAAATGCAAGAACTGAAACAACAGATTGAGTCGCTATTGGAAAAAAAATTTCTAAGGCCAAGCAACTCCCCTTGGGGAGCACCAGTGTTATTTTTTAGAAAGAAAAGCGGCGAGTTAAGATTGTGCTACGACTACCGAGAATTAAACAAGGTCACGATAAAGATTAAGTACCCGTTGCCTAGGATCGACGACTTGTTTGATCAGTTACAAGGTGCGAAGGTATTCTCAAAATTAGACTTGAGGTCGGGGTATCATCAAGTCCGGGTAAGAGAAGGAGACATACCGAAGACAGCCATTCGAACGAGGTACGGCCATTACGAATGCGCGGTGGTACCGTTTGGATTAACTAATGCCCCAGCAATTTTCATGGATTTGATGAATCGGGTGTTTCGTCAATACCTAGACAAGTTTGTGGTGGTGTTCATTGACGACATCCAAGTTTACTCTCGCAACCAAGAAGAACACGAGCAACATCTGATAATAGTATTACAGACTCTCAGACAAGAGAAGTTATATGCCAAATACAGCAAGTGTGAATTTTGGATTTACAGCATAGCTTTCCTAGGCCTTGTAATATCAGCACGGGGGGTGACGGTAGACCCGACAAAGATAGAAACAATTACGAATTGGCCAAGACCGACAAATGCTCGGGAAGTAAGGAGCTTCTTAGGATTAGCCAGGTTCTACCGGAAATTCATCGAAGGGTTCGCAAGGATTGCTAAACCATTGACAAATTTGACCCGAAAGGAAACGAGGTATACGTGGGATGAGAAATGCGAAGAGAGTTTTGAATGTCTCAAAACGAAACTGACATCTGCTCCAATACTAGTATTACCCACACGAGGGCAGGATTTCACGGTTTACAGCGACGCATCGAAAGAAGTACTCGGGTGTGTACTGATGCAAGGGGGGAAAGTTATAGCATATGCATCCCGTCAATTGAAGATACACAAGTTAAACTACCCGACACATGATTTGGAATTAGCCGCGGTGGTATTCGCACTCAAGATTTGGAGACATTACATGTACGGTGTGAAGTGCGAGATATTCACCGACCACAAGAGTTTGAAGTATCTATTCACTCTGAAGGAGCTTAATATGAGACAACGGAGATGGTTGGAACTGATAAAAGATTATGATCTGGACATCCAATACCACCCCGGAAAGGCAAACAAGGTAGCCGATGCACTGAGCAGGAGGACTCATGGTGTGCTAGCCAACACATTGATAAGAGAAATGGAGAGCCTGCAACTGGAAGTGGTAGAATCGACCACAGTCATGTTAGGGACGATAACCGCGAATCCGGGGATACTGGAGGAGGTACTTGAAGCATAAATATCAGACCCTGAGAAACCCGTGACTCGAAAAGGGGGAAACAGAACCGATAAATTGGAAATAAGCAAAGGAAGCGATGGGCTAGTCCGAATGCATGAACGTATATGGGTACCAAACAGGCCAGAGTTAAGAAAGAAGATTATGACGGAAGCACACAATTCAGCATTCTCAGTTCACCCAGGAAGTACTAAGATGTATCGAGACCTAAAGACGCACTGTTGGTGGAATGGAATGAAAAACGAGATTGCCAACTTTGTGGCCAAATGCGAAAACTGCCAACAAGTTAAGGCCGAACACCAACACCCGAGGGGCGAACTACAACCCTTAGAAATTCCAGAATGGAAATGGGATAGCATCGGCATGGACTTTGTGGTAGGACTACCCAAGAGCCTACGAAAGAACGACGCGATATGGGTGGTGGTGGACCGTCTTACGAAGGCGGCTCACTTTTTAGCAGTCAAGACAACGTACNGGAATTGTGTACACAACAAACGGAAATCCATGTGTCACCAAAGTAATTGGCTCAGTTCGACTACGGAATGACGATGGATCACACAGAACGTTGACCAACGTCTGATACCTAACTAGGCAAAGAATCTCATTTCTTTGGGAGTATTGTCAAGGAAAGACTTTATCATAACCATGAAGGGTGAAGTATTAGAGGTCATGATCGGAGCACGTATGGTGATGAGAGGAATATGAGGAAACAATAATTTGTATTACTATCAGGGTAATACTGTTGTTGAGATAACAACAGTAGATTCCAAAAAGAAGAAAGAAAGAGCTAAGTTATGGTGACATATGCGGTTGGGATAAAAAAATCTTTGGAAGTTCTATCAAATCATGGATTATTGACTGATGTTGGTATATGGGAATTGAATTTCTGCAAACAATGATCGAAGGAAGAAAAATTAAGTAAAAGTTTGGAAAGGCGAAACATAATACCAAGGGTATTATGAACAACATCCACTCAAATATATGTGATCCTTAAAAGAAAATTTTTTGGGAGGTAACTCATACTATGTTACCTTTATTGATGATTTTTCAGGAGAGTTTGAGTTTCTCCTATAAAGTCGAAAGACGAAATTTTTGGAATCTTTACCTCATGGAAGAAGATGGAAAATCAAACAAATAGTTAGATTAAGGTTATCCGGACATATAATGGCAGAGAATACAAGAATTTGATGTTTGATAAATTTTGCAATGACGAGGGAATTGTTCTTCACTTCACGGTAAGGAATACACTACAACAAAATGGAGTTGCAGAAATGTTTTATTGAATTTGCTTGAGAAAGTTCGATGCATGTTGTCGAATGTTGGATTGAAAAGACAATTATGGTTGAAGCGGTGACATATGCATGTCATATCATTAGTCGTCTACCTTCAGCTGCTATTGATGAAATGACACCAATTGAGAAGTGGTTCGGGAAATCTGCTAAGGATTAGGATTCATTACATTTGTTTGGATGTGATGCTTATTATCACGTGAAAGAGTCTGAGTTGTATCCTAGAGCAAAGAAGACGTTATTCATGGGACTTACTTCTGGTGTGAAAGGTTTTCGGCTATGATTCCCTGAGACAGAAAAAGTCATCTTTAGCAAAGATGTAAAATTTTTTGAAGAAATTGAGCAATTGAAGAACCAACCTAAAAGATAATTTGAGATGAAAGATCTTGGCGAAGCACAAAAGATTCTCGATATGGAGATAAGAAGATATCGGAAATTGGGGTGAGTAACTTTGACTCAAACTCACTATTTGAAAATGGTACTTAACAGGTTCAACATTAATGATAAGAAGAAACATGTTAACACCGCATTGACACCCATTTTAGTTTGTGATGCTCTATCTCTAAAGAAGAATGAAGATCGAGAATATATGTCAAATGTGTCATATGCTAGTGTGTTGATAGTTTGATGTATGTCATGGTTTGTACGAGACCTGACATTTCACATGTCGTAAGTATGAAGAGTAGATATATGCATGATCCCGAAAAGATACACTGAGAGGATGTTAAATGAATTCTAAGGTACATATTTAATACATTAGACGTTAGTATCATATTCGAGCAGGATGAAACAATTGGAGAATTCATAGTTGGATATTGTGATTCAGACTATGCTGGTGATGTGGATAAGCGTCGATCTACTATTATTTATTTGTTTACTCTCACAAAAGGAGCGGTATGGAGGTCTACTTTGTAGTCTATGGTTACTTTGTTTACCACAGAAGCAGAGTACATGACAACTACAGAGGCAGTAAAGGAAGTAATTTGGCTTCATGGGTGGTTGGGTGAACTTTGAGTCAAGTAGCAAAATATCTATGTGCATTGTGACGGTCAAATTACTATTCATGTGGTTAAAAACCATGTTTATCATGTAAAGATGAAACATATTGATGTTCGATATCACTTTATTCGGGATATTATAGAAAAAATGAAAAATTCAAATCCATAAAATCAAGCCTACCGATAATTATCCGATATATTGACTAAAGTTGTGCCATCAATCAGGTTCAAACATTGTTTAGACTTTATTAATGTCAATTGAGTTGGCGATTCAAGTGCAATGGAAGACAATACCAAGGTTTTGGAACAAAGGTGGAAAACTAGAAATTAGTCAAGGTGGAGATTTGTAATATTGGCTAATAAAAATTGAAGATGAAGTTTGACAAATCAACAACACATGAGAAATGAAATCATTAATCTAATGGTTTAGTGACATTAGAATGAAAAATCAAAGATGAATTTCTATGTTCACACATACTTTATAATTGAGAATTTGTCTATAATAAACATGATCATCTTCATTGAAAATTATTCCAAAATCATAGTAAGAGACTTGCAATTATAGAACTCTATCATTCTCAATTGCATCTTGGTTTGATTTCTTCTTTCTCGGGTTGTAATATTTATTGATCATAGAAAAATATTACACTTTAGTACTGTCCGAGGATGTAGGCATATTTTTTCCGAACATCGTTAAATTTTGGTGTTCTTATTTGCATTTATTTATTCAATAGTCATAACAACATCATGCTTCCACAACAATACATATTCGAATCATGTCGATTCATCTCATGAAAATCAACGAAAAGGTGAAGATGTAAGACAAATGGTGAAATTGCATTTCATGTATGAGTAGAATCTGTGTGAAGAAAAAACATTTTAAATCTTGCGAGTTTACAAGAAAGCATATGTTTAAAGACTAACACTAAAAAAAGATATGAAGTCATTGATTACTTGGCCATCGAATAAAATGTTGAATCCACTGGTGAAGTAGTTATAGAAAGTCGCCCCAAAGGGTCATTTGTGGCCAAGGATCTGATGAAGAATAGATCCCTATTTCGTGCCACCTGCAAGACACATGACAGAAATGGAAAGTAAGAATAATAATGAGCAAAAATAAACATAAAGTATATGCTTTTGGTCTTCCCAATTCAGTTGATATATCCTAAATAAAAAACAACGATTTACAAATAATCTTGTTCTTAATGTTTACGAAAGGATATGAATAAGAGTGGATTCGGAATTGCCTTTCATTCGAGGGCATAGTTTCTATCCATGCAATTCATATTCGCCCGGAGTTCATTCGGGCCCTTTGAGTGCCAAAAAGGAGAATGAGATTTTGGAGTTTCTATCCAGTAAATCAACCTTTGACCGTGCCTTTGATCCGGATAATGTTGATGTAGTACAATGGCGTTCCTTCTTGACTTTCTCTCGAACTCTCTTTGTTGGAGCTCAAGTTGTTCAACCAACTAACTAAAGATATGAGAAAGAGTTAAATTAGAGAACTTTATGATAACAAATGGTATTGTTTGTAAGAAATCACTTCTTTAAAATAGTGTAGATACCATGACCTAATGTTTCAAAATTGCAAAAACAACACTCAAAACTTATTATAATTGGTTAGGTTAATACATGAACTTTAAAAAATTATAAATATCATCTCCTCTATTATAATTGCATATTTGATCCAAAAATCCAAAACCGTTTTGATTTGAACTTGATAATTATTCTTAAACAATTTGAAATTTTGGTTGATAAATACATCATTTCTTAGTTTTGAGGGAATCACATTTACTATTTTAAACTTGGTGTGTCATCTATGTAATTTTCTCATATAATAACAATAGTGCCGAAAAAAACCTTCACTTGCACTCTTCCATGTAAAGACTACTAGAGGGAAGTGGAGGCACACAAGCCTTGGATATATTTGAACCAACGCCAACCTTGTTTTATGTAGAAGAATCGTAAATAGAGTGAAAGTATTCAAAAAATATTGATGAACAATTGAAAGAGAAATTAAACTGGACCAGGTAAAATGGACGATACACAAAAAAGGTGCCCATGGTTTTAGGATTTTGGCAAATTGAGTTCTCAATGTTTTCGAATTTTGGCAATTTTGATCCCCAAACTTGTAATAGGACAAAACCGGTCTCCGGCATTTGCATAGTATGACAAAACTATCTATGATGTTTACCACATTTGGTAAACTTAGCCCCCAAAGTATTAAATTTTGACAATTATAGTCCCCAAACAAAATAAATGTCGTATTTAATCCTTGAAATTTCATATTATTGGAAAAAAACGTATCTGACGCCGTTAGAGGTCCCTAACGTTATGGAAATTGGGTAATTACGGTTCTCAATGTTTTCTTTGGCAAATTAAGTCACAAACTTATTAATCTACGACATTTAACATATTTTTTCTTAATTTTGTATGATCTAGTCCCCAAACTTTGGCAAATGTTTCAGATTTACTCCTCATCACCCCGAATACAATGTTGTTGTTTTGTTAATCGTAAAGTATCGTATTTCACCGGTCATACAATTGCTTGACATCATTTTGTGTAAAAAAAATGTGTACACCGTTTAAGGTCCCCAACGTATTGGAAAATGGGCAATTATAGTCTTCAATATTTTTTTTTTAAAATTAACGTAATTTTTCTAAAATTTGAAAGATCTATTCCCCAAACTTTGGCAAATGTTCCAGATTTAGTCCTCTTCACCCGATATCATTGTTTTTTGTTTCGTTGACCGTAAAGTATCATGTTTCACCGCTTGTACAATGGTCTGACAACATCTGTGTATAAAACAAAATTTTATTAAGTACCAACATTATTTAAGATTTGTGTCGCAACGAGAATAATTAAAAAGTAAATATCCCAATATAATCATATTTAGTAATGAATTTTTCTCACTATTTACTAAAGAAATGTTTTCGTGCAGCGGGTGTCAATGTTTTGCTGTCAACTTTTTTACTACAATTACATGAATTCAAGAAATTGATTCACAGCAAAAAAAAACTCTAAAACCAACATAAATGTCACGTATGTTTATCTAGCAAAAGTAACCACACATATGAAACAATGTTTTCGTATCAAAAAGCATAACGTTAATTGTTTTTGTGAAACCCAACGTTTCCTAGTCGAATATCGTCTTGGTGGATAAGCTTTCATGGGTCGAGCGATATACACATTGGCGAATGTGATGATGTCTTCTAGTGTGAACTAACGTGACGTCATCTGCATAACATTTTTGAACATATTATTAGCAAAACATGCACAACAACATACATTTGACATAACCAAGATTACTTAAAAGAATTATGTTTACTTACGAAAAGAGGGTAACCGTTTGGACCCAAGATGTCTGGGGCGTCATGCAGAAAGCGATATATGTAATACAATAATATATGTTGCACTCTCAGTGTTCAGTCTGCTGTGGTACATGTACGACATGATAGTTAACATTTACAAATGAGTAACTTAAAACTTTATTGTGCTATTTCTTCTTGTAATATAATTTTGACTATGCACATGCAATAATGAATTTCCTAAGCAAATTGCCTCTTGTATGTGTAAACAAAAGAGTGAAAGCAACCAGAATATTGAAAATCACAATCCTAACAAGAACTCAGAATATCTAACAAGTTACAAGCTTAAGCTTGGTTGTTTCACTTGGCCACATAACTGTTAGCTTTTAATGGATTTTACGATTCGTTTTGCCGATTAATCTTAGCAAGAACTAGATGCAAAATAAGAAAAGAATGCAACAAATTTTAAGTTTAACCCGAGTACCGGGAGAAAACCACGGACCACCTCCTGGTCAATCCACTATCACGAAAATAACACAAAGATTACAGTCACAAGAACTATCGAGTTCTTGTGCAACTTAAATCAAAAGCCACAACAGAAAGTTCCAAACTAGAACCTACTCCTCGTGCTCCCTGCTATTCTCTGATAAACCCTAATAAGATGATGATCCACATTAAGGCGGCTAACACCCATTATATAATGGTTGCAATTGAACTTTAGGATTGAGGCCCACTAATCATTGTCGACTCCACTCAGTGCACTCTTTTGGTTGATCGACCGTCACACCGAAGCATGCTGCTCTCAAGGCTGGAACCTGGTGCCGATCGCCACTTCAATGTCGATCATACTCAGACTGTCGATCGTCCATTTCCATGAAAAGAGTCGATCGACCCAACAATCTCCTCCTCCATCCTTAGAGCGCATTGCCGATCACTGATAAGTCTTTCCAGTCTATCCCAACCCAACCTGTTTGAAAAAGAACTGATGCTTCTTTGTACTCACTACCTTAGTGAGCATATCTGCCGGATTTTCCTCAATATGTATTTTCTTCAACTGCAAAGTCTTCTCAATCACTGCATCTCTAATCCAGTGGAATTTCACATCCACATGTTTCGTTATGGAAAGAAATGTTGGGTTCTTAGTGAGCTCCAGTGCACTCTGACTATCACAATGTATGATCGGTTCCATAGCAAAACCGATCTCTGAGAGTCACCTCTTCAACCACACCATATCCTTTCATGCCTCCGTGATTGCCATATACTCTGCTTATGTGGTAGACAAGGCCACACATTTCTGTAACCGAGCACCCCAAGATATGGCTGCTCCTCCGATTACTGATACAAATCCTTAGGTCGACTTCCTCGACTCTAATTGTCCAGCAAAATCTACATCACAGAAACACTCCAGTTTCAACTCCTCCTCAGCTCGATATCTTAGACCAATCTCCTTGGTCCCCTTCAAATATCTCAAAAGCCACTTGGCTGCTTCCCAATGATCCATCCCGGCATTCGACAGATATCTACTCAACACTCCAACAGCAAAGGCAATGTCTGGTCTTGTACACACCATCAAATACATTAGACTGCCGACCAAAGGTGCATATGGTACGGTCGACATTTCCTCCTGATCGGCCTTGGTGGTCGGACAAGAACTCTTACTCAAACGAAATTGATCACCCATCGGTATACTGACTTCCTTTGCATCCCGCATGTTGAACTTTTTCAGCAATTGTTCAACATATCTCCCTTGTCGCTCTGTCTCTGACGATCGACATCCCAAGGACCCTGTTGGTCGGCCCCAAGTCTTTCATCTCAAATGCTTTTGATAAAAGGGCTTTCAAATCCTTGATCAATATGATATCTTGACTGATCAACAATATGTCATCGACATAGATAAGTAACAGAATAAATTTGTTATTGTCGAAGGTCTTCCGGTACATGCAATGGTCTTCCTTAGACCTCTCAAACTTGCTTTCCTTCATGAAATTATCAAACTTCATGTACCACTGTCTTGGTGTCTGTTTGAGACCATATAGACTTCTCCTAAGTCTGCACACCTTACCCTCGTCTCCTTTCTTCACAAACCCCTTGGGTTGCTCCAAATATAGCTCCTCCTCAACATCTCCATGTAAGAAAGCTGTCTTTACATCCATCTGTTCGACCTCCAAGTCGAACTGTGCAGCGAGCGCCAGAGCCGCTTTGATCGACACAAGCTTCACAACCGGACTGAACACTTCATCAAAATCAATTCCTTTCTTCTGATTAAAACCCTTCACCACTAATCTTGATTTATACCAAACGCTCCCATCAGGTTCCAATTTCTGCTTGAAAACCCACTTGTTCGACAGCGGCCTCCTCCCGACCGGTGCTTTCACCAATTCATATGTCTGATTCTTTTCAAGTGAGGCGAGCTCCTCCTGCATCGCCTTTTTCCATCGGTCACTGTCCCTCATACTCAAGGCCTCCTTGTATGTCTTAGGTTCTCCATGTTCCGAGATAAGTACATAGTCACTTACTGGATATCTGTTAGAAGGATGCCTAGCTCTCGTACTCCTTTTTACTTCATCCATCGACACTTCAAGCTCTTCTTCAGGAGCTTCAGTAGGTGGTTCAGCATCAACACCATCGTCATTTGCATTGTCGATCGGCGGTGTCAACTCTTCATCATTAGTGTCGATCGGCAATGCCGATCGGTCTTCCTCAGTGTCGGTCGACAATGTCGACCTGGGTTCTTCAGTGTTCACAGAGTCCGTCCCCTTGGACCCAGAAGTCATATCAGTGATATTTTCATCCTCGAAAAATACCACATCCCTCGATCTTATGACTTTCTTCTCGGTCGGATTCCAGAGCTTGTAGCCAAATTCATTTTCACCATATCCTAGAAATACTCCGGTCTGGGAATGTGAGTCCAATTTCTTCCTTTGTTCCTTCGGAACCAATATTTTGACCTTGCACCCGAACACTCTCAAGTGATTATACTTTGGTTTTCTCTGGAACCAAAGTTCATCAGGAGTCTTAAAATCAATAGATGCCGAAGGGACCTGTTTCTCAGATAACAAGCGGTCGATAGTGCTTCTCCCCAAAATCTCTTCGGCAGTTTTGCAGTAGCGAGCATGCATTTTGCCTTATCGAACAGTGTTCGGTTTAGCCGTTCGGCTATCCCATTGTGTTGCGGTGTTCCTGGCTCTGTCCTTTCATGTCTGATCACATTCTCCTTGCAATACAAATCAAACGCCGATGAGGTATACTCACCTCCATTATCACTCCTTAAGCATATCAACTTTTTCCCAATCTCTCTTTCAACCATGTGCTGGAATTCTTTGAACCTGATGAACGCCTCATCCTTGGTTCTAATCGGATACACCCAGGCTTTCTTTGTGGCATCATCCACAAATGATACCAAATATTTCTTGCCACATAATGTCTCCACATACATCTCCCCACACACATCGCTGTAGACCAGTGCAACAGGCTGTGATTTTCTGGTCGACTTAACTTGGAATGCAACTCTGTGTTGCTTCCCTTCCAAGCAGTCTTTACATCGGCTCAGCATAGAGTTCCCGTTCGACAGAAGTCCATCCTTCGTCAAATATTTAAGCCCTTCGGCTCCCAGGTGGGCTAGTCTCTTGTGCCAAGTATCCAAAGAAACATCAGACTCAGTTGTGGCGATCGACTTCACTACGGTCGACACTATGTCGATCGACTTCATAACTGTAGACACCCAAGTTATGTACATGATCCGCTGCAGCACTCCACTCGCAACCACCAGTGACCATTTCTTCAACTTCCACGAGCCGTTCCTGCACACACTTGTATACCTTTCAAGATCAAAAACATTCCCGTAAAGCAAATTTAGTCGTAATGTGGGAATGTGTCTTACTTGGTTTAACACGAGCTTCATCCCCATGTTGGTCATCACTTTTATGCATCTGATGCCCACGATCGACGATGCACTAGAGTTTCCCATCTTCACCATCTCGAAATCTCCAGCAGTGTAAGACTTGAAACTACCGCGGTTAGGTGTTGCATGGTAAGAGGCAGCTAAGTCAAAGACCCACTACTCTGATCCCCCATGCGACAAGTTCATCTCCTCCAGAGATAGGACAATTAACTCGTCACTCTGCGAGCCGACCATGTTGGCCTCCTCGGTCTCCTTCTTGCCCTTCTTCTTGTGCATTTCCCGGGACCTTTTATAATGAACACAATCTTTTTTCAAGTGTCCGACGACCCCACACTGAAAACATGCGCTTCCTTCTCAACCTGAAGGATTTCCCCCATTCTGCTTGTCACCTCCACGTGACTTGCTTCTCCTTTGTTTTGCCGATCGGTTGGACCCACGTACCTGTCGATCGGTAGCAACGGCCACAGTACCCCGACCATCTTTACTCGTTTGTTTTCTCCTTTCTTCTTCATTCAGAAGACTCTCGACAACTCCTGACAATGACAATACTGGTGTAGAATTACTCAGTGTCACCACTAGTTTCTCCCATGTATCAGGCAGTGTCCCAAGAACTAGTAGTGCTTGCAACTCATCGTCAAGTTTGAGATTGGCCCGAGTCAATTTGTTCACCATATCCTGAAACTTATTCAAATGCTCCGTCATCGGACTCCCATCGACATATATGAGATTTACCAGCTTCTTTATTGTGTCATCCTTGTTCTGCACATTCTTTCTCTCACATATATTCTGAAGTTTATCCCACATGGCCTTCGGCTCAGTCAACTCTCCAATATGATGAAACAACAACAAGTCGACCCACGACCTGATATACGCCAGCACCTTCTTGTTCATCGATTTCCATTTTTGCGGTTATGTTCCCTCTGGTTTTGCCTGATCGATCGTTGCCCACAAATCCTTATAGGACAACAAGTCCTCCATCTTCACCTTCCAGATGGAATAATTTGACGACGTGAGTTTAATCATCGATACGCTGGAATCCTCCATTTTTTTCAGTCTCTGAAATCTGAATCACTGAGCAAAAAATCCTTCTGCTAAACATGTAACCAAATAACCAAGAGCTCCGATACCACTTGTTAGCTTTTAGTGGATTTGACGATTCGTTTTGCCAATTAAACTTAGCAAGAACTAGATGCATAATAAGAAAAGAACGCAACAAATTTTACGTGGAACTCGAGTACGGGGAGAAAACCACGGACCACCTCCTGGTCAATCCACTATCATGAAAATAACACAAAGATTACAGTCACAAGAACTATCTAGTTCTTGTGCAACTTAAATCAAAAGCCACAACAGAAAGTTCCAAACCAGAACCTACTCCTCGTGTTCCCTGCTATTCTCTAATAAACCCTAATAATATGATGATCTACATTAAGGCGGCTAACAACCATTATATAATGGTTGCAAGTGAGCTTTAGGGTTGAGGCCCACTAATCCTTGTCGACTCCACTCAGTGCACTCCTTCGGTTGATCGACCGTCACACCGAAGCATGCTGCTCTCAAGGCTGGAACCTGGTGCCGATCGTCACTTCAATGTCGATCATACTCAGACTGTTGATAGTCCCTTTCCATGAAAAGTGCCAATCGCCCCAACAATTTTGATAAAATCCTTGTAGTTGATCTGACCATCCCCATCGACAACTGCTTCACGACTCATCTCATACACCTCATCATCAGTTGACTTCTCTCATAGATTGTTTATCACATGGCGGAGTTTATCAACGGAAATGAAACCGTTATGGTCCTTTTTGACAACACGAAAAAGTTCCTTTAGTTCCTCCTCTCAATCGGTGTCCTTCATCTTCCTAGCCAACATGTTGAGGAATGTTGGAAGTCAATTGTCATCAGTATCCACCTCATTGATCATGTCCTGAAGTTCAGCCTCAGGAGGGTTCTGTCCCAATGAATGGATCGCTGTACCAAACTCCTTGGTTGTAATGCAACCTCTCATAAGTTAATCATAACATTACACCTTTTCTAGAAAATGCTCAAATGAGATTGCCTTGTATCTATGGAAATAACCAAATAACATGGACTTTATGCAAACAGATAGCAGCATTAGTAAGAACCTTGAAAAGAAAAAAAATCACAAACACTCGAAAAAAAGGAAACAAAAAAATCCAAGAAACAAACAACGGATAAACAAAGAAATTCATCGCTCATCTGTGATACAATTCACAAACCATTTGAGATCAATACAAACCAAGAAGTAGCCATCAAATCGATCAATATACACAAAAAAATTCACAGATCTACGCAAAATCTTGAAGAAGCACAAATTACACGAAGCAAGACATGAATGAATCCACTGACCATCACCATCCTATTCGAAAAGAGAGAATGATTCCTCGAATTAAGAGATTTGATCATCCGAATGGTCACATCAAGTTTTTAAAACGAATGGATGACATAAACTTCCAGTGATCACATGGTCTTGCTAAATCAAAGACACACATCAAGGCCCACCCCCAATTAGTACAATATACAAACCAGCCATATACTTTTTCATTACATAATTTGGGCTTCTTGAATTTTCTCTAAAATCCTAATATTGCAAAATGTGTCTCAATGTTTTAATAATTTCAACAGGGACTTTGGAGTTTCACATGTTTGTCCAAGTTCTTTGGTTTTGTTAAAGTTTTTATCTTTTTGTAAGTATTTGTGTGGAAGAGATAAATGAATTATAATTGTCATTAAGTTTTCATAATTAAAAGCATGTAAGAAAATGACCATCCTTGTAATGAACATTCCATTCTTCACTATATTCCAAATCCCACCAACTATGGGCAACTTCACGACCTTAACATCGATAAAATTTCAGAACAACAATGCACAAACACATGGCAAATGGATGAAGAAGACATAGGCAAATGTTTATCTTAAAGTTTGCAAAATAGAATTAAAACATCCACATTCGAAACAAAAATCCAAAATAAAATATACCACAATCACATTGAAATCTTGTCCTCAAAATGAAATCCTTAATATGAAATGACATAATGAAATACTCTTATTATTCTTTATGGCTTCGTACCTTTTGTACCTGGAAGTTCGAAGAACTTTGGAGAAATCCTACAATGGAGCACACTAGGGCCTTAACTTCGGGAAATTATGTCTATAACTTGGACGAACATCTCAGATGAAATGCAATAATTTTGCGAAACTTCGCGAAACACAAGTACATGGGCTGTAACTTCGCGAAACAAAATAAATTAATGAAAAACTCACATGCAACGTTAGAAAGAACAAAGAAGGAACTTATTCAAATGGAAGAAACTTCGAAAAACAAAGAGCACAAATCCAATTATCATAGAAGGCACTACAAATGCGTTCCATAAGGTTGGAGATTGAAAAATGATTGGACGCGAAATTTGTGTTGCATTTATTCAACAACATTAATGAAATCAGGGACTCCATATGCTATCATACTTCGGGGACCGGTTTGCTAGAAAATTCAAATAACGGAGACAAGTTTTGTACTACTTAAAATTTTGGGAGAATTGCGTATAATACCACCGATTCTGAACCGCGTTGTAATTTTACCACCATTCGCCTTAACGTAACGCGAATTGCATTTTTTCATCAATTTTCCATAACCTAACGCGAGTCGACTTAGGCTAAATAGAATAAAAAAAACATTTTTTATGCTGCTCGATTTAGGCTAAATTGACCGCTGTTTGGCGCTCGATTTAGCCTAACGCGAATTGGGGCTTATTAAACTGCCCAACTTTTCTTCTCCTTCTCGCGCTTAGGGCTTATATCTCTCGCGTTTTGTTCTAATTTTTTCCTCTCCCGACATTCCTTCTTCCGGTGTTGTCGTATTTTTGTTGGTAATCAAATCGAAATATCTTCATCCCGCTTCTATTGCTCCCTCGGTTTGTGTTGGTACTTATTGTAAACTTGTATAACTTTATTTGTGCTAAATTGATTATTTACGAAATTAATTGTTATAATTTGATTAGTTTTTATAATAGTTGTGAAGAATGGGTTGAATACTATATTAGTTGTGGCTATTTGATTTGTTATGATATTAGTTGTGAATAATTGATTAGTTACGTTATTATTGTTATTATATTGATTGTGACTAATTGATTGTTTACGAAATTAGTCGTTACACTTTGATTAGTTGTGATATTAACTGTGAAGAATTGATTTTTTACGATATTATTTGTGACAAATTGATTAGTTATTATATTATTCGTGACTAAATGTTTCTCGTATTGATGTATTGATTTTTTTACTTGAAGGTTATGGATCCGTTTGGGAATTATAACATGTATCAGAATTATGATCCATCTCAAATGCAGAGTCATCTTCTTTCAAGGAGTTATTGTTGAGTCAAGGGAATCCAGGTTTTTTATAATAAGATGTTATATTATTATTTATTACACTTTTAGTATACAATATTTATTTATTGTAGGTATACAACCAGAATTCAACACAAATGTTGAAAATCATGACGATGCCCCATTAATAGATTCATATATCGATGAATCTGAAACTGAACCTCCGCTTCCTCGAGCTAACAGTAGAATGGAGGATGATCTATTTCCTCACACTGTTGTCGATGCTTCTAGGCTAGCACGCCTATTGTCTGGAGTTTCTCCCGACATTCGTTCAAGTACTTATTGTTTAGGAGAGGATGTTGTAGCTGATGACTTTTCATATGCAAAAGTTCGGCGAGTTTATTCTTCATACAACCTATGCAATCCAAATCTGGTTGTCGGAATGGGTTTCAAAGATAAATCAGATTTTCAAGTTCGTTGTTTGCCACTTTCATATCATCCGCTGTTATCAATTTAATGTTGTAGATAGTACACCACAGTATTTGATGCTTGAGCGCTTTTTAAAGGAACAAACAAACTGTGTATTTCATCTTCGAGCAAGGTGTGATGCTAGAGATAATGTCTGGCAATTTTCGAGAGGTTATATTCCTCATTCTTGTGGTGCGGGTAATGTGAGTGGTAAGCACCGTAACATGACAATGAATTTTATCGCTCGTGATATGGTAGAATACATATGGAACAAAAAAGGAGGTATGTATTATTGATTTGTATACATCCTATAGGAGTTCTAATTTCATTTTTTTACAGGATTGAAAGTTCAAGATGCTATAAAACAAATGCATGATAGATATTGATTCAATGTTGACTATGATAAAGCTTGGCATGGGGTCCAACGTGCATATGAGTTAGTGCATGGTTCCTAGGAATCGTCTATGGAGAGACTTCCAACACATTTGACAGCTATATAGATGAGTAATCCCGGTACCGCAGTTGAATGGAGTCTTTATGACACTGACAAGGGTCCCAACGATAAGGTGATTCGTTATGTTTATTGGTCTTTTCGACCATGTGCAGACGCTTATGAACAATCTATTCCCGTTATCTCGATTGATGCTACACACCTTTATGCACGATACAACCACAAACTCTTGATAGCCGTTTGCAAGGATTTTGGAGGTCATGTTATTCCCTTGGCGTTTGCTCTTGTTGATCAGGAAAACAAAGATTCTTATTGTTGGTTCATTGAGTTGCTAGACAATCATATTATTCGGGGTAAGTCGGCTTGTATAGTGTCAGATAGACATGCTGGTATTATAGGGGCGGTTGAGTCGTTGGAAGCATTTCAGACTGGTTGGTTACATCACCGATGGTATTTGAGACACCTTACATCAAATTTGAATACGCATATAAAAACTCGTCAGGTGAAGAAGCTTGCTTACCGTGTTGGGGCAACCCCATTAGAATCAAAATGGAGATCACTAATGGAAGAAATCAGGGAAAAGTGTAGTCGTGCATACATATGGCTTACTCGACCGGGGATGAAGAATAATTTGCACAAGTGGACACTTGCTTTCGATGGTGGACACCGACATGGTACATTAACTACTAACCAAGTCGAATGCGTAAATGGAATGATGAAAGATGTCCGCCGTTATCCGATTTCTAGTTTGGTGGACTCAACATTCTACAACACACAGAAGCTGTTCATAAAACGACGTGATGAACTTGCGATCATAACAAGGAATATGCAGGTTAACATTAATGATGCTTTTATAAATTAAAATATTGTTTCATTGTGTTTTACCTTATTCAGGCATTCACCCAAGCAACACAGACGTGTTATGAAAAACAACGAATGAAAGTCGACTCATATGAGATGCACTACACGGACCCGGATAGGCAAGTCGGAGAAGTGGGCGTGGTCCGAGTACACGTAAAATAGTCGACTTGGTTAGAAAGACTTGCTCTTGTGGTAGATGGATTGTGCATTTGCTTCCATGTGCGCATGCTCTACGGTGTGCTAGTATAAACCATGTACCGACGACAGAACTCATTATCGGGATCTCGACTTTGCAACACTTGCAGAACCAGTATGCAGATCTACAACTTATGCCATTGGGTCCCGACAGCGAGTGGCATGTGTCTGGTTGGAGACTTTGGCACGATAAAAATTGCCTAAAGAAATCACGTGCTGGGGGCACCCCGTACAACTATGATACCGAATGAGATGGACACACAAAATGATGATTGATTTTTTATTTATTGTTATCTTATTTATTCGCAAATAAGATATATTCGCAATTGATGTATTAAATCTAGCGAATCACGACATATTCGCAATTGATGGCTTGGTACTCTAGTCCGTATCATCGTCGTTACGTACCTACGAAATAAAAAAGATAATTATGCCCTATATAACCTACTATTACCAAAGGAAATACAATATTTCGCACTTATAGCCAAACAACATCCTGCATGTCCGCTCATAATGATCGTCATGAAATCTATGCCCTTATTCATGACATATACTGGGTATTCGACTATAAGCCCAAATCTATATCAAAACAATTACATTAGATCTAACACAAATGTGAAAATGTAATCTGCGCCAAAGAATGAAAACTATAACAAAAAAATAAATAACTTCAAATACCATAAGAAGACGCATCGGGCCTCCAAGCGATCGACGTCCCATTGCACCTCACATAGACATCGATACAAATATGCCAACACAGCTGATCCCCAATTTAATTGGGGGATTTCATCATCATCCGCTAAAAGATCTAGTAACATTAATTTACCCTGATCTCCGTGCGTNACAGCGATGTATAGTGGAAACCCCAGGAATTGGGGTGAAAACCACTTGACTAAGAGCAGATTATGCTCTTAGCCTGTTCACTAATCGAATAATTCAGAATCAATACAGCAGAGGCTTAATGAAAATGACAAGGAAAAGAAAGCAGTAAGAACTTTGGCCGTCCAAATGGTCCTCTATTTCTGTCGTCTTGCCCTGTATTTATAGAGTTTATAGCGTGTGCAAATCACGCTCTGTAACCGCCTCTGACAGGTTTGTTAGAGGTGTTATCGCGGGATATAAAACGAGGTTGGGACCGAGGCGTGGTCTGCGTGATTGGGCCCAAAGCGTGGTAAACGTGGGAAGGCCTGAAGCGTGGAAAACGTGAGTTTGTAACCGTTCGGACCGAACCCAGGAGCCAGCTGGCAGAAAACGCTTTATTTCGTTAAGGTTATCTTCGGTCCTCTCATTGAACATCGGGCTGCTCTTCCTTAAGTGTGTAAATGGGCTGTAGGAATTCATTTTCACTATTTGAATCGGCCCAACGGTTGCTAGGCCTTACTCATCACAAGGTACCCGATCCTAAAGTTCTCATCATCTATATAACCCAATATTACCAAAGGAAATACACTATTTCGCACCTATAGCCAAACACCATCCTGCATGTCCGCTCATAGAGATCGTCAAGAATGTATATCCAATCTATGCCATTCTTCAGGACATATACTGGTATTCGACTATAAGCCCAAATCTATATCAAAACAATTACATTAGATCTAACACAACTGTGAAAATGTAATCTGCGCCAAAGAATGAAAACTATTACAAAAAAATAAATAACTTCAAATACCATAAGAAGACGCATCGGGCCTCCAAGCGATCGACGTCCCATTGCACCTTCACATAGACATCGATACAAATATGCCAACACAGCTGATCCCCAACTTAATTGGGAGATTTCATCATCATCCGCTAAAAGATCTCGTAACATTAATTTACCCTGATCTCCGTGCGTATCTGGAAATAACACTCCACATACTAGTAACGCGACAATCTCACGAGCACAACTACGGAAAATAATGTATTATTCCAACCTAATAAATCATATCCGTAAATATAATATGAACTTTTCCTCAAGACTTCAACGTCGGTAGAATCCATATTCATTGCATTTGCAGCTTGAACCACATAATCACCTAACCTACCTAAGATAAAACATCTCCCCTTTATTATGTTTGAAGTCGCTGTCCAACCCAATCTATCCCTCATGAAGCGCAACCATTCAGAATCTGTCCTAACCTGTCTACGACTGACAATGAGAGTACCATCGATGGGTAGCCCCCAAATGACAGATACATCTTGTAGAGTAACAGCCGCCTACAAAGTCGCAAAACAAATATAACAAATTTATTAATTGTGAACGGTATACAAAACAATCATGAAACGTACTTCACCAGAAGGTAGGAAAAAAGTATGCGTTTCTGGCCGCCATCGCTCAATCAACGCAGTCAACAAATGTTGGTCCAATTGTAGCCTTGATGTCTTGAATACACCGTAAAAGCCCCAGCGATCTAGAACTTGAGCAACATTACGTGTAACTTGTAAATCTCTTAAGGTTCCATCACAATGCTTAAATATTATGTGCCGAACATTTTCATCACCACATAAAATGTGATGACTTAAATGTCTCTCTTGAAGGGTCAACACACTCAAATTGACAGGTTGTTGGGTATGGTGTGTCATTATAAAACTATACAAAACTCAACTAAACTCATCATAAGCAAATCACAACAACTAATATCAACGAATAATCAAATCACCGCAATTAATATCGTAAAAATTCATATTTTCACAATAAAAATCATAACTAATCAATTCACAACAACTAATATCAACGAATAATCAAATCACCGCAACTAATATCGTAAAAATTCATATTTTCACAATAAACATCATAACTAATCAATTCGTCGAAACTAAAATCATACCTAATCAAATCACAACAACTAATATCAACGAATAATCAAATCATCACAACTAATATCGTAAAAATTCATATTATCACAATAAACATCATAACTAATCAATTCGTCGAAACTAAAATCATACCTAATCAAATCACCACAACAAATATCAACAAGTAATCAAATCACCGCAACTACTATCGTAAAAATTCATATTTTCACAATAAACATCATAACTAATCAATTCGTCGAAACTAAAATCATACCTAATCAAATCACAACAACTAATATCAACGAATAATCAAATCACCGCAACTAATATCGTAAAAATTCATATTTTCACAATAAACATCATAACTAATCAATTCGTCGAAACAAAAATCATACCTAATCAAATCACAACAACTAATATCAACGAATAATCAAATCACCGCAACTAATATCGTAAAAATTCATATTTTCACAATAAACATCATAACTAATCAATTCGTCGAAACTAAAATCATACCTAATCAAATCACCACAACAAATATCAACAAGTAATCAAATCACCGCAACTAAAATCATAACTAATCAAATTGGTACAACTACTATCGTAACTAATCAATTCGTCTCAAGGAAAATTAAATGAAATGGTCACAAATAACATCACTCACATAATAACAAATCATCACAACTAGCATAACAAAGAACAAATAATATCGTAACCAATCAAATCATCACAAATAATATCGTAATTAATCGAATTGTAACAACTAATATCGTAACTAATCAATTCGCTCCAACTAAAATTATACCTAAACAAAACACAACAACTAATATCATAACAAATAATCAAATTATCACAAATACTATCGTAACTAATAATCGAATCCTAACAAATTATCATAAATAAATCGAATGTTTGCTCTAAATAAAAACCCGAAATATGGCCAAAAAACAAACCTTTGGCAGCAGGAGGTGTTTGATCGGAAATGTAGGAGGTATTTGATCGAATGCCCGTGCCGGGAGTGACCTCGGATGGTGAAGGAGCTGGAAATCGCGATTGGGGTTAGGGCAAGTCGCTATTCAGAGAAGAAAACTCGCGATATTTATATGAGGTCTGCTCGATTTAGGCTAAATCGAGCAGCAGAAAAAATATTTTTTTTAATTCTATTTAGCCTAAATCGACTCGCGTTAGGCTATGGAGAATTGATGAAAAAATGCAATTCGCGATACGCTAACGCGAATGGTGGCAAAATTCCAAACCGGTTCCCAATCGATGGTATTATGCGCAATTCTCCCTCGATAGAGATTATGTTAAGTTAATCCTTGCACTACACGTGTCACTAGATCTTTAATTCAACAGTTATTTTGTTCCTTTAGCATATAAGACATTCTGTCCTGGAACTTTGTTTTTATCGAATGAGAATTGTTCCTTTTTCTTGTTTCTTGGTGTTTTTGATTGGAATCACCGGTGCTTGTAGTCACCGTGATAATTGTTCTTTATTGTTAGATTCACATGGTATCGGAGCCACTAGTTGACATGGCCACACCAAATCGTGGTGATTCAAGTATTGTTCCTCATAGTATCATTGATTTTTCTTCTTCACCTACAATCGTCGTCACACACAAATTGAATGGGAGTAACTTTAATGGCTGGAAGCAAGCTATGCTGCTTGCTCTTGGTGCAAGGGATAGAATTGAGTATGTTGATGGCACTTTGTCCCAACAGGCAGAGACAAATGCGAGTTTTAAAACATGAAGGAAAAATGATTGTCTCGTGAGATCTTGGATTCTTAATGCAATGGATACAACGATAGCTGAGAATTTTGTGTACTAAAAAACGGTTCGAACACTTTGGACTCATTTGGAAAAGAGGTACGGTCATTTCTCAGGACCTCAATAGCTTCATTTACAGCATCAGATTCATCACACTATGCAAGGCACTGATACTGTCGTTATCTATTATAATAAGCTCAAATATCTATGGAATGAATCTGCTTAAATAGATCCTCTTCCTATGGCTGTTGGTGATGTTGCTGCAAAATTGATTGAACGTGAACGGAATGCCCAACTTTTTCAGTTTTTATCTGGCCTGAATGAAGTATATGACTCCATTAAGAATCAGATTCTTATTTCGATACCGTTGCCTGATGCTGAAACTGCTTACCGTATGATTTTACTTGTCGAGAGACAACGTATACACGGAGCACCTACCTTGAATGATCCTATTACAGTCTCAGCCATGAATGTTAAGAGTTCACTTGGACGATCAGTTTCTAGCACACCTAACTCAAGTGGTTTCAGCAGCCCCTCATATAGTCGGTTTGATCCACGAATTAGATGTTCTCATTGCAAAGCTATTGGTCATGAAAAAAAACAGTTGCTTCAAGATAATTGGCTATCCAGATTGATATACAGAGTTAGCAGCGAGACGCAAGGGGTCTCAAAAGTTTGCCAACGCAGTGGTGGATGCCAGAGTGACTGAAAATGTTGAGTCCTTTGTGGATGAGTCGCCTATTGAATTGCCATCAGACATTACTGATTTGATTAATCAGCAAATCCGAACGGTTTTACAGACGCATCAACCAGGATCCACCTCCACGGTTACATCCCCAAGAGTCAATTTCGCCGAGCTTTGTGGAGCTGCAGGTAATTCTTTTTTTGATTTATCCACTGCATCTCATGAGTTAGTCTATTGGATTATTGACATGGGAGCATCTTCGCAAATTTGCTCTTCGCATGTTACGCTTACAGATATTCGTAAGCCGGCAGCAACACTGAAAGTTTGTTTACCCAATGATAATAAAATATCTCCTTCGCAGATTGGGAACATTCAATTATCTATGGGTCTCTCATTAACTGATTTTCTTAAGATTGATTCGTTTAAGTATAATTTGTTATCCGTATCAAGACTACTTGCAGATAATGATGTTCAGATTTTTTTTGATCATGAGTATTGTTGTATTCAGGACCAACAGAGTGAACAAATCCTTGCGAGAGGTATCTTGAAGAATGGTTTATTTGTACTGCAAACAACACTTGAGCATGTTGTTTTGAATAGTTTGAATTCTGATTTGTTGAACAATGTGTTTCATACTAATTTTTTGGTTGATTGTGTGAACGTTGAGAATAAATGGCATTTTCGTTTGGGACATGCGTCCAAATCTGTGTTAGATCGTATACCTATGCTTGGTTGTCATAAGGATCCAATTTTTCATACTTGTTTGTTATCTAAGCAACGCCGATTACCATTTCCTATGGTTGAACGTACCTCGTTGTGTGCATTTGATTTAATACATGTTGATATTTGGGGTTGTTATCGTGTACCCACGAAGTCTGGGGCTCGATATTTCCTTACTATCGTAGATGATTTTAGTAGATCTACTTAGACTTTTTTGTTGAACACTAAAGGAATGGATGTCTCTGTTTTACGTTCTTTTTACACAATGGTTAAGACACAGTTTGGGGTTGAAGTGAAACGTGTCCGATCGGATAATGGGGGAGAATTTACCCGATATGCTTTCCAATGGCTATTGGAGGAACATGGTTCTCTACATGAGAAGACTTGTCCTTTCTCTCCCAAGTCAAATGGTGTTGTTGAACGTAAACATCAGCATTTACTGAATGTCGCTAGAGCTCTTATTTTTCAGTCCAAGCTGCCTACTATTTTTTGGGGCGAGGCAATCCTTACAGCGACTTATTTGATCAATAAACTTCCATCCTCTACACTGAATTGGAAGACTCCTTTTGAGCTTCTTTGTGGTCGGAAGCCAAGTTTCAGTCATTTACGCATTTTTGGTTGTCTCGCATATGCAGCCTCTGTTATTCCTCATGCTGATAAGTTTGCTCCCTGAGGGAATCCATGTGTTTTCTTCGGATATACTTCTAGCAAAGGTATTTTTAAGCTATATGATCTTCAATCTCAGAGAATTTTTCTATCACGAGATGTTACTTTTGTGGAAAGCATATTCCCTTTCCATAATTTGGTTGCTTCTGACGCCACTTCAATGCCTTTGCCACATGTAACAGCTGATGCTTCGGTTGATATTTCTCGTCGCCATCCAGTTACTGAAGATTCTGATCAGCAACTAGATTCCATAGTCGATGATGGCATTCATCCTAGTTCGACAGAAGATAGTGCTCCGCTATCTTCTACCATACCTAGGAGATCTGCCCTCCCTTCGAAACCTCCGAGTTGGATGTCTGATTATGTGCTCACACTTAGCACTAGTGATGCTGCTCATACTGCCTTTTTGGCTAATATTGATCTTATTAAAGAGCCTTGTTCTATTGCATAAGCTTTAGCCACACCTCACTGGGCAGTAGCCATGAAAGCTGAAATCGCAGCGCTTGAAGCTAACGGCACTTGGGTGTTGTGTGATTTACCTCCAGCCAAGAAAGCTGTAGGTTGCCGTTGGGTATTCAAGACTAAGCTCAATCCAGACGGGACCATCAATAAATATAAGGCACGTCTTGTTGCTAAAGGGTTCACGCAAGTAGAGGGTGTTGATTGTATTGAGGTGTTTTCTCCAGTTGCTAAAATTACTACTGTGCGAATTCTACTTGCCATCGCTGCCAGTAAATCATGGGATTTATATCAGTTAGACGTAAATAATGCCTTTTTGCATGGCTTTCTTGATGAAGAGGTATATATGCGACAACCTCCCGGTTTTACATGTCTTGATGCATCTAAAGTTTGTAGGCTTGTTAAGTCTTTATATGGCCTTCAGAAAGCATCTAGACAGTGGAACCTAGAGCTCACATCGTCCTTGAGTGGTCAAGGTTTTGATCAGTCACCACATGACCCTTGTTTATTCACTAAGACATCTATCCGAGGAATTATCGTTTTGCTTGTCTATGTGGATGATATTCTCTTAACCGGGAGTGATCTTCATGGGATTCAATTATTAAAGGATTTTTTGCACTCTTCATTTACTATCAAAGACCTTGGTAATGAAAAATATTTCCTTGGCCTCGAGATATTTCGCAATGATGCTAGTATATTTGTAAGCCAACACAAATACATTTAAGATATTATTGCAAATTCACAGGTTCAACATGGTGCTCCAGTCTTTACTCCTCTACCAAGCGGAGTTAAATTGTCATCTTCTAATGCAGCACCTCTTGCGGATCCCTAATATACCGGAGACTAGTTGGACGATTGCTGTACCTATCTTATACGAGAACAGACGTGGCTTTTGCTACCCAACAATTAAGTCAATATCTCCAAGCTCCTATTGATCTTCATATGAATGCTGCCTCACATGTTATCTGTTACCTAGCTGGTACTTCTTCTCTTGGTCTATTTTATGCATCAGGGGCTCCCTTGCATCTCTGTGCTTTCTATGATGCGGATTGGGCTGCTTGCGGAGATACACGACGGTCCCTTACTTGATATTGTGTCTTCTTAGGTACCTCTCTTATCTCTTGAAAGGCAAAGAAGCAAAATACAGTGGCACGTTCATCTGCCGAGGTGGAATATCGAAGTATTGTCTCTACAGTGTGTGAGCTCCAATGGTTATCCTTCTTATTGCGAGATATGCATATTTCAGTTCCCTTGCCTATCTCTTTGGGAACTGACAGTAAGGCAGCAATGCAAATTTCTCAGAATGTGGTGTTTCATGAATGTACTAAGCATCTCAATATTGATTGTCATTTAGTTCGTGATCATTGCAAGAGTGACTTCATCAACCCTGTCCATATTCGATCTCTGGATCAACCTGCTGATCTCTGTACAATATCGCTCCCAGGACCACGCCTATGCAAGCTCCTTGCGCAACTTTCACTGTTTGATCATTCCCATGCTCGTCCAAGACTGTCTTGAGGGGGGATGTTGAGTTAATCCTTGCACTACACGTGTCACTACATGTGTCACTAGATCATTAATTCAACAATTATTTTATTCCTTTAGCATATAAGACATTCTGTCCTGGAACTTAGTTTTTATCAAATCAGAATTGTTTCTTTTTCTTGTTTCTTGGTGTTTTTGATTGGAATCACCGGTGCTTGTAGTCACTGTGATAATTGATCTTGATTGTTAGATTCACAGATTATTCGCAGGCTCACGTTGAGCGATTCTCCATGGGTTTTGGTGGTGGCTCTGAAACGCCGCGATTTGGCTGCCAAATATTGGTGTCTGTGCACTCCCATAATTATCTATACCCCAGTAGTAAATTCCAGTGACGAGGTCCGACAAGATGTATCCAGTGAAGGCGGCGGACGCTAACTTGAACCACTTTCGTCGAGAAGTTTCTCCGACGGCTAGAGTAGTAAAATACACTTGGCTGCGGTGAATAGAACGGTGGAGCAGCCTATGGTGAACCAAACACGATGAACCCTCGTTGAAAGACGCCAATTATCGTTGTCTTCCTTGTTCATCACTGATGATTTCTCCATTGAAATTATGGATTTGCATGCATTTTGCACCAAATTATATAGACAAATTTCGTTAGAATCAATGAGGTTTTTGTTTTTAAAATTTAGAGTTGATATTTATTAATTTATTAGGAAGTGTAAGTTGGGCCCCAATAAAAAGTAAATAAATACATTAATACAAATTTGACCCAATTTTTGTAATTGCCTAATTTTAATATTTTGATGCCAATTTGTTTTAGTTAGTTGTATTAAGGTCGTCAACAAATTAAATAATACGAAGACAACTAACATAAATTAGTTAAATGTATTAGTTTTTTGAGCAGCGAACTCATTTTGTGTTTGTCCCACAATTTCCAAAATAGAACAATTTTATCATTAAATTTGTGCAATAACATAAAGTTGCTCTCAACGTTTTATTCAGATATGAAGCCGCCAAAGAATATAGAAAATTCTTGGCCCAACATATAAATTTACTGGCATAAGACCAACCCATAAGCCATATAATCTAATTTTAATAACTTTTTAAATTACACACCCATCCAAACATCTATTTTTTTTTTCAAAACTCATATTCTCTACACTATTTTGAAATTAACATATCTTAGATACATGAAATAAAATAAATTACACAATGCGGGTAAGTTTAATTAATAATGAGCAAAATTTAAAATAATACTAAGTTGATGTATGCATTTTAGCGATTTTATTTGAGACGAGTACAAATGTTCCATGCTCATTCNTATGTTAATAAATAATTGTTTTTTATTTTTTATTTAATGATAAGATTCACGTAAAATATTATGTTTACTTAAGAATCTATATAACAACGAAAGGTAAAAATATATTTTGGATATTCTATCGCATCGAATGACCGATAATTAATTTTAATGTAATTTTGGAAAGTTAAATAAAACTAATGAATATTATCTACCACGTACATTTAATGAAAAGATTCTTTTAAGATGAATACTTACGCAATGCCATTAATTTATCGCCCTAACATATATATTTATTAAGTTAAGTATAATTGTTTGACCAAAATTGTGATAATATATTTTTCCCATTCTATATAAATAAACTAATATAATTATTTATAATTTTTGAAATTTTGAATTTAAATATAGTTTAAAATTTTAATTTAAATCATAATAATATTTTATGAAATGAACATTTGATTGTATGGGTTTTTTAACGAATTTCATTGTTTTAAAGTTTTCTACATATTGATAATTATTTATTAATACAATAGTATGATTTCATTTTGAAACTTCATATCTTATAATGTTATATAAAATTATTGTTTTAGCCTTAATTTTGTATACTAAAAGTGTAATTAATAATAACATAACATTTTATTATAAAAAACCTGGATTCCCTTGACTCAACAATAACTCCATGAAAGAAGATGACATTGCCATTATAATTCTGATACATGTTATAATTCCAAAACGGATCCATAACCTTCAATACATCAATACGAGAAATAATTAATAACTACAAATCGAGGAGGCAAAAAAAGCGGGTTGAAGATCTTTCGATTTGATTACCAACAAAAATACGACAACTACGAAAGGAGGAATGTCTTTACCAAAACGCGAGCAAGAAAGAAGGGTTGAGGCAGTTTCGCAAGTCTCAATTCGTTTGGCGGTCGATTTAGGCTATCTCGCGTTAGGAAATCGCGAATTATGCAAAAAATGCAATTCGCGATTGGACACGAATGGTGGTAAATTTCAGTACCGTTTCATTTGTAATTGCCTAATTTTAATATTTTGATGCCAATTTGTTTTAGTTAGTTGTATTAAGGTCGTCAACAAATTAAATAATACGAAGACAACTAACATAAATTAGTTAAATGTATTAGTTTTTTGAGCAGCGAACTCATTTTGTGTTTGTCCCACAATTTCCAAAATAGACAATTTTATCATTAAATTTGTGCAATAACATAAAGTTGCTCTCAACGTTTTATTCAGATATGAACCCGCCAAAGAATATAGAAAATTCTTGGCCCAACATATAAATTTACTGGCATAAGACCAACCCATAAGCCATATAATCTAATTTTAATAACTTTTTAAATTACACACCCATCCAAACATCTATTTTTTTTTCAAAACTCATATTCTCTACACTATTTTGAAATTAACATATCTTAGATACATGAAATAAAATAAATTACACAATACGGGTAAGTTTAATTAATAATGAGCAAAATTTAAAATAATACTAAGTTGATGTATGCATTTTAGCGGTTTTTTTTGAGACGAGTACAAATGTTCCACGCTCATTCCAAATTAATGATTTCAATCACCCAAATATGGGAAGTCCCAATTCCCAGATTTATGAAAAAGTGTTAAAATATTAATTTGAGAAATAAACATTTTAGAAATTGAGGTTTTTGTTCTTAAAAATAATTTATATTTAAAATTAATAGGAAGAATAGGATGGGTCTAAGAAATAATATAAATACCATGATATAAATTTGACCCAACTCTAATTGGCTAATTTTAACATATGATATCGTGTTATTTTAGTTATTTATATATTAAACTAATTTTGTTCGTTATTCAAGTTCTAATTTGAAGGAGAAGAGCTCAACTAGTTTACTCTTATTAATATAATTCACCAATTGCGTCAAACTTTATATTTATGTGAAAACAATTTTATAAGGTTTGCAAGTTGAAGACATTATATGATCTTTTGAGGAATTGGTATTAAAACAAAACAAAACAAACACATTTTTATACATATTACCCACGGTGTCTTTGTTGTATTGAAAGATGGAATTCTCCCATTTGGTTGCACATAGTAGCTATGTATGGGAACCATTAGCCGACAACTCAGCCGTTTATCCAATGTTTCCAGTCAAAAGGTCCATCCGGCCGGTTCAATTTACAAAACCCCCAATAGCAGTAATGAGGAGGTGCCATCCCTCTTTTCCGGAGGCAAAAAGGAGGACATCACAACCTCAATTCGTTCCTCTATGCCCATGTCTTCGGCTCAACTCCAACATCAACCGCACCCTTAACATGAAGAAATCCAAAACTTAGGCGTAGATATAGCTTTCTAGAACATGGATCTGCAATCTCTCTATTCCATCATCGTTGGAAAACAAATGTTGCATCAATAAAGATTTAAAGCTTAGAGACGAAGTGACGAACAAGGGTGGGTTGCCATGTAGAAATCGATTTTGGATGAAACCATACCCTTAAGCGGACCTTTGGCTAGGTTTCCAACCTGACCGGACGGCTAGCCAATGGTTCACAATCAAAGCATAGTAGTGGTATTGATTAAAAAATGTGAAAGGAAACAAGAGTATAACTAGGAAAAAAACACAACCATAAACTTGGACATTAGGGGGAATTGATGATATTAGAGGAAATTATCCAACTTGAGGTGGAATGATCAACAAAGGGGTGTGTGGTGTAAAGGGTGGGCAGCATGATGGAGTGTCAAATAAGTAGAATGTTTAGATGTTTCAATATGTTTTTTGTTTAAATATAACTTATTCTGATATGTTTATGTGGTTTTTTGGGGAAGCATTACATAATTACCTTTTTGTTGTCGAGATTCTGAAACAAAAGGAATTTCTCGAATACATGAACTAAGAGGAAGTTATAATTTTATTTTGAAAGTCACGTTTGCATAATGTATTTTGGTTGTTAGGAATGCAGTTGGGTGATATCTTGTTGTTTATATATATTGAGATATATATTGTTCGTTACATATATGAAATAAGATATGTATATATCTTGTTGGTTACACATACAGAAAAAGATATTAAAATATATCTTGTGCCATGCCTTCCTGATAGAAATTAATATCTAGGAAAAACATGATGTCGTACTCTAAAATTAAAGAGTACAAACCATATCTGCTAAAATTAATTTCAAGTTGTAATCTACATATTTACAATTAAAATCAACATAACGTTGCGGAAGCATATTTTACAAACAAAGTATTATGTACAAAAACATTTCATAAAGTACATAACAACTATTCACAAATATGCTAAAGTTCTTGTCCTAGTCTTGGCAGCACCTATATAACAAACTTATATCTCTTCATCATCCCCTGAGTATTTTGTTTAGCGGTCAAGAGTATGAAATACGTAAAACAGCAACCAATGAGTACCAAAACATGTAATATAAAGCAATACAAGAATTGTAATGTAATATAAACATGTATTTCAAAGAAGTTGTCATAGTTCAAAGTAAATTTCATTGTTCTTAAAAGCATGGCAGGTCTGGTACCTGCCCTAGCCCTCTGCATTAACATGACATTAGGCCAAAGATTCATCAATATATCAATTAACTCCATGGAAAATTGAATGAGAGAGCAACCAACTCATTCAATTTCCAAGAGTTTCACATTTTATATGAGCACTCTTGGTTGGCTTCTACCACCAAAGTGTTGCCACAAGTTAACTTTTTTTCAGCTAAAATGGATTAACAATGTTTCACAGGGCTACAACATAGAGAAAATTGCATTTCAATGGACCTCTAATTGTTCCAGTTTATTCATTCAAAATAGCATAAAACGCATCTCGCATAAAGACATTCTGCTGAGCGCCACTTTGAAACAAATAGTATAACTTCATGTCATTACCCGTATTAATGTAATTATTTTTGAATCAGAAAATAGACAGGAAAATGAAGATAACCATATAAACATTTTCACTTCTATTCAGCTTCTCTACCTCTTATACAACCCTCTGTTACCATCAAACAGTCATAAGTCGGATATTTTCTTCCAAAGTCAACAATTCATAGAATTATATTGCTGAAAATTTTCTTTCCATTTGTTGGATTTTGTCATTTCTTCATTCACGTTTTTCTCCTCTTTTCCTCTTATTTTTTTATGTTTATCTTTTATCTATCCTAGAGCTAGTGTAATCAATATGGAAGATTTTCACACTTCCAATAGAGTAAAGCCACCTAGCTCAAATATGTCCAATATGATTATAGTTAAGTTTTGTGTTTGTAGTACTAAAACATATCATTTCCTTAACATAGCAATAAGTCATATCTTGGTTGTTAAATATATTGAAGAAGATATATATTGTTAGCTAAATATATGGAAGACGTGGTCAAAGGTATAGAGAGAGGGAATATTCGGTAGAATATTCTATTGATTAGATCATAGTGTAGACTTTATAAATAATAAACATCATTAACACAATTGTAATCAATCAAGTGTGTAACTTATTGTTCTTTATTCTTCTTATGTAGTGAGTTTATGGTCGAAATTTTCGTTCACGTGGTTTTTCCTAGTTTTGGATTTCCACGCTAAATATTGTGTCTTCTACTTTTCTTCATTTATGTTTGGTTCTGATTCGATCTGGTCGCTTATAAAGGGAATTCTTCTCTTGATGAATTATCCTAACATTGGGAAGTCTGATTAACCTTATTTTTTTCTTTGTGTTGTATCCCTGTGAATAATATTTATGTGCATATTTTTATTTAAATTCTAAGGTCTTTGGCCTTCAAAAAATGATCTAGTGTATGACCTTATATGAGTGTTTTCTGCAATGTGTTTCTGGTTTGTTGTGTGTTTATATGTTGGTTATGTTAATATTTTGAGGGGATATGGATGCACACACTTGGGAATATGATTAGTCCATAGGTTCAGATGAAAAAAATTTAATATGCGACACTTCAATGGTAGAGACTAACAAAGAAGACACATATGAAATATAAAACTCTTGGAATTTGGATGAGTTGGTTGCTATACTCATACAATTTTTCAAGAGAGTTATTTGTTATACTTCTGAATCTATGGCCTAATGTCTTATTAAAGTAGAGGGTTAGGGTGAGTGTAATACCTTTCATGCATGTTTAAGAACAATGAATTTTACATTTAGAGAATGACAAACTCTTCCATACTTGTGTGTTTTTTTATGTAGTATCTATGAATAATAAAATGAAATGTATCCTTTTAATGTATGATATCAAGTTATTTTAGTGATTTATTAAAGAATCACAACAGTTTGGTCCTATGTCAGGATCACTTGTGGATAACCATTGAGGATTTCTAATATCCTGAATTGCAGCGCAATGGATCCTTTCAATGATGTACGATTCGCCTGCTTCCTCCCTTCTAGGGGAGTAGGAGGCCATCATTAGGATGATATTAATAGAGATGTGGGGACAAGCCTCAAGGATCTCACAACAATCTTGATGTGGCCGACCAAAGTTCCAACTTAGAGGGAAGCAAGACCTGGGCTTCAGTTGCATTCTCATGTTGATGTGGGCAGTGACACAAAGCCTCAAATCTTGGATGAAGAGGAGTTCCTCAGGTCTGAGACCATCTGTACCCATGACGATCAACTTTATTGTGGATCGTCGTTCGATCTCACAGTTGACAACATCGTCAATCGTCACCATGTGTCGACATCGTCATCCTCTTTAGCTAACATCATCTACTGCCTATCGTTATCATGTGTTATTGATCGTCATCTGATCCCCACACCTAACACAAAAATGAGAGTCATTTCATAATGTTAGCACATACTGATATCGCCATGAAAAATTTATAATTTGAGGATACATATATTTCTATATAGTCATTATCGAGTCGAGAAATGAAGCAATTTGAGATATTTTGATGATTGAATTTTTATAGCTTATCGTGCATTTGATAGGGTTACTTATTTACTGGATCCTTGTGCCTAATTTAGAGATTGATGAGTCATTATTTATTGACTTCATTATTGGTGGCCTAGTGATTTATAATTGGGTTGAACAAATCACCTATATAAACATGGTTAAAGTGTTAAGGAGGAAAGCTTGGATTCTTGACCTAAGGAGGAGGCCGCTATTCACTTCTTTTTCTCCCGGGAAACCTACGACTACGACCATCAAAACATGATATTTTTTCTTTTGTTTTCTACATCATGTTCTTCTATTGTAAATCTACGAACTTGACGTTTATAGTGGATTCAAAGGCTACGGCCGGGGTAGTTTTTTATCCTTTCTTTTACAGAATGGTTTTCCACCTACAAAATCGTATCTTTTTACTTCTTGCTTTCGTATTACTTTTTCATTCGACCCCTATCCGTAAAAGATGGTCTAAATTTTGTTATTGTTGTTTTTTAGCAACGATAACACATACTATAACATATAATTTTATGGTGAAAAACACCTTAGTTAATCTCACACAAGTTTGTATCATGACAAGCACAATGTCAAACATGTTGTGAGGATTGTGGTTCCATAAATCATCTCATTTTCAAATATGATCACATAAAACAAATTATGGCATCTAATAAGATAATTCATCGCTAACATAAGCCATCAAATATGTGAGTGCTCAAATGACACAAATACTCTTTAGAAGGCTAACACTAAAAAATTCACAATAAGCAAGTAAGAATCTAAATCATATAACAAAAGTGTTTACTTGTCCATGAGTAGGATTTTATTGTGCTTGATGTGTGAATGTAAAATTAACAATATATATATATATATATATTATTATCAACAAATAAATTATTCAATAAATCTAATAAATAAAATGTTATCCATTAACATCGGTTGGGTTAAATCTATTTCATCTTAAGAGCCCCACACTAGGGAAATTAATATGATATATGAATCAATAATGTTATTGAACTCAACGAAAATGTTGCTTTCTTTAATAGTGTTGTCTATAAATTTGGTGCCAAATCATTCATCAAAGAAGCCCTATACTTTCACCTCCCCAGAGCAAATACAAAATGTCATCTGAAATTGTTCCATCGCTTATTCCAAGATTCCTCCATCAAGAAGAAGCGCTATCCAAAGAATTCAACGCATTTCTTTCAACTTTACCGATGAAAAGAACAGAAATCGGTACAATGAATATGTATCAATATCAAGGGTTTTGGTTCCTTTCCAGACATCTTAGAGCAATTATTTCCATTCAAGAGAATTTCCACGTTATTGATTCCGATGTTTTCCTTATGAGTTATCCGAAAACCGGCACCACTTGGATGAAAGCCATCATATTTACTATTCTAAATAGAAAAGTTTCCCTGTAAACAATGATATTAGTATGTCAATCCTCCTTTAAGTCACAACAGTCCACATAGTCTCGTTCGTACTTTGGAAGATGATCTATACGCCGATCATCAATTCCCGGATCTTGAAAACATGGTCTCTCCAAGGATATTCAGTAGTCATTTACCATATTCATTGTTGCCAGAGAGTTTGATAAAGAATCAAAATGTCAAGTTTGTGTACATTAGTAGAAACCCTAAAGACACATTTGTATCACTTTATCAGTTTGTGAACAAATTGATATCTCCAAGGATGCCTCCTGTTCAAAAGGATAAAGCTTTTGACAACTTTTGTCGTGGAATGAGTGTATTTGGGCCATTTTGGGATCATGTTTTAGAATTCTGGGATTCTAGCACCCAAAACCCTATAAGATTCTATTTCTTCAATACGAACAAATGAAAGAGGCGCCTGATTTCATGTTCAAAAGGTGGCTCAGTTTCTTGATTGTCCTTTTTCTTCGGATGAATTGGAATCCGGCATGCCAAAAAACATTGTGAAGCTTTGCAGCTTCAAAAGTTTTAGTACACTCGATGTCAATTGTAATGGGAAATCGCACTCCGGAATTACTAATGTTTCACTTTTTCGGAAAGGGGATGTTGGAGATTGGATCAACAACTTGGACAATGACATGGTTAAAAGGATTGATATGATCACTGAAGAAAAGTTTCAGAAGACTGGATTAATCATATGAATTGGGATTAGTTTCGTGTGATTGTGAAATAAAAATGGATGTAAACCTTTAAAGTTTGCATTGTAATGCATTCTAATAATAATTTTTCTTTATATAATATATAATCAAATGAACCATAATTAATTTTATTTCACTTTAAGTTTGTGTTTACATAGCAAATTTTAGTGTAATTAATGAATGTTAAATAAATTTAATCAATATTATTTATTAGGTATAGTTAATGATAGATTCTTCCCATAGCTTAAATCTATCACACTAACTGACTAACATATATATATATAATGTAAGTGTAGCATATTTTAACCAAAATTTTGATAATATATTTTATTCATCATATGTAAATAGACCAAAATAATTATCTATCAATTTTGAAATTTAAAATATACTTTAGAATTTTAATATATATCATGATAAAATTCTAATACATTAGCATTCGTTTCTAAGGGGATTTTTAAAATATTTAATTGTTTTAATATTTTTATAAGTATTGATAATTATTTATTAATATAATAGAATCTTCGATTTTTTAACTTTTTATCATAAAATATTATCCATAATTCTTTAGGTTAACTTTGATTGTGTTTTTAAGTAATATACTAATATAAGTATTGGAGAATTATGCAAATTTATGATTGTTTATTATTTTTATTGAAAACATTCACGTATAATATTTTATTTACCTAAGAATTTATTTTACCAATGGTAACATACATTATATAAAATATAGAATAATCGACCAAATGTGAAACTATATATTTATAATAATTAATTAATTTAAATGATACATGAGTAATTATAAGATTTATCTAATATATTTCGTTAACCTATTCTACTTTGTCAAATATTATAGAACATTAACAAACATGATATATTAAGAATTAAGTGTTAAATTTTAATTTATATAATGTAATTTCATTATGCTACATAGAAATTTTTTTGAAAACAATATATTTTCACGATATAATAATTTTTATGTTATTGAAAAGGTAATTAAATATTTCAAATAATGCATATTACAATAAAAATATATTTTGGGATATAATATCACATAAAATGACTGATAAATAATTTATTTAGTTTAAAGTTTGTGTTTATATTACAAATCTTAATGTAATTGTAGAAACTTAAATAAATTTAATCAATATTATTATGTACATATAATGATAAGATTCGTGTAGGATGAATACTACGCATGTCCTTAAATTTATCACCCTAACATATATATATATTTATAAAGTTCAAAATGAATAGTTTGACAAAATTGTGATAATATATATTTTTCATTCTATGTAAATAGAATAATACAATTATTTTGAAATTTTAAATTTTAAATATAGTCTAGAAATTTAATTTATATCATGTAATATTTTATGAAATGAACATTTGCTTGTATGAGGTTTTTTAACGAATTTAAGAGTTTTAAAGTTTTCTAAGTATTCATAATTATTTATTATTACAATTGAATAATTCTATTTTGAAACTTTATATCTTAAAATGTTATAAAAAGTTATTTAAATTAACCTTGATTGTGTTTATAATAAAAAGATAATATAAACATTTGAGAATTATGTTAATATATGATTGTTTTTTTATTTTTTATTTAATGATAAGATTCACGTAAAAAAATGACAAAATGTAAAATCATATATTTCTATTATGAATTGTTTTAAATGTTAAATGAGTTTTCTAATTTTTTATTCAATACCAGTAGCAACATAAATTATATTATTGTCATTACAATCAATCGTCAATTACTATTTATCTAACATGCCTCCAACATTTAACATATTTTGACCATATATTTTATCAAGTTAAATATGAATAGTTTGACCAAAATTGTGATAATATATTTTTTAAATATAGTCTAGAATTTTAATTTATATCATGATAATATTTATGAAATGAGTATTTGCTTGTAAGGAATTTTGTAACGAATTTAAGTGTTTTAAAGTTTTATACTATTCATAATTATTTAGTATTATAAATGAAGATAATATAGCCCTAAAACCCACTTACACCTCTAAGGAAGAGCGGCCCGATGTTCTAATGAAATATTTTGTTTACCTAATAATCTATTTTACCACCGCTATCATCTATTATTTTACATTTAGAATATTTTAACCAAAAGTAAAATCATATATATCTATGATGATTTGTTTAAATATTAAATGATTTTTCTAATTTATTATTCAATACAATCGACCACTCATATTTTAATAAAAATATCACATAACAATGCACATACTATTTACATTTGAATTTGTTTAACTGTTATTAAAACTAATTTATGTAATAATTGATTAATATCATAAATTAATCTATTTCTATTACATTCAATCGTCAATTAAGTGATTTATCTAACATAACTTCTAAACTAATTCTACATTTTAAGACAATATATTAACATATTTCTAACAAAGTTGTTATAATGCATTTTTAATCTATAAAATATAGATTTAACAAAAGATACAAAAGTAGCAAACTTGTTATGTAAAAGATTATGTGATAAAAATTAATATATATAATGTAGAGATTTTTACCGTTACATAGAAAAAGCTTCTTAAAGATTTTGTATTTGTACGTATAATATTTTTTGTGTTATTCAAAAAGTTATACCTATTTTAAATAATGAAATAATATAATAAAAATGTATTTTAGATATTCTATCGTAGACCGATAATTAATTTTAATGTAATTGTTTTTTAGTTAAATAAAATTAATCAATATTATTTATTATGTACAGTTAATAATAAGATATCACATAACAATGCACATACTATTTATATTTGAATTTGGGTAGCTGTTATTAAACTAATTTATGTAATACTTGATTAATACCTGTTATGGTCCCTTTTTAGGGGTACCAACAGTCGTCCGGTTCGTTCAACAAACGAACTCGGTTCTGATTTGTTTTCGATGTGGAAGACGATTAAAAGCTGGAAATAAATAAGTGCACGGCGTTGTATAGTGGAAACCCAGAGAATTGGGGTGAAAACCATTTGACTAAGAGCAGATTATGCTCTTAGCCTGTTCACTAATCAAATAACTCATACTTAATACAGCAGAGGCTAAAGAAAATGACAAGGAAAAGAAAGCGATAAGAATTTCGGCAGGGTAACGGCCTGTTCTTCCGCGTCCAAAGGGTCCTGCTATTTCCGTCATCTTGCCCTGTATTTATAGAGTTCGTAGCGTGTGTAAATCACGCTCCGTAACTGCCTCTGACAGGTTTTATAAAAGTTGTTATCGCGGGATGTAAAACGAGGTTGGGACCGAGGCGTGGTCTGCGTGATCGGGCCCGAAGCGTGGTAAATGTGGGAAGGCCCGAAGCGTGGTAAACGTGAGTTGTAACCGTTCTGTAACCGCTCGGACCGAACCCANAAATTAATCAATATTATTTATTATGTACAGTTAATAATAAGATATCACATAACAATGCACATACTATTTATATTTGAATTTGGGTAGCTGTTATTAAACTAATTTATGTAATACTTGATTAATACCATAAATTAATCTATTGTTATTACAATCAATCTTCTATTACGTGATTTAACTAACATGAGTTCTAAAACTAGTTCTATATTATTAGACAATACATTAACATATTTCGACCAAACTTGTTAGAATGCATTTTTAATTTATAAAATATAGATATAATAAAAGATACAAAAGCAACAAACTTGTTATTTTAAAGATTATTTGATAAAATTTAATTTATATAATGTGGAAATTTTTTCAGTAATATAGAAAAAAATTCATAAAAATTAAGTATATGTACAATATATTATTTTATATATTATTCAAAAGGTAATAAATATTTCAAATAAAAAATAATACAATAAAAATATATTTTGGGTATTCTGTCGCATGAAATGATCGATAATTAATTTAATATAATTGTTGAAAATTAATGAATATTATTTATTATGTATGTACAGTTAATGATAAAATTAGTTAAAGATGAATAGCATTGCCTTAAATTTATTATCCTCACATATATATTTATCAAATTAAATATGAATAGTTTGACCAAAATAGTGATAATATTTTTTTTAATCCTATATAAATAGACTAATATAATTATTTATTTTGAAATTTTGAATTTAAAATAAAGTCTATAATTTTAATTTCATGATAATATTTTATGAAATAAGAAATGAAGTTTACGTAGGGATAGAATTCTCAAGAAAATGCAAACTGTGTTTTGATTCAACGTATCAAATAAGAGATACAAGCTATTGTTTAAATAGAAGAGATTGAGGTAGTTTCTAGATCCTATATTTAAGGCATAATCTCTCTGGTCCTCCACTTAATGCGCCCATCGTGGTGACCATCCCCACTTGTTTTTGAATGAGTATCTTTGATTATTTCCCTCTCTCTTCATGTCCCATATTTGATCAAGCCATAACTCCTTATCCCTCCAAATGACTTTCTTCTTCAACACCCTCTCTCAAACTTAGCTGGGGTTTGAGGCTGAGTTTGCTTTCAATTTTGTTAGCTGCTTCACTCAGATTGGGCCAGGATCTGAGGTTGAGTCTGTTCTCAAATAACTTCAGTCTTTTGCACGTCATTCTCTTTGTGAGTAGGTCTGCTAACTGGTGATGAGTTGGGACATGTCGAGTAGTTAAATAACCTAAGACTACTCTTTCTCGAACAAAGTGGTAGTCGATCTCCACATGCTTGCTCCTGGAGTGAAAGACCGGATTGACTGTGAGATGTAGTGCACTCAAGTTGTCACACAGAAGTGTCGGTTTTTGTTCGAGTGGCACTCTGATGTCACGTAGAATGAACTGAATCCAAGTAACTTCAGTTGCTGTGTGTGCCATGGCTCTGTACTCTGCTTCAGTGCTTGATCTTGAAACTGTATTTTGTTTCTTCGAGCTCCAAGAGATGGGGTTCTCGCCAAGTAGAACACAGTAGCCTGTGATGGATCTTCGTGTAATTGGGCAGGCAGCCCAATTTGCATCTGAATAGGCATTTAGCCTGAGTGCTGTCGTCCTCTTGTAGAAAGTTCCGAGATTCAGTGTACTCTTCACGTACTTCAGGATTCGAGTTGCTAGAGTGTGATGATATGTCTTTGGTGTTTGCATAAATTGAGCAACAAAATTGACGCTGTAGGTGATGTCAGGTCTTGTGAAAGTAAGATACTGCAGAGCTCCGATACCAAAATGAAGTTTACGTAGGGATAGAATTCTCAAGAAAAGGCAAAGTGTGTTTTGATTCAACGTATCAAATAAGAGATACAAGCTATTGTTTAAATAGAAGAGATTGAGGTAGTTTCTAGATCCTATATTTAAGGCATAGTCTCTCTGGTCCTCCACTTAATACGCCCATCGTGGTGACCATCCCCACTTGTTTTTGAATGAGTAGCTTTGATTATTTCCCTCTCTCTTCATGTCCCATATTTGATCAAGCCATAACTCCTTATCCCTCCAAATGGCTTTCTTCTTCAACAATAAGCATTTGTTTGTAAGGTTTTTTTAATGAATTTATTAATACAATAGCATGATTTCATTTTGTAACTTCATATCTTATAATGTTACATAAAATTATTTATTTTAAACTTAATTGTCTTTAGAATGTAAAGATAATAAAACATAAAACATTGTAGAATTATGTTAACATATGCTTTAATGATAAGATTCACACAAAATGTTTTGTTTACCTAAGAATCGATTTACCACTGCATTAACTCATTATTTTACCTTTAGAATATTTTGACCAAACGTAAAATCATACATTTCTATGATGAATTGTATAAATCATATTTTAAATGTTAAATTATTTTTCTAATTTTTTATTCAATACAATCGAGCAATCATATTTTATCAAAAACATCACATAACAATGCACATAATATTTACATTTGAATTTGTGTAATTGTTATTAAAACCAATATATTTAATACTTGATTAATATCATAAATTAATATATTTTAATTGCAATCAATAGTCAATTACGTGATTTATCTAACATGCCTTCTAAAACTAATTCTACATTTTCAGACAATATATTAACATATTTATATTTATGTTAGAATGCATTTTTAATTTATAAAATATAGATATAATAAAAGATACAAAAGCAACAAACTTGTTATTTTAAAGATTATTTAATAAAATTTAATTTATATAATGTGGAGATTTTTACAGTTATATAGAAAAAAATTTTAAAAATTTTGTATTTGTACAAATGTGTGGTCCGGAATCACGTACCAGTCCAGATCGGTATGAGCGGTACAATCGATATACCGGACACTATACTGGTGGTACAAAATTTTATTTTATTTTATTTTTTTAAAAAATAATATTTAATTAGTTTTTATGGTTAGAACAGAAAAAATCAGGAAATCAACACTAATACCCGGTATCGGTCGGTACGAAAACAAATTACATGTATCGAGAGAAATTTGATGTATCGGACGATATATATATTATTTTTAATATTATTCAAAAGGTAATAAATATTTCAACTAAAAAATAATACAATAAAAATATATTTTTGGTATTCTATCGCATCAAATGACAGAGAATTCATTTAATATAATTGTTGAAAATTAATAAAATTAATCAATATTATATATTATGTATGTACACTTAGTGATAAGATTCGTTAAAGATAAATGTATAGGCATTGCCTCAAATTTATTATCCTGACATATATATTTATCAAATTAAGTATGAATAGTTTGACCAAAATTGTGATAATATATTTTTTTTCATCCTATATAAATAGACTAATATAATTATTTATCGTTTTTGAATTTAAAACATAGTCTATAATTTTAATTTCATGATAATATTTTATGAAATAAGAATTTGCTTGTAAGGGTTTTTTAACGAATTATGTAATTTAAAGTTTTCTAAGTATTATAATGATTTATTATTACAATTGCATGATTATGTTATATAAAATTATTTATTTTAAACTTAATTGTGTTTATAATGAAAAGATAATAAAACATAAAACATTGTAGAATTATTGTAGAATTAATGATAAGATTCACGCAAAATGCTTTGTTTACCTAAGAATCGATTTTACCACTGCAATAATTCATTATTTTACATTTAGAATATTTTGACCAAAAGTAAAATCATACTTTTCTATGATGAATTGTTTTAAATGTTAAATTTTTATTCAATACAATCGAGCAATCACATACCAATTCACATAATATTTACATTTGAATTTGTGTAATTGTTATTAAAACTAATTTATTTAATACTTGATTAATATCATAAATTAATATACTGTTATTGCAATCAATAATAGTCAAATACGTGATTTAGATAGTTCTACATTTTCAGACAATATATTAACATATTTCGACCAAAGTTGTTAGCATGCATTTTTAATTTATAAAATATAGATATAATAAAAGATACAAAAGCAACAAACTTGTTATTTTAAAGATTATATGATAAAATTTAATTTATATAATGTAGTGATTTTTATCGTTTCTGTTTATATAACCAATTTAATTTAAATGATCGAAAATTAATTTGATTTAACTTTAAGTTTGTGTTTATATAACCAATTTTAATGTAATTGTTGAATGATAAATAAATTAATCAATATTATTTATTATGTATAGTTAATGATAAAATTTGTTTAAGATGAATGCTTGCATGAGCTTAAATCTATCACCCTAACATATGTATATATATATCATGCAAAGTATAAATAATTTGGACAAAAGTTGTGATAATATAATTTTGTCATCATATGTAAAAAGACTAAAATATTAAAACACTTGAATATTAAAACACTTTAGAAAAGAATACTCATGTCCTAAAATTTTATAATGATATAAGCTTATTTTCTAGACTATATTATAATTCAAAATTTTAAATTTGATAGATAATTATTTTAGTCTATTTACATATGATGACAAAATTATATTATCACAACTTTTGTCCAAATTATTTATGGGTGATGTTTGCCCCCGGCCTCCCAACTTACGAGCTGTGTAAAGGGTATGCCCTCCAAGTTACGAAATTGCAAATATGATAAATTTTTTGATAAAAAATATGTATTTATAGCTCTCCAACTTCAATTAAATGCAAATAAGACACCTCAAGTTTCCAATATTGTTTATAATTGACACTTTAATGAACTCGTAAATTTTTAATATTTCATGCATAATTGTCCAACATCAAGTGTAATTTTTGTATAATTTTTCAAAGGGGTCTTATTTGTGTATTTTGTGATGAGTTTTCAAACGATTTTCAACTTACGAAATACCGGGTGCTAAATGTCAGGGGTAAAAAACAAACAGTATTGATAACTTTAAGTGTCATTCTTGCAATTTCGTAAGTTGGGGCATGCCATTTACACAGCTCATAAGTTGGGGGGCTAATTATGCAATTTTCTCATTATTTTTCTAAAGTATTGAAAATTATTTATTAAAACAATACAATAATTTCATTTGTTACTTTATATCTTATAATGTTATCAATAATTCTTTAGATTAACTTTGATTGTGTTTATAATGAATATACTAATCTATTGGTGAATTATGTTAATATATAATTGTTTTTGTTTTTGTTTTTATTTAATGAAAATATTCACGTAAACTATTTTGTTTACTTACTAATTTACATTACATTACATTACATATAGAATATTTGACCAAATGTAAAATTATATATTTTTATGATTTTATAATATTTAATTATTTTAAATTTTACATTAGTTATCTAATTTACCGCAAAATACTATCAAACAATCTTATTTTAATATAAAAATATCAAAAAACTTGATGCACACGAATTTTACATTGAATTTGTGTAACTTTATTAGTAAAACTAATTTATGTAATTGTAGATGAACAACATTAATTGCCCTATTTCTATTACCAATTAGTTATTAATTATATGATTTATCTAATATATTTCGTTAACCTTGTTCTACTTTCTCACACATTATATTAAAATATTTCGACTAGTTATGATAATACAATTTTTCCTCGTATAAAATATTGATATACTCATATATACACCATTAAAAAACCGTATATTTTAAATATTAAGTGTTAATATTTAATTTATATAATGTGAATTTCTTACAGTTATATAGAAACAATTTTTGAAAACATTATATTTTAAAAATGCAATAATCTTTAAGGTATTAAAAAGGTAATTACTATTTCAAATAAAGAAATAATATAATAAAAATATATTTGGGATATACTATCACATCACCGATAATTAGTTTTAATGTAATTGTTAAATGATAAATAAGTTTAATCAATAATATAT
>RWGZ01001187.1:55091-163384 GCA_009725065.1 Utricularia reniformis | reverse complement strand
TGTAGTCTTTCAACAGTATTTCTCACGTTACTTGCTTATTTTGCAGATAAAATAATGGCTCCCCCTGAAGGTCATTCGAGATTAGGCGACAAACTGAGATCACTCCGTAATCTTGTTACGGAAAAGGATGAGCTGATCTTCGAGATGGCGCCCGGATCTCGGAACCGCACTGCCGCGGACGAGTTGGCGCAAAGCTTGCGAGAAACGGTGCCGCAGGCAGAAGAGGCCCGCCCGGTTACTCCAACGCCACCTGCTCCGATAATTGAGAATCCCGAGCCCGCAGGAGACGAGCCGGCTACAGAGCCCCCCGAGAGTCCTGAAGATTTAATTCCTGTGTCTCGGCGGTTAGAGCTTACTGCTAGAGAGTTTTCCCCCGACGAAGGGATGTACGACTTCGCCGAGACACTAGTGGATGTTGTCGGAGATGACGAGGAGGGCGAAATAAGCGGGGGTCAACCGATAGACCCGCTGGTGGAGGAGATTGTCCGGGAGACCCGTCCGATGGGGAGAATAAATCAAGAAGCTCCTTCGGATAGAGGGAAAAGACCGGTGGAGGGCCCCACCGTTTTGGAGATTGCGGAACCCGTTAGGATGAGTGGGTTAACCGCCGAGTTCCTCGACGCCTTCCGAATATGAGATATCCCGAAACACGTAGTGAAGGAATGGCTGGAGATGGGGCGTCAGGCTGGCCTGGTACTAATAAAAGATGGAGTCACCTTTCGGATTCGGAGGGGTGATAGTGTTTCCAATAGACCGGCCTTGACGTATTTTGAAAGAAACCCGTCACTACCGCCGCGTGGGCGAGATGACCACACGGTATTCACCGACTTCGGTCGGTTGATGAGATAGTTTGCGACCGCGCGTCGCATGATGGGAGAGGTTTGTAATCAGATCGGCCATTGATACTTACTCTTTGTCTCATCCGTATCTTATATGTTTTTCCTTGTTTTTGCTTTTCTTTCAGATGGAGCGGACTGTTGTGGAGATGAGCACCGCAGCCGCAATAGGGGAGTACTGTATGCTCAGGCATTCGGAGCTTAACAGTCCGGATCTAATAGGAGAGCAGACGAAGAAAGCCGCTGAAAAGTTGATACAGAATCAGCGGGACAAGCATGCCCAAGAGATGGCGGCGCTCCGGGAAGAACATAACAAGGCGATCGATGCCCTAATTCGGGTTCATCGTAGTGAATTAACGGAGTGTGCGGCGTTTCACATTGGGAAAAGCCATGCTCTTGAGCAATCCATCGACACCCTCAAAACAAACGAAAAATATGCTCAAGACAAGTTGAAGGAGGTTAGGGCTGAGACCGAAGACAAATTGAAAAAGGCCAAAGAGGCCAATGTTGCTGATAAGAAGGCTCTCGGGAAGGCCTTGGAGGAGAACAAAGAATTAAAATCGAAGAATGAGTCCCTCCAATCCACCGTGGACAGTCTTCGGGCTCGAGCCTCTAGGTTGCCATCCCAGGTCAACGATTGCTTCCGGAAACTAATTCGGGAGTATACAGTGCACTCCCCGACTTTCAGAAACCTGGAGGCCCTAGCTAATGCGACTTCGTCTGCTCTATATTTCTTTAGAGGGAGTGTCCAGACACAAAGAATCTTGGTCATATCCCTAACTCCTGAAGAGAGGGGAAGACTTGATCCCAGTCTATCCGGTAAGTTCGAGCCTGTGGATGCGGAGGATAAATTAGACTGCTCGGGGGATCCGTTCGGGGCGCTCCAATTCAACTTGGAGGAGGACTTGCACCAGCAGCTATATTCGGAGGAGATCAAAATACCCGAGGAGGGTCCACCGGCGGACGCATTTCGAAGGATGGCCGCATTATTCCCGGAACCGGTGGGTCCCCTCGTGGGAGATCTTCTTAAAGACGAGGAGGTGATGGGTCAGCGTGACCCCCATTATACGTTCCTGCTAGTGTGACAGGAGCTCGGGAGCGCCATGAGGTCGAGATGGCGAGCTTTATTCGAGAGAAGTTGACCGTTGCGGGAAATGAAGAAAAAGAGACCTATCCTCCCTCCTCGACTATTAAGCTAGTAAGAAAGCGCCCTAGCGAACGCGGTGAAGGCTCGGGCTCCAAGAATAAAAAGAAATAAACTTCCACATATGTTTTCTTCATTTCTGTGCTCACCACATTTTGTATCCCCTTGTATATATGAAATTGGACTTTGTTTCCCTTTTAATTTCTCCATTGCACTTTCAATAAAGAGCCGCACTCTAAATAACACAACTTCTCCTCCTCTTAACTTTCCTTTCTCGCCACATTCTTCAAAAAATATATAACTCCGAACAATTCAACTCAAGAAATAAAATTCCGAGATAATAAGAATATGTATGAATCTCCGGTATGGATGCTCAATAATAACGCATATAATAATAATAAGGATGCGTAAAAGTCCCCAGTGTAGCGGGGCTTGTATAAGTCTACGATAACTCTAAGGCGAACGCCTCTTTGAAATGAGTAGATACTTAAAATAAGTCCACCGTTCTACATTCACCAATATATCTTTGCCAACAATATACACTTACACCCGGGGCCATCACACACTCGCCACCGGTGTATACTTGCACCCGGGGCCATCATACTCTCGCCACCGGAATATACTTGCACCCGGGGCCATCATACTCTCGCCGCCGGTATATACTCGCACCGGGAGCTACCACACACTCGCCGCCGGTATATACTCGCACCCGGATCTACCACACTCTCGCCGCGGGTATATACATGCACCCGGGGTGATCATACTCTCGCCGCCGGTATATACTTGCACCCAGGGCCATCACACTTACACGGCCCGCCCATAAGACGGCGCCATCGTACATTCGACCCGTTCATAAACGGTGTCATTCGGCCCGTCCATAAGACGGTGCCATCGCACTCTCGACCCGTTCATAAAACGGTGTCATTCGGCCCGTCCATAAGACGGTGCCATGCGGAAATGGACCAGCCTCCGGCGAGGGCGCGACCCTCGTCGGCGTGTCATGGAGGAGTCAGGTATATACATGCACCCTGATTTGCCACGGAAATATACATCACAACAAACAGGCCTCTTAACATATTCCAACAGTCATTATGTACAGACGGTTCTGCCGCGGACAGGAAGACTCATCACGTTCAAAATATTTTGACACAGTATTTAATATGACGAGTTTGAAAAAGAACGACTATAAGACAGGTGGTACATTGCGTTTCTAATCAAACTTATTTAATTTATTCCATCCTCCTTCGTACTAAAACGCAATGGACCTACTCCTACCTTACCAGTCCCCTAGTCGATTGAATTCATGTCGTCAAAAAAGATACTTAAAAAANCACTCCTATTTATAGACATCCTAACTTTTCTAATTCACACTTTGACCCCTCCTTCCTTTACTTTTGACCCCTCCTTTATCTTTTTCTTTACTTTTCTATTCTTCGTTCCCTTTTACGTTCTTTCGTTCCCGTATCTCTCATTATCTACCGTCTAGACTTTACCGTTACATTCCCTACTATTTGTTTCGACATACCTTTTTCTCGGCTATTACAAGACATACCGAAGACAGCCATTCGAACGAGGTACGGCCATTACGAATGCACGGTGGTACCGTTTGGATTAACTAATGCCCCAGCAATTTTCATGGATTTGATGAATCGGGTGTTTCGTCAATACCTAGACAAGTTTGTGGTGGTGTTTATTGATGACATCCTAGTTTACTCTCGCAACCAGGAAGAACACGAGCAACATCTAAGAATAGTGTTACGGACTCTCAGACAAGAGAAGTTATATGACAAATACAACAAGTGTGAATTCTGGATGGACAGCATAGCTTTCCTAGGCCACGTAATATCAGCAGGGGGGGGTGACGGTAGACCCAACAAAGATAGAAACAGTTACGAATTGGCCAAGGCCGACAAATGCTAGGGAAGTAAGGAGTTTCATAGGTTTAGCCGGGTACAACCGGAAATTCATCGAAGGGTTCGCAAGGATTGCTAAACCGTTGACAAATTTGACCCGAAATTAAACGAGATATACGTGGGATGAGAAATGCGAAGAGAGTTTTGAATGTCTCAAAAAGAAACTGACATCTGCTCCAATACAAGTATTACCCACACCGGGGCAGGATTTCACGGTATACAGCGATGCTTCGAAAGAAGGACTCGGGTGTGTACTGATGCAAGTGGGGAAAGTTATTGCATATGCATCACGTCAGTTGAAGATACATGAGTTAAACTACCCGACACATGATTTGGAATTAGCCGCCTTAGTATTCGCACTCAAGATTTGGAGACATTACTTGTACGGGTGAAATTCGAGATATTCACCGACCACAAGAGTTTGATGTACCTATTCACCCAGAAGGAACTTAATATGAGACAACAGAGATGGTTGGAGTTGATAAAAGATTATGATCTGGACATCCAATATCACCCCGGAAAGGCAAACCAGGTAGCCGATGCATTGAACAGAAAGACTCATGGCGCGCTAGCCAACACGTTGATTAGGGAAATGGAGAGCCGGCAACTGGAAATGCTGGAATCGACCACAGTCATGTTAGGGACAATTACCGCGAAGCCGGGGATACTGGAGGAGGTACTAGAAGCACAGATATCAGACCCTGAGAAACCCGTGACACGAAAAGGGGGGAACAAAACCGATAAATGGGAAATAAGCAAAGGAAGCGATGGGCTAATCCGAATGAATGAACGTATATGGGTACCAAACATGCCAGAGTTAAGAAAGAAGATTATGACGGAAGCACACAGTTCAGCATTCTCAGTTCACCCAGGAAGCACTAAGATGTATCGAGACCTAAAGACGCACTGGTGGTGGAATGGAATGAAAAACGAGATTGCCAACTTTGTGGCCAAATGCGAAAACTGCCAACGAGTTAAGGCAGAACACCAACGCCCGGGGGGCGAACTACAACAATTAGAAATTCCAGAATGGAAATGGGATAGCATCGGCATGGACTTTGTGGTAGGACTACCCATGAGCTCACGGAAGAACGACGCAATATGGGTAGTGGTGGACCGTCTCACGAAGGCGGCTCACTTTTTAGCAGTCAAGACAACGTACGGAGTGGACAGGCTAGCCAGAATATATGTGGATAACATAGTCAAATTACATGGAGTTCCAGTAAATATCATGTCAGACATGGACCCGAGATTCACGTCTAGATTTTGTCAAAGTTTACAGAAATCGCTCGGAACTAAGTTATGCATGAGCACAGCCCATCATCCACAGACGGATGGTCAGACCGAGAGAACCAAACAAATTATGGAGGATATGTTACGAGCATGTGTATTGGAGTTTAAGGGAGGTTGGGAGGATTTCCTACCGCCAGTGGAGTTTGCGTAATAACAGCTTTCAGAGCAGCATTGGCATGGCGCCATATGAGGCGTTGTACGGGAGGAAGTGTCGTACACCGCTATATTGGGATGAGGTGGGAGAGAGAACGACCACGGGGACAGAATTAGTGAAAGTCACCATTGAAAAGGTAGCCGTGGTACGAAAGAACATTAAGGCGGCACAAGACCGATACAAAAGTTGGGCAGACACAAGAAGGAGACCTTTAGAGCTAAAAGTTGGGGATCACGCATACCTAAAGGTATCACCTATGAAGGGGGTGCTAAGGACCACAAGGACAGGGAAGTTGAGCCCCCGGAATATCGGACCATATGAGGTGGAACGAAGGATCGGAAACCTAGCATATCAGCTGAAGCTTACGGAGGAAATGGGGGGAATACGCAACGTGTTCCATGTATCCCAACTGAGGAGAAGGGTGACTGAAGGGATCCAAGAATGTGTGGGGGAACCCATAGAGATAACCCCGGAACTTAAGTACGAGGAAGTCCCAGTAAAGATCCTAGGCAGAGAGGAAAGAAGGCTCAGAAAAAAACAAATCCCCATGGTGAAAGTACAATAGTCCAATCAAGGAGAGAGGGAAGCTTCATGGGAAACGGAACAAGAAATTAGACAGAGAGCGCCGGAGTTAATGGAAGATTGGTACGCACGAGTTTCGGGATGAAACTCAAAATGAGTGGGGAAGGATGTAATAGCCGAGAAATAGGTATGTCGGATGATAGTAGGAAATATAGTGATAAAGTCTAGAGGGGAAATAATGAGGAATACGGGAAAGAAAGAACGTAAAAGGAAACGAAAAGTTTTAAATGAAAAACATGAAATAAAGGAGGGGGAAAAATGAAAAAGAAGGAGGGGTCAAAATGTGAATTAGGGAAGTTAAAACATCTATAAACAGGGGTTAGAAAGCCCAAAACCCAAGCCATTTATCACTAAACCGCAAAAACGTACGGAAAAAACGCCAAAACATCAAATTATCGCGGAAATTTCCTTCCAGTGTCATTTTGTCGCGAAAATTTTAACATCAATTTTTATCGTGGATTTTTTGGGTAAGAACTTTGTCGCGGAAAAATCCCATGTTGAATAACTTCGCAGAAAATTTCAAAGAGGAAAATTGTCACGGATTTTCAGAGCTTGCAAAATTGTCGCGGAAACTGAATTACGTGTTGTTTTGTCTCGGATTTCAGGGTTAGAGTATTTTTATCGCGGATTTGAGGAACAGAAGGGTTTTATCGCGTAAATACACAATTAGGGTGTTTTCGTCGCATTTCGACGTCGGATCGTGAAGGAGAGAGATACGAAGGGTCTACGGTAACCAAACTGTCAACAATAAGATGATAACGTTAATAATAATGAAGTACTAAAATATGTTACGAATTGTAGGGAAGCATTGGAGATCATAACAAGCGAAAGCAACACGTAAGCGGAGTGAACACGATATAGTAAGGGAAGGTTCAGACTTAGGAAATGGGATGGGGTTAATAAAGAAGGAAGAAAAGATGCGAATGAACGAGATAAATGATAATAAGACTCGGGGTGAGGAAGGATGGACCGTCCGACCGAACCCGGCATCGTGCCTAGTACACGATTCGCCAAAGGAAGGGCATGCCTGATGAAGGGAACAGTAAGTTCCAAAGAGGAAAAGATACGTACGAAGAGGGCAGAACGGATCCGGGTGGAATAAGGGGTAGCGCCTAAGTACCCACCCGGGGAAGGGAAGCATATGGCCCGTCGAATCATCCAACAGCTAACGGTTGGCTTGGGCGGGACATGCACCGAGCATGTTAATCTCAGCAACAGTAAAGTTAATGAATGATGGGAATGATAAGGGTAAAAGAAGAGGGGAATAAGGAAAACGGTTAAGTGGAATGATTCGCGTGTGCGTGTACGGTTTAATTACGAAACGAAAAGATAACATGTAGCGTGTGTGAAGTTTCCTTTAATAAATTGTGATTGGTTTACAAATTTTGTAGGTGACACGGACGAGGTATGAGAGGGGAATGGGAAGAAGGTCGTCGGTTGTCCAGTGATAGAGTCCGGTCCTTTGGAGAATACTCTAAATTATGTTGACGTATTTTCATGTTTCGAACTATGTATTAAATTTGCATTCGAATATTTCCGTTTTAATTATCGTATTTTTACAAAACAACTAGGCCTATATTGGGGGCGTTACAAGTACTTTATGCTCAGGCATTCGGAGCTTGATAGTCCGGATCTAATAGGAGAGCAGACGAAGAATGCCGCTGAAAAGTTGATACAGAATCAGCGGGACAAGCATGCCCAAGAGATGGCGGCGCTCCGGGAAGAACATAACAAGGCGATCGATGCCCTAATTCTGGTTCATTGTAGTGAATCAACGAAGTGTGCATGGTCTTGGGAAAAGGCATGCTCTTGAGCAATCCATCGACACCCTCAAAACGAACGAAAAATATGCTCAAGACAAGCTGAAGGAGGTTAGGGCTGAGACCGAAGACAAGTTGAAAAAGGCCAAAGAGGCCAATGCTGCTGATAAGAAGGCTCTCGGAAAGGCCTTGGAGGAGAACAAAGAATTAAAATCAAAGAATGAGTCCCTCCAATCCACCGTGGACAGTCTTCGGGCTCGAGCCGCTAGGTTGCCATCCCAGGTCAACGATTGCTTCAGGAAACTAATTTGGGAGTGTACAGTGCACTCCCCGACTTTCCGAAACCTGGCGGCCCTAGCTAATGCGACCTCGTCTACACTATATTTCTTTAGAGGGAGTGTTCAGACACAAAGAATCCTGGGCATATCCCTAACTCCTGAAGAGAGGGGAAGACTTGATCCCAGTCTATCCGGTAAGTTCGAGCCTGTGGATGCGGAGGATAAATTAGACTGCTCGGGGGATCCGTTCGGGGCGCTCCAATTCAACTTGGAGGAGGACTTGCACCAGCACCTATATTCGGAGGAGATAAAAATACCCGAGGAGGGTCCACCGGCGGACGCATTTCCAAGGTTGTCCGCATTATTCCCGGAAACGGTGGGTCCCCTCATGGAAGATCCTCTTAAAGACGAGGAGGTGATGGGTCAGCGTGACCCTCTATTATATGTTCCTGCTAGTGTGACAAGAGCTCGGGAGCGCCATGAGGTCGAGATGGCGAGCTTTATTCCCTAGAAGTTCACCGTTGCGGGAAATAAAGAAAAAGAGAACGATCCTCCCTCCTCGACTATTAAGCTGGTAAGAAAGCGCCCTAGCGAACCCGGTGAAGGCTCGGGCTCCAAGAAGAAAAAGAAATAAAGTTCCACATATGTTTTCTTCATTTTTGTGCTCTCCGCATTTTGTATCCCCTTGTGTATATAAAATTTGATATTGAATTTTTCTCAATTTCTCACTGTAATTCAATAATCACATAACTCTGAATAATCCTTCTTCTCAACTTAATTTATCGCATCATTCTTCAGGGAATATATAGCTCCGAATAATTCAAATCAATAAATATACTTCCGAGATAAAAAGAATATGCCTGAATCTCAAGTAGGAAGGCTCAATAATAACGCATATAATGAGAATAGTGATCCGTAAGAGTCCCCAGTGTAGCGAGGCTTGAATAAGTCGGCGATAACTCTATGGCGAATGCCCATTTAAAATGAGTAGATACCTAAAATGAATCTACCGCTCTGCCTTTACAAATATATCTTCGCCACCGGTATATGCTTACGCCCGAGGCCATCACACACTCGCCGCCGATATATACTTGCACCCGGAGCCATCACACTCTCGCCACCGGTATATACTTGCACCCGGGGCCATCACACTCTCGCCACCGGTATATACTTGTACCCGGGGCCATCACACTCTCGACCCGTTCATTAAACGGTGTCATCCGGCCCGTCCATAAGACGGTGACATCGCACTCTCGACCCGTTCATAAAACGGTGTCATTCGGCCCGTCCATAAGACGGTGCCATGAGGAAAAGGACCAACCTCCGGCGAGGGCGCGACCCTCGTCGGCTTGTCATGGAGGAGTCAGGTATATACTTGCACCCTGATTTCCCACGGAAATATACATCACAACAAACACACCTCTTAGCATATTCCAACAGTCATTATGTATAGACGGTTCTGCCGCGGACAGGAAGACTCATCACGTTCAAAATATTTTGACACAGTATTTAATTTGACTAGTTTGAAAATGATCGACTATAAGACAGGTGGTACATTGCGTTTCTAATCTAACTTATTTAATTTATTCAATCCTCCTTCGTACTAAAACGCAATGGACCTACTCCTACCTTACCAGTATCGTAGTCGATTGAATTCATGTCGTCAAAAAAGATACTTAAAAAATTAGAATATGACCACATAAAAAGAGGGGAAATTTTTATTTTCAAAAAGATCGATGAGTCACGTCTATACATAATACTTGCGCAAATTGGAAATATGCCAAGTCCGTGGCAGCTCCTCCCCGCTCATATTTGCGATTTTGTACGTTCCTTCCTTCACTATGGCCGTTACTCTGTACGGTCCTTCCCACTTTCGATCCAACTTCCCAACATGCTTCGAGATTTCCACTATCTTAAGAATCAAGTCTCCAACTTTTAACAACATAGGTCAAACACCTTTGTCGTGCTTTTTAGCCATCCGCCTTTTACATACCTCCATTCGTATTGTGGCTCTATCACGGATATCGTCAATACAGTGAAGGTCCAACTTTCTCATATCCTCGTTCAAAACCTCGTCATAAGCGATAACTCTTTCCGATAAAATAGTAACTTCTACAGGAGACATGGCCTCAGAGCCATATACTAAAGAGAAGGGGCTTAATCCGGTAGTGGACCTCGGTGATGTCCGATATGTCCACATCACATTATGCAATTCATCCACCCAAGAGCCTTTGGATTCATCTATTCGTCTTTTCAGCTGTTGTAGGATAATACGATTGATANTAAGTCTGAACCTTCCCTTACTATATTGTGTTCACTCCGCTTACCGTTTGCTTTAGCGTATTATAATCTTCCCGTGCTTCCCCTGCATTTCATAACAGGTCTTAATTATTCGAATTCTGACGTTATCATCTTATTGTTAACTATGTGGTTACCGTAGACCTCACGTGTACTTTTCCTCCCACGATCCGACTTCGGGACGTAACGAAAACACTCGAACTTAGTATTTTCGCGACAATTCTACTTCTGCCCTGAAATTCGCGATAATAATACCCTAGGATTAAAATTCGCGACAATATTGCACTGGATGAAATCCGCGATAATTTATGCCTTACTGGAAATCCGCGACAATTTTGCCTTCGTAAATTTAGCGACATATTTTGTTCTTCAAAATTTTCGCGACAATTCTTGCATTCAACTTTTTCGCGATAATTTTGTGCCTTGGAGATTTTCGCGATAATTTTCCTTCTTCAAATTTTTTCGCGACAATTCTTGCCTTCAACTTTTTCGCGATAATTTTGTGCCTTGGAGATTTTCGCGATAATTTTCCTTCTTTGCGGGAATTTTCGGATTTTCGGGTCTTAATGATGATTAACCCGTTTTTGGGCCTCCTCACTCCTATTTATAGACATCCTAACTTTTCTAATTCACACTTTGACCCCTCCTTCCTTTACTTTTGACCCCTCTTTTATCTTTTTCTTTACTTTTCTATTCTTCGTTCCCTTTTACGTTCTTTCGTTCCCGTATCTCTCATTATCTATCGTCTAGACTTTACAGTTACATTCCCTACTATTTGTTTCGACATTCCTTTTTCTCGGCTATTACACAGGGAGTAGGGAACAAGGAAGAACAGGCGATAAGACGACCAGGTAAGCGGAGCAAACATAGTAAACTCCAACATAGTGGTGTACGACACTTCCTCCCGCACAACGCCTCATATGGCGCCATACCAATGCTGCTCTGAAAGCTGTTATTGTACGCAAACTCCACTAGCGGTAGGAAATCCTCCCAACCTCCATTAAATTCCAATACACATGCGCCTAACATATCCTCCATAATCTGGTTGGTTCTCTCGGTATAACCATCCGTCTGTGGATGATAGGCTGTGCTCATGCATAATTGAGTTCCGAGCGATTTCAGTAAACTCTGCCAAAATCTAGACGTGAATCTCGTGTCCCTGTCTGACACGATATTTACTGGAACTCCATGTAATCTGACTATGTTATCCACATATATTCGGGCAAGCCTGTCCACTCCGTACGTTGTCTTGACTGCTAAAAAGTGAGCCGCCTTCGTAAGACGGTCCACCACTACCCATAGTCCTACCACAATGTCCATGCCGATGCTATCCCATTTCCATTCTGGAATTTCTAAGGGTTGTAGTTCGCCCCCCGGGCGTTGGTGTTCGGCCTTAACTTGTTGGCAATTTTCGCATTTGGCCACAAAGTTGGCAATCTCGTTTTTCATTCCATTCCACCACCAGTGCGTCTTTAGGTCTCGATACATCTTAGTACTTCCTGTGTGAACTGAGAATGCTGAACTGTGTGCTTCCGTCATAATCTTCTTTCTTAACTCTGGCATGTTTGGTACCCATATACGTTCATTCATTCGGATTAGCCCGTCGCTTCCTTTGCTTATCTCCATTTATCGGTTCTGTCCCCCCTTTTTCGCGTCACGGGTTTCTCAGGGTCCGATATCTGTGCTTCTAGTACCTCCTCCAGTATCCCCGGCTTCGCGGTATTCATCCCTAACATGACTGTGGTCGATTCTACCATTTCCAGTTGCAGGCTCTCCATTTTCTTAATCAACGTGTTGGCTAGCGCGCCATGAGTCTTTCTGCTCAATGCATCAGCTACCTGGTTTGCCTTTCCGGGGTGATATTGGATGTCCAGATCATAATCTTTTATCAGTTCCAACCATCTCTGTTGTCTCATATTAAGTTCCTTCTGGGTGAATAGGTACTTCAAACTCTTGTGGTCGGTGAAAATCTCGCATTTCACCCCGTACAAGTAATATCTCCAAATCTTGAGTGCGTATACTACCGCGGCTAATTCCAAATCATGTGTCGGGTAATTTAACTCATGTATCTTCAACTGACGTGATGCATATGCTATAACTTTCCCCCCTTGCATCAGTACACACCCGAGTCCTTCTTTCGAAGCGTCGCTGTATACCGTGAAATCCTGCCCTGCAGTGGGTGATACTAGTATTGGAGCAGATGTCAGTCTCGCCTTAGACATTCAAAACTTTCTTCGCATTTCTCATCCCACGTATACCTCGTTTCCTTTCGGGTCAAATTTGTCAACGATTTAGCAATCCTTGCGAACCCTTCGATGAATTTCCGGTAGTACCCGGCTAAACCTAAGAAACTCCTTACTTCCCGAGCATTTGTCGGCCTTGGCCAATTCGTAACTGTTTCTATCTTTGTTGGGTCTACTGTCACCCCCCCTGCTGATATGACATGGCCTAGGAAAGCTATGATGTCCATCCAGAATTCACACTTGCTGTATTTGGCATATAACTTCTCTTGTCTGAGAGTCTGTAACACTATTCTCAAATGTTGCTCGTGTTCTTCCTGGTTGCGAGACTAAACTAGGATGTCGTCAATGAACACCACCACAAACTTGTCTAGGTATTGACGAAACACCCGATTCATCATATCCATGAAAATTGCTGGGGCATTAGTTAATCAAAACGGTACCACCGTGCATTCGTAATGGCCGTACCTCGTTCGAATGGCTGTCTTCGGTATGTCTCCTTCTATTACTCGAACTGGATGGTACCCTGACCTCAGGTCTAATTTTGAGAATACCTTTGCACCTTGTAACTGATCAAACAAGTCGTCGATCCTAGGCAACGGGTACTTATTCTTTATCGTGACCTTGTTTAATTCTCTGTAATCGTAGCACAATCTTAACTCGCCGCTTTTCTTTCTAACAAACAATACTGGTGCTCCCCAAGGGGAATTGCTAGGCCTTAGAAATCCTTTTTCCAATAGCGACTCAATCTGTTGTTTCAGTTCTTGCATTTCTCGGGGTGCCATTCGGTATGGGGCCTTAGAGATCGGTTGCGTTCCAGGGAGTAGTTCTATTCCCATTTCTACTTCTCTCTGAGGCGGTTGCCCAGGCAGCTCGTCGAGAAATACATCGATGTATTCACAAACTACTGGAACGGACTCCAATGGTGTCTCTTCCTTCTCCGTCGTGACAAATGCTAGCCAGTTCGATCGATCCATATATTCCTCATTCTCACTCGTAATCGATTCTCCTACCATGTCCTTTCCCCCTCCCGGGGCGTACTAAACGTGATCGTACGTTCCCGACATCTCACTTGCGCATCGTACTTAGATAGCCAATCCATTCCTAGTATGGCATCGAATCCCATATCCCCTAACTCAATCAAATCTGCCTCTGTTCGCACTGTGTCCACTTCTACCGTGCACCCTTTGTAGATTCTATTTGCCTCCATGGCTTAGGATCCCGGTGTTTTTACTTTGATTTTAGCGTTACTTCCCGTTATCCCAAACCGTTTTGCTAACTTCTCCGACACAAACGAGTGTGTCGCCCCACAGTCAAATAATACGAAAGCTGTAAAGCCGTTAATAAGTATTGTACCTGCGACGACGTCCTCAGCCTCCGAGGCCTGTTCCTTGTTCACAGCAAACACTCGAGCATTTCCAGTAATTCTTTCCCTCACTCTGTTTTCGGTTACCCCGGTTTCGATCCTCCTTCTCTTTGGACAGTCCTTGGCAAAATGTCCTTCCTGGCCACACTTGAAACAACTGTTAGTTCCTGCGCGACATTCTCCAAAATGGTTCCTTCCGCATTTGGTGCACGCAGGCCTGATCTGTAGTCCCGGTGCCGATCCGCAACCCTCTGTAGTGGTCTTTCCTTTCCATTCTCCCCGTCCTTGAACTTCGTTCTTTGTAGGGTTCCTAGTACGTTCCTTATCCATTCTCCGTAACCCTCCGTCAACTCGGACTGCCGCCGCCACCGAACTAGAAAATTTTTCGTCGTCGCGGCCAAACATAGTCAGTTTCACTTTCTCATTCAGCCCTTCCGTGAAGCGGTGCATCTTTTCCTGTTCACTCCCCATGATCTCGGGGGCGTACCTGCCTAGCTCAATGAATTCTTGCATGTATTCCATAACGGGGCGGTTTCCCTGAGTCAGTCTGTCAAATTCAGCCCTCTTATCTTTCTTAAGTCCTTTCGGCACGTAGTAGTCCAAGAACGCATTTTTAAACTTTGCCCAAGAGATAGGTCCATCCTTCAGTAATGCGGCCGATACACTCCCCCACCATCGAACGGTACTACCATCGAACCATAGTGGGGCCAATCTTGCCCTAAGCACCTCTAGGGCTTCGATCTGTTTGAACTTCTCCTCAAGGCGGATAATCCATGCTTCCGCATCTCCCATCTTATCCCCCGTGAAGCTATTCATCCCAGCCTTCTTTAATGCCTCATTGTAGTACATCCTACTCTTTTCGGGCCTTGCCCCGAGTTCCATTTGCGCGGAGTTTCCCCCCTCCGCCGGTCCCTGTCTCATTGCGCTAACTAGGGAACTTGCCATGGTGTGAAACAGGTCCCTAAGGCTTTCCTGACTAAACGTGAGAGGCGTCGCGGAATTTGCAACCGGAGTCTCTGTCGCCGGTGCCTGTTCTGATGCGTTGCTATCCTCTTCTCGGTTTCCATGAGCTCTCGTTCTAGGCGCCATTCCTACATTAAACTTTCGTTATGTCTATGTCTATGTCTACTCACTTCATCTGTTACATTCTATACCCATCCCCTCCTATGGTCGGTTGTCCTCCTACGGGTTTCGTGGACTCTTCTACGTGGACCCGAAACCCTAAACCCTAGTTAGCGCCTCACACATTTAGCCAGGAAAGTCTCAGGGATCTGTTCCAGACAATGGCAAGTTCCCTAGTTAGCGCAATGAGACAGGGACAGATGGAGAGGGGATACTCCGTGCAAATGGAACCAGGGGCAAGGCCCGAAAAGGGTAGGATGTACTACAACGAGGCATTAAAGAAGGTTGGGATGAAAAGCTTCACGGGAGAAAAGATGGGAGATGCAGAAGCGTGGATTATCCGCCTTGAAGAGAAGTTCGAACTGATCGAAGCCCCAGAGGAGCTTAGGGCAGGACTGGCCCCATTATGGTTCGATGGTAGTACCGCCCGATGGTGGGGAAGTGTGTCGGCTGCATTACTGAAGGATGGGCCTATCTCTTAGGCAAAGTTTAAGAATGCATTCTTGGACTACTACGTGCCGAAAGGACTTAAGAAGGACAAGAGGGCCGAATTTGACAGATTGACTCAAGGAAACCGCCCCGTTATGTAATACATGCAAGAATTCATTGAGCTAGGCAGGTACGCCCCCGAGATCATGGGGAGCGAACAGGAAAAGATGCACCGCTTCACGGAAGGGCTGAATGAGAAAGTGAAACTGACTATGTATGGCCGCGACGATGAAGAATTTTCTAGTTTGGTGGCGGCGGCAGTCCGAGTTGATGGAGGGTTACGGAGAATGGATAGGGAACGCACAAAGAACTCTACAAGGAACGAAGTCCAAGGACTGGGAGAGTGGAAAGGAAAGGACACTACAGAGGGTTTCGGATCGGCACCAGGACTACCGATCAGGCCTGCATGCATGAAATGCGGAAGGAACCATTTTGGAGAAGGTCGCGCAGGAACTAACAGTTGTTTCAAGTGTGGCCAGGAAGGACATTTTGCCAAGGACTGCCCAAAGAGAAGGAGGATCGAAACCGGGGTAACTGAGAACAGAGTGAGGGAAAGAATTACTGGAAATGCTCGAGTATTTGCCGTGAACAAGGAACAGGCCTCTTAGGCTGAGGACGTCGTCGCAGGTACACTACTTATTAACGGCTTTACAGCTTTCGTATGATTTGACTGTGGGGCGACACACTCGTTTGTGTCGGAGAAGTTAGCAAAACGGTTTGGGATAACGGGAAGTAACGCTAAAATCAAAGTAAAAACACCGGGATCCGAAGCCATGGAGGCAAATAGAATCTACAAAGGGTGCACGGTAGAAGTGGACACAGTACGAACATTGGCAGATTTGATTGAGTTAGGGGATATGGGATTCGATGCCATACTAGGAATGGATTGGTTATCTAAGTACGATGCGCAAGTGAGATGTCGGGAACGTACGATCACGTTTAGTACGCCCCGGGAGGGGAGGAAAGGCATGGTAGGAGAATCGATTACGAGTGAGAATGGGGAACATATGGATCGATCGAACTGGCTAGCATTTGTCACGACGGAGAAGGAAGAGACACCATTGGAGTCCGTTCCAGTAGTTTGTGAGTACAGCGATGTATTCCCCGACGAGCTGCCAGGGCAACCACCTCAGAGAGAGGTAGAAATGGGAATAGAAATACTCCCTGGAACGCAACCGATTTCTAAGGCTCCATACCGAAAGGCACCCCTAGAAATGCAAGAACTGAAGCAACAGATTGAGTCGCTATTGGAAAATGGATTTCTCATGCCAAGCAATTCTCCTTGGGGAGCACCAGTATTATTTGTCAGAAAGAAAAGCGGCGAGTTAAGATTGTGCTACGACTACCGAGAATTAAACAAGGTCACTATAAAGAATAAGTACCCGTTTCCTAGGATCGACGACCTGTTTGATAAGTTACAAGGTGCGAAGGTATTCTCAAAACTAGACTTGAGGTCAGGATACCATCAAGTTCGAGTGAGAGAAGGAGACATACCGAAGACAGCCATTCGAACGAGGCACGGCCATTACGAATGCACGGTGGTACCGTTTTGATTAACTAATGCACCAGCAATTTTCATGCATTTGATGAATCGGATGTTTCGTCAATACCTAGACAAGTTTGTGGTGGTGTTCATTGACAACATCCTAGTTTAGTCTCGCAACCAGGAAGAACACGAGCAACATTTGAGAATAGTGTTACAGACTCTCAGACAAGAGAAGTTATATGCCAAATACAGCAAGTGTGAATTCTGGATGGACAGCATAGCTTTCCCAGGCCATGTGATATCAGCAGGGGGGGTGACGGTAGACCCAAAAAAGATAGAAACAGTTACAAACTGGCCAAGACCAACAAATGCTCAGGAAGTAAGGAGTTTCTTAGGATTAGCCAGGTACTACCGGAAATTCATCGAAGGGTTCGCAAGGATTGCTAAACCGTTGACAAATTTGACCCGAAAGGAAACGAGGTATACGTGGGATGAGAAATGCGAAGAGAGTTTTGAATGTCTCAAAACGAAACTGACATCTGCGCAATTACTAGTATTACCCACACCTGGGCAGGATTTCACGGTATACGGCGACGCATCGAAAGAAGGACTCGGGTGTGTAATGATGCAAGGGGGGAAAGTTATAGCATATGCATCCCGTCAATTGAAGATACACGAGTTAAACTAACCGACACATGATTTGGAATTAGCCGCGGTGGTATTCGCACTCAAGATTTGGAGACATTACTTGAACGGTGTGAAGTGTGAGATAATCACCGACCACAAGAGTTTGAAGTATCTATTCACTCAGAAGGAGCTTAATATGAGACAACGGAGATGGTTGGCACTGATAAAAGATTATGATCTGGACATTCAATACCACCCCGGAAAAGCAAACCAGGTAGCCGATGCACTGAGCAAGAAGACTCATGGCACGCTAGCCAACACATTGATAAGGTAAATGGAGAGCCTGCAACTTGAAATGGTAGAATCGAACACCGTCATGTTAGGGACGATTACCGCAAGGCCGGGGATACTGGAAGAGGTACTAGAGGCACAGATATCAGACCCTGAGAAACCTGTGACACGAAAAGGGGGAAACATGACCGATAAATGGGGAATAAGCAAAGGAAGCGATGGGCTAGTCCGAATGAATGAACGTATATGGGTACCAAACAGGCCAGAACTAAGAAAGAAGATTATGACGGAAGCACACAGTTCAGCATTCTCAGTTCACCCAGGAAGTACTAAGATGTATCGAGACCTAAAGACGCACTGGTGGTGGAACGGAATGAAAAACGACATTGCCAACTTCGTGGCCAAATGCGAAAACTGATAACGAGTTAAGGCCGAACACCAACGCCCGGGGGGCGAACTACAACCCTTAGAAATTCCAGAATAGAAATGGGATAGCATCGGCATGGACTTTGTGGTAGGACTACCCAAGAGCCCACGAAAGAACGACGCGATATGGGTGGTGGTGGACCTTCTTACGAAGGCGGCTCACTTTTTAGCAGTCAAGACGACGTACGGAGTGGACAGGCTAGCCAGAATATATGTGGATAACATAGTCAAATTACATGGAGTTNACATTCACCCCTCCTTATGGACTCAGCGTCCTCGCTGAGGTTTGCCCCAACACACCGACTATAACCCGGGTCCTGCTCTGATACCAAATGTAACGACCCGCCTTTCCGCTTGCACGATATTGTCCGCTTTGGACTAGGCTGACCCTAATGACACCCACCTAGTCCTCACGGTTTTACTTTTTCCCTAGCACCCACACTTCCCAGTGGGTCACCCATCCCTGAAATGCTCCAGGGTGAGCACGCTTAACTTTCCAGTTCTAACGTTCCGCTTGCCACTTTGCTAGGGAAAAGGCCTCGTGCAATGGAAGATGAATCATTATACTTAACATACGATCGTTCTCCGTCTATAGCCGATGTAGGGATTCGCCTAAGGTGCCCTCTCTCTCGCACCTCCCGAGGGGTCCTTACATTCACCCCTCCTTATGGACTCAGCGTCCTCGCTGAGGTTTGCCCCAACACACCGACTATAACCCGGGTCCTGCTCTGATACCAAATGTAACGACCCGCCTTTCCGCTTGCACGATATTGTCCGCTTTGGACTAGGCTGACCCTAATGACACCCACCTAGTCCTCACGGTTTTACTTTTTCCCTAGCACCCACACTTCCCAGTGGGTCACCCATCCCTGAAATGCTCCAGGGTGAGCACGCTTAACTTTCCAGTTCTAACGTTCCGCTTGCCACTTTGCTAGGGAAAAGGCCTCGTGCAATGGAAGATGAATCATTATACTTAACATACAATCGTTCTCCGTCTATAGCCGATGTAGGGATTCGCCTAAGGTGCCCTGTCTCTCGCACCTCCCGAGGGGTCCTTACATGTAATAGCCGAGAAAAAGGTACGACGTTACAAATAGTAGGGAATGTAGCGGTAAAGTCTAGACGAGAGATAATGAGAGATACGGGAACGAAAGAACGTAAAAGAAACGAAAAATGGAAAAGTAATGAAAAAAATAAAAGAGGGGTCAAAAGCAAAAGGAAGGAGGGGTCAAAGTGTGAATTAGAAAAGTTAGGATGTCTATAAATAGGGGTGAGGAGGCCCAAAAATGAGTTAATCATCATTAAAACCCGAAAATTCGAAAATTCCCGTGAAGAAGGAAATTATCGCGAATTTCACCTGCATGTCTTTTTATCGCGGAAATTTTCATGAGCAAATTGTCGCGATTTTTATGTGAAGAGGAAATTGTCGCGAAAGTGGAGGCTGTGTAAATTATCGCGGAAATTGTGATCAGTGCAGTATTATCGCGGATTTGATGATGAAGAGAAATATCGCGGATTTTGCTTAGTGAAGAGAATTGTCGCGGATTTGGTTTCAAGAGTAAATTATCGCGGATTTCATATTTCAGCATAGAATTATCGCGAATTTCGAGGAAATTCTAAGTTTAAGTGTTTTCGTCACGTCTCGACGTCGGATCGTAGGAGGAACGGAACACGTAAGGTCTACGGTAACCACATAGTTAACAATAGGATAATAACGTCGAAATTCGAGTAACTAAAACCTATTACAAAATGCAGGAAAGCGTGGAATGACTATAACAAGCGAAAGCAACGGTAAGCGGAGTGAACACAATGAAGGAAGGGAAGGTTCAGACTTAGGGAATGGGATTGGGTTAAAGAAGGAAGAAATGATACGAATGAACGAGATAAATGATAATAAGACTCGGGGTGAGGGAGGATGGACCGTCCGACCGAACCCAGCATCGTGCCTAGTACACGATTCGCCAAAGGAAGGGCATGCCTGATGAAGGGAACGATAAGTTCCAAAGAGGAAAAGATACGTACGAAGAGGGCGGAATGGATCCGGGTGGAAAAAGGGGTAGCGCCTAAGTACCCACCCGGGGAAGGGATGCATATGGCCCGTCGAGTCATCCAACATTTAACGGTTGGCTTGGGCGGGACATGCACCGAGCATGTTAATCTCAGCAACAGAAAAGTTAATGAATGATGGAAATGATAAGGGTAAAAGAAGAGGGAAATAAGAAAACCGTTAAGTGAATTGGTTCATGTGTGTGCGTATGATGTAACTAAGAAGTAAGAAAGATAATGTGTAGTATGTGTGAAGTTTCCTTTAATAGATTGTGACCGCTTTACAGATTTTTTAGGTGACGCAAGTGAGATATGATATGGACGGGAAAGGAGGTCGTCGGTTGTCCGGTGATAGAGTCCGGTCCTTCGGAGAACACTCTAAATTATGCTGTCGTACTTTAATGTTTCGTACTATGTTTTAAATTTGCTGTCGAATATTCCGTTTTCATTATCATGTTTTAACAAAACGACTAGGCCCAAATTAGGGTCGTTACATTTCCGATCTTTCGTTCCACCTCATATGGTCCGATATACTGGGGACTCAGCTTCCCTGTCCTTGTGGTCCTTAGCACCCCCTTCATAGGTGATACCTTTAGGTATGTATGATCCCCAACTCTTAGCTCTAAAGGTCTACTTCTTGTGTCTGCCCAACTTTTGTATCGGTCTTGTGCCGCCTTAATGTTCTTTCGTACCACGGCTACCTTTTCAATGGTGACTTCCACTAATTCTGTCCCCGTGGTCGTTCTCTCTCCCATCTCATCCTAACATAGCGGTGTACGACACTTCCTCCCGTACAACGCCTCATATGGCGCCATACCAATGCTGCTCTGAAAGCTGTTATTGTACGCAAACTCCACTAGCGCTAGGAAATCCTCCCAACCTCCCTTAAATTCCAATACACATGCTCGTAACATATCCTCTATAATCTGGTTGGTTCTCTCGGTCTGACCATCCGTCTGTGGATGATAGGCTGTGCTCATGCATAACTGAGTTCCGAGCGGTTTCTGTAAACTCTGCCAAAATATAGACGTGAATCTCGGGTCCCTGTTTGACACGATATTTACTGGAACTTCATGTAATCTGACTACGTTATCCACATATATTCTGGCTAGCCTGTCCACTCCGTACATTGTCTTGACTGCTAAAAAGTGAGCCGCCATCGTAAGACGGTCCACCACTACCCATATTGCGTCGTTCTTCCGTGGGCTCTTGGGTAGTCCTACCGCAAAGTCCAGGCCGATGCAATCCCATTTCCATTCTGGAATTTCTAAGGGTTGTAGTTCGCCCCCCAGGCGTTGGTGTTCGGCCTTAACTCGTTGGCAGTTTTCGCATTTGGCAACAAAGTTGGCAATCTCGTTTTTCATTCCATTCCACCACCAGTGTAACGACCGTAATTTGGGCATAGTTGTTTTGTCAAAACATGATAATTAAAACGGAAATATTCGAAAGCAATTTAAAACATAGTTCGAAACATTAAAATACGACTGCGTAATTTAGAGTGTTCTCCGAAGGACCGGACTCTATCACCGGACAACCGACGACCTCCTTCCCCGTCCCTATCATATCTCACCTGCGTCACCTACAAAATCTGTAAAGCGATCACAATCTATTAAAGGAAACTTCACACACACTACACATTATCTTTCTTACTTCTTAATTACATCATACACACACACATGAACCATTTCACTTAATCGTTTTCTTATTTCCTTCATCTTTTACCCATATCATTTCCATCATTCATTAACTTTTCTGTTGTCGAGATTAACATGCTCGGTGCATGTCCCGCCCAAGCCAACCGTTAGCTGTTGGATGACTCGACGGGCCATATGCATCCCTTCCCCGGGTGGGTACTTAGGCGCTACGCCTTTTCCCACCCGGATCCGTTCCGCCCTCTTCGTACGTATCTTTTCCTCTTTGGAACTTCTCGTTCCCTTCATCAGGCATGCCCTTCCTTTGGCGAATCGTGTACTAGGCACGATGCCGGGTTCGGTCGAACGGTCCATCCTTCCTCACCCCGAGTCTTATTATCATTTATCTCGTTCATTCGTATCATTTCTTCCTTCTTTATTAACCCAATCCCATTCCCTAAGTCTGAACCTTCCCTTACTAAATTGTGTTCACTCCGCTTACCGTTTGCTTTAGCGTATTATAATCTTCCCGTGCTTCCCCTGCATTTCATAAGAGTCTTAATTATTCGAATTCTGACGTTATCATCTTATTGTTAACTATGTGGTTACCGTAGACCTCACGTGTACTTTTCCTCCCACGATCCGACTTCGGGACGTAACGAAAACACTCGAACTTAGTATTTTCGCGACAATTCTATTTCTGCCTTGAAATTCGCGATAATAATACCCTAGGATTAAAATTTGCGACAATATTGCACTGGGATGAAATCCGCGATAATTTATGCCTTACTGGAAATCCGCGACAATTTTGCCTTCTTAAATTTTCGCGACAATTTTTGTTCTTCAAAATTTTCGCGACAATTCTTGCCTTCAACTTTTTCGCGATAATTTTGTGCCTTGGAGATTTTCGCGATAGGTTTCCTTATTCAAAATTATCGCGACAATTCTTGCCTTCAACTTTTTCGCGATAATTTTGTGACTTGGAGATTTTCGCGATAATTTTACTTCTTTGCGGGAATTTTCGGATTTTCGGGTCTTAATGATGATTATCCCGTTTTTGGGCCTCCTCACTCCTATTTATAGACATCCTAACATTTCTAATTCACACTTTGACCCCTCCTTCCTTTACTTTTGACCCCTCCTTTATCTTTTTCTTTACTTTTCTATTCCTCGTTCCCTTTAACATTCTTTCGTTCCCGTATCTCTCATTATCTATCGTCTAGACTTTACCGTTACATTCCCAACTATTTGTTTCGACATTCCTTTTTCTCGGCTATTACATAATTCCCCACTCATTTTGAGTTTCGTCCTGAAACTCGTGCGTAGCAATCTTCCATTAACTCCGGCGCTCTCTGTCTAATTTCCCGTTCCGTTTCCCATGTAGCTTCCCTTTCTCCTTGATTGGACCATTGTACCTTCACCATGGGGATTTGTTTGTTTCTGAGCCTTCTTTCCTCTCTGCCTAGGATCTTTACTTGACTTCCTCGTACGTTAGTTACGGGGTTATCTCTATGGGTTCCCCCACACATTCTTGGATCCCTTCAGCCACCTTTCTCCTCAGTTGGGATACATGGAACACGTTGTGTATCCCCCCCATTTCATCCGGAAGCTTCAGCTGATATGCTAGGTTTCGGATCCTTCGTTCCACCTCATATGGTCCGATATACCGAGGGCTCAGCTTCCCTGTCCTTGTGGTCCTTAGCACCCCCTTCATAGGTGATACCTTTAGGTATGCGTGATCCCCAACTTTTAGCTCTAAAGGTCTCCTTCTTGTGTCTGCCCAACTTTTGTATCGGTCTTGTGCCGCCTTCATGTTCTTTCGTACCACGGCTACCTTTCAACAGTGACTTCCACTAATTCTGTCCCCGTGGTCGTTCTCTCTCCCACCTCATCCCAACATAGCGGTGTACGACACTTCCTCCCGTACAACGCCTCATATGGCGCCATACCAATGCTGCTCTGAAAGCTGTTATTGTACGCAAACTCCACTAGCGGTAGGAAATCCTTCCAACCTCCCTTAAATTCCAATACACATGCTCGTAACATATCCTCTATAATCTGGTTGGTTCTCTCGTTCTGACCATCCGTCTGTGGATGATAGGCTGTGCTCATGCATAATTGAGTTCCGAGCGATTTCTGTAAACTCTGCCAAAATCTAGACGTGAATCTCGGGTCCCTGTCTGACACGATATTTATTGGAACTCCATGTAATCTGACTATGTTATCCACATATATTCGGGCTAGCCTGTCCACTCCGTACGTTGTCTTGACTGCTAAAAAGTGAGCCGCCTTCGTAAGACGGTCCACCACTACCCATATTGCGTCGTTCTTCCGTGGGCTATTGGGTAGTCCTACCACAAAGTCCATGCCGATGCTATCCCAGTTCCATTCTTGAATTTCTAAGGGTTGTAGTTCGCCCCCCGGGCGTTGGTGTTCGGCCTTAACTCGTTGGCAGTTTTGGCATTTGGCCACAAAGTTGGCAATCTCGTTTTTCATTCCATTCCACCAACAGAGTGTCTTTAGGTCTCGATACATCTTAGTACTTCCTGGGTGAACTGAGAGTGCTGAATTGTGTGCTTCCGTCATAATCTTCTTTCTTAACTCATATACGTTCATTCATTCGGGTGAACAGGTCTTAATTATTCGAATTCCGACGTTATCATCTTAATGTTAACTATGTGGTTACCGTAGACCTCACGTGTACTTTTCCTCCCACGATCCGACTTCGGGACGTAACGAAAACACTCGAACTTAGTATTTTCGCGACAGTTCTACTTCTGCCTTGAAATTCGCGATAATAATACCCTAGGATTAAAATTCGCGACAATATTGCACTGGGATGAAATCCGCGATAATTTATGCCTTACTGGAAATCCGCGACATTTTTGCCTTCGTAAATTTTCGCGACAATTTTTGTTCTTCAAAAATTTCGCGACAATTCTTGCCTTCAACTTTTTCGCGATAATTTTGTGCCTTGGAGATTTTCGCGATAATTTTCCTTCTTTGCTTGAATTTTCGGATTTTCGGGTCTTAATGATGATTATCCCGTTTTTGGGCCTCCTCACTCCTATTTATAGACATCCTAACTTTTCTAATTCAGACTTTGACCCCTCCTTCCTTTACTTTTGACCCCTCCTTTATCTTTTTCTTTACTTTTCTATTCCTCGTTCCCTTTTACTTTCTTTCGTTCCCGTATCTCTCATTATCTATCGTCTAGACTTTACCGTTACATTCCCTACTATTTGTTTCGACATACCTTTTTCTCGGCTATTACAACCAGTGCGTCTTTAGGTCTCGATACATCTTAGTACTTCCTGGGTGAACTGAGAATGCTGAACTGTGTGCTTCCGTCATAATCTTCTTTCTTAACTCTGGCCTGTTTGGTACCCATATACGTTCATTCATTCGGATTAGCCCGTCGCTTCCTTTGCTTATTTCCCATTTATCGGTTCTGTGCCCCCCTTTTTGCGTCACGGTTTTCTCAGGGTCCGATATCTGTGCTTCTAGTACCTCCTCCAGTATCCCCGGCTTCGCGGTAATCGTCCCTAACATGACTGTGGTCGATTCTACCATTTCCAGTTGCAGGCTCTCCATTTCCCTAATCAACGTATTGGCTAACGCGCCATGAGTCTTTTTGCTCAATGCATCGGCTACCTGGTTTGCCTTTCCGGGGTGATATTGGATGTCCAGATCATAATCTTTAATCAGTTCCAACCATCTCCGTTGTCTCATATTAAGTTCCTTCTGGGTGAATAGGTACTTCAAACTCTTGTGGTCGGTGAAAATCTCGCATTTCACCGCGTACAAGTAATGTCTCCTTATCTTGAGTGCGAATACTACCGCGGCTAGTTCCAAATCATGTGTCGGGTAGTTTAACTCATGTATCTTCAACTGACGTGATGCATATGCTATAACTTTCCCCCCTTGCATCAGTACACACCCGAGTCCTTCTTTCGAAGCGTCGCTGTATACCGTGAAATCCTGCCCTGGTGTGGGTAATACCAGTATTGGAGCACATGTCAGTTTCGCCTTGAGACATTCAAAACTTTCTTCGCATTTCTCATCCCACGTATACCTCGTTTCCTTTCGGGTCAAATTTGTCAACGGTTTAACAATCCTTGCGAACCCTTCGATGAATTTCCGTTAGTACCCGGCTAAACCTAAGAAACTCCTTACTTCCCGAGCATTTGTCGGCCTTGGCCAATTCGTAACTGTTTCTATCTTTGTTGGGTCTACTGTCCCCCCCCTGCTGATATGACGTGGCCTAGGAAAGCTATGCTGTCCATCCAGAATTCACACTTGCTGTATTTGGCATATAACTTCTCTTGTCTGAGAGTCTGTAACACTATTCTCAAATGTTGCTCGTGTTCTTCCTGGTTGCGAGAGTAAACTAGGATGTCGTCAATGAACACCACCACAAACTTGTCTAGGTATTGACGAAACACCCGATTCATCAAATCCATGAAAATTGCTGGGGCATTAGTTAATCCAAACGGTACCACCGTGCATTCGTAATGGCCGTACCTCGTTCGAATGGCTGTCTTCGGTATGTCTCCTTCTCTTACTCGAACTTGATGGTACCCTGACCTCAGGTCTAATTTTGAGAATACCTTTGCACCTTGTAACTGATCAAACAAGTCGTCGATCCTAGGCAACGGGTACTTATTCTTTATCGTGACCTTGTTTAATTCTCTGTAGTCGTAGCACAATCTTAACTCGCCGCTTTTCTTTCTAACAAACAATACTGGTGCTCCCCAAGGGGAATTGCTTGGCCTTAGAAATCCTTTTTCCAATAGCGACTCAATCTGTTGTTTCAGTTCTTGCATTTCTCGGGGTGCCATTCGGTATGGGGCCTTAGAGATCGGTTGCGTTCCAGGGAGTAGTTCTATTCCCATTTCTACTTCTATCTGAGGCGGTTGCCCCGGCAGCTCGTCGGGAAATACATCGTTGTATTCACAAACTACTGGAACGGACTCCAATGGTGTCTCTTCCTTCTCCGTCGTGACAAATGCTAGCCAGTTCGATCGATCCATATATTCCTCATTCTCATTCGTAATCGATTCTCCTACCATGTCCTTTCTCCCCTCCCGGGGCGTACTAAACGTGATCGTACGTTCCCGACATCTCACTTGTGCATCGTACTTAGATAGCCAATCCATTCCTAGTATGGCATCGAATCCCATATCCCCTAACTCAATCAAATCTGCCTCTGTTCGCACTGTGTCCACTTCTACCGTGCACCCTTTGTAGATTCTATTTGCCTCCATGGCTTCGGATCCCGGTGTTTTTACTTTGATTTTAGCGTTACTTCCCGTTATCCCAAACCGTTTTGCTAACTTCTCCGACACAAACGAGTGTGTCGCCCCACAGTCAAATAATACGAAAGCTGTAAAGCCGTTAATAAGTAGTGTACCTGCGACGACGTCCTCAGCCTCCGAGGCCTGTTCCTTGTTCACAGCAAACACTCGAGCATTTCCAGTAATTCTTTCCCTCACTCTGTTTTCGGTTACCCCGGTTTCGATCCTCCTTCTCTTTGGACAGTCCTTGGCAAAATGTCCTTCCTGGCCACACTTGAAACAGCTGTTAGTTCCTGCGCGACATTCTCCAAAATGGTTCCTTCCGCATTTGGTGCACGTAGGCCTGATCTGTAGCCCCTGTGCCGATCCGAAACCCTCTGCAGTGGTCTTTCCTTTCCATTCACCCCGTCCTTGAACTTCGCTCTTTGTAGCATTCCTAGTGCGTTCCTTATCCATTCTCCGTAACCCTCCGTCAACTCAGACTGCCGCCGCCACCAAACTAGAAAATTCTTCATCGTCGCGGCCATACATAGTCAGTTTCACTTTCTCATTCAGCCCTTCCGTGAAGCGGTGCATCTTTTCCTGTTCACTTCCCATGATCTCGGGGGTGTACCTGCCTAGCTTAATGAATTCTTGCATGTATTCCATAACGGGGCGGTTTCCCTGAGTCAGTCTGTCAAATTCAGCCCTCTTATCTTTCTTAAGTCCTTTCGGCACGTAGTAGTCCAAGAACGCATTTATAAACTTTGCCCAAGAGATAGGCCCATCCTTCAGTAATGCGGCCGATACACTCCCCCACCATCGGGCGGTACTACCATCGAACCATAGTGGGGCCAATCCTGCCCTAAGCTCCTCTGGTGCTTCGATCAGTTCGAACTTCTCCTCATGGCGGATAATCCATGCCTTGGCATCTCCCATCTTATCCCCCGTGAAGCTGTTCATCCCAGCCTTCTTTAATGCGTCATTGTAGTACATCCTACTCTTTTCGGGCCTTGCCCCTAGTTCCATTTGCACGGAGTTTCCCCCTCCGCCTGTCCTTGTCTTATTGCGCTAACTAGGGAACTTGCCATGGTCTGAAACAGGTCCCGAAGGCTTTCCTGGCTAAACGTGAGAGGCGTCGCTGAATCCGCAACCGGAGTCTCTGTGGCCGGTGCCTGTTCTGATGCGTTGCTATCCTCTTCTCGGTTTCCATGAGCTCTCGTTCTAGGCGCCATTCCTACATTAAACTTTCGTTATGTCTATGTCTATGTCTATGTCTACTCATGTCATCTGTTACATTCTATACCCATCCCCTCCTATGGTCGGTTGTCCTCCTACGGGTTTCGTGGAATCTTCTATGGTCGGGTTTTTTTTTTTTTTTTTTTTTTTTTTTTTTTTTTTTTTTTTTTTTTTTTTNTCCCATATCCCCTATCAATCAAATCTGCCTCTATTCGCACTGTGTCCACTTCTACCGTGCACCCTTTGTAGATTCTATTCGCCTCCATGGCTTCGGATCCCGGTGTTTTTACTTTTATTTTAGCATTACTTCCCGTTATCCCAAACCGTTTTGCTAACTTCTCCGACACAAACGAGTGTCTCGCCCCACAGTCAAATAATACGAAAGCTGTAAAGCCGTTAATAAGTAGTGTACCTGCGACGACGTCCTCAGCCTCCGAGGCCTGTTCCTTGTTCACAGCAAACACTCGAGCATTTCCAGTAATTCTTTCCCTCACTCTGTTTTCGGTTACCCCGGTTTCGATCCTCCTTCTCTTTGGACAGTCCTTGGAAAAATGTCATTCCTGGCCACACTTGAAACAACTGTTAGTTCCTGCGCGACATTCTCCAAAATGGTTCCTTCCGCATTTGGTGCACGCGGGCCTGATCTCTAGTCCTGGTGCCGATCCGAAACCCTCTGCAGTGGTCTTTCCTTTCCATTCTCCATGTCCTTGAACTTCGTTCTTTGTAGAGTTCCTTGTGCGTTCCTTATCCATTCTTAGTAACCCTCCGTCAACTCGGACTGCCGCCGCCACCAAACTAGAAAATTCTTTATCGGTGCTGCAATACATAGTCTGTTTCACTTTCTCATTCAGCCATTCCGTGAAGCGGTGCATCTTCTCCTGTTCACTCCCCATGATCTCGGGGGCGTACCTGCCTAGCTCAATGAATTCTTGCATGTATTCCATAACGGGGTGGTTTCCCTGAGTCAGTCTGTCAAATTCAGCCCTCTTATATTTCTTAAGTCCTTTCGGCACGTAGTAGTCCAAGATCGCATTCTTAAACTTTGCCCAAGAGATAGGCCCATCCTTCAGTAATGCGTCCGACACACTCCCCCACCATCGGGCAGTACTACCATCGAACCATAGTGGGGCCAATCCTGCCCTAAGCTCCACTGGGGTTTCGATCAGTTCGAACTTCTCCTCAAGGCGGATAATCCACGCTTCCGCATCTCCCATCTTATCCCCCGTGAAGCTGTTCATCCCAGCCTTCTTTAATGCCTCATTGTAGTACATCCTACCTTTTTCGGGCCTTACCCCTAGTTGCATTTGCACGGAGTTTCCCCTCTCCGCCTGTCCCTGTCTTATTGCGCTAACTAGGGAACTTGCCATGGTCTAAAACAGGTCTCTGAGGCTTTCCTGACTAAACGTGAGAGGCGTCGCTGAATCCGCAACCGGAGTCTCTGCCGCCGGTGCCTGTTCTGATGCGTTGCTATCCTCTTCTCGGTTTCCATGAGCTCTCGTTCTAGGCGCCATTCCTACATTAAACTTTCGTTATGTCTATGTCTATGTCTACTCATGTCATCTGTTACATTCTACACCCATCCCCTCCTATGGTCGGTTGTCCTCCTACGGGTTTCGTGGACTCTTTTACGTGGACTCCGAACGGAACAGAATTGTGCGCATTATAGAGCCGAACGGAACCGGATAGGAACGGGGTAGCGCCCGAGCCCCTAACCAGAGAAGGGAAGCATATATTCTCGTCGAGCCAACTAACAGCTAACTATTGGTTTGGGCGACACATGTCGTCGGGCATGTAAAAACCGATCACAGTAGAAAACCAGAAAGAATAAGGAGAAGGAATATAAAAAGGAGAGGAAAAGATAAGAGAATAAGTAAGATAAAAGAAGGAAATGGAAAGGGATAAAATCTTGCGAAGTAAATTTATTATACAGAAGTTTCCTTTAATAGACTATGACCGTTTTACAGATTTTGTAGGGGGAGGACCGGAGGCTTAGGTGGCATTGGAACTAAGGTCGTTGATCGTCCACTGTACGAGTCACCCCTTTTGATTTCGTTTTGTTTGTGATTATCTAGTTGTATTTTGGAAAACGATGATATTCCCCGTTTCGAATTGTGTTTTAATTAGAATGTTTATTTTCATTTCGCTTGCGCATAGACATTGTTAAGGCCCGGTTTACGGTCGTTACAAATGGTATCGGAGCCATTTCTCGACACTAAATAGGTGTTGAGACGATCCGAAGCTAACCTAGGAGCGTGACCTAAGCCGTTAGAGGACGATCGACCATTGGCAATTGAAATATAACTAGTCGTAGAAGAGCGTTAATTGATGGGTATAGAACCAATAGGCAATTTTCAGGATGGCACCAAGAACAAGAGCACGAGGCAACCAAGGGACACAAAGTGAAGGGTTAGAACAAGCACCGACACCTGAAACCCCAATCATGGACTCGACCACCCCTTCTACCATCAGCCAGGATAACTTGAGAGACATATTCCAAACAATGGCTACAACGTTGGTGAACACCGTGATGCAAGGCCAGGGAAGGGGGACGAGCAATTTAGACGACACCCGGGGATACGCAAGGGAGAAAGGTCGCATGTACTACAACGAAGCATTGAAGAAAGCGGGAATGACCAGCTTCTCGTGGGGTAAGGCGGAAGATGCGGAAGCATGGATGATCCGACTGGAGGAGAAATTCGACTTGGTGGAGGCACCGGTTGAGATGAGATCGGGACTGGCGCCGTTATGGTTCGACGGGAGTACCGCTCGCTAGTGGGGAAGTGTCTCGGCATCCTTGTTGAAGGGAGGCCCGATTCCATGGACGAAATTCAGGGAGGCATTCATGGACTATTATATTCTGAAAGGACAAAAAAAGGACAAGAGGGCAGAGTTCGACAGGCTGACCCAAGGAAATCGTACGGTCATGGACTATATGTAGGAGTATGTCGAATTGAGTAGATACACCCCCGAGGTCATGCTGAGTGAACAAGAAAAGATGCATCGTTTCACTGAGGGACTGAATGAAAAGATCAGACTGGCCATGTACAGTTGGGACGATGAAGAGTTCTTGAGTCTAGTAGCGGCCGCAGTGCGAGTGGATGCGGGATTCATTAGGTTAGACAACGAGCGAACAAAGGGTGGAGCAAAAACGGATTTTCGCGACCGAGGGGCATGAAAGGGAAAGAGCAACGCGGAGAGTGTAGGACCAGCACCGGGCCTCCCACGAGGCCGACTTGTCCTAAGTGTCAGAGGGGACACTATGGGTGTAACGACCCTAATTTGGGCCTAGTTGTTTTGTTAAAACATGATAATTAAAACGGAAATATTCGGAAGCAAATTTAAAACATAGTTCAAAACATTAAAGTTCGACTGCATAATTTAAAGTGTTCTCCGAAGGACCAAATTCTATCACCGGACAACCGACGACCTCCTTTCCCGTCCCTATCATATCTCACCTGCGTCACCTACAAAATCTGTAAAGCGGTCACAATCTATTAAAGGAAACTTCAAACACACTACACATTATCTTTCTTACTTCTTAGTTACATCATTCACACACACATGAACCATTTCACTTAACCGTTTTCTTATTTCCCTCTTCTTTTACCCTTATCATTTCCATCATTCATTAACTTTTCTGTTGCCGAGATTAACATGCTCGGGGCATGTCCCGCCCAAGCCAACCGTTAGCTGTTGGATGACTCAATGGGCCATATTGCATCCCTTCCCTGGGTGGGTACTTAGGCGCTACCACTTTTTCCACCCGGATCCGTTCCGCCCTCTTCGTACGTATCTTTTCCTCTTTGGAACTTATCGTTCCCTTCATCAGGCATCCCTTCCTTTGGCGAATCGTGTACTAGGCACGATGCCGGGTTCGGTCGGACGGTCCATCCTTCCTCACCCCGAGTCTTATTATCATTTATCTCATTCATTCGTATCATTTCTTCCTTCTTTATTAACCCAATCCCATTCCCTAAGTCTGAACCATCCCTTACTATATTGTGTTCACTCCGCTTACCGTTGCTTTCGCTTGCTATAGTCTTTCCGCGCTTTCCTGCATTTCGTAATACGTTTTAGTTACTCGAATTTCGACATTATTATCCTATTGTTAACAATGTGGTTACCGTAGACCTTACGTGTTCCGTTCCTCTTACGATCCGACGTCGAGACGCGACGAAAACACCTAAATTTAGAATTTCCTTGATATTCGCGATAATTCTATGCTGCAATATGAAATCCGCGATAATTTACACCTGTTTCATTTTCGCGACAATTTCCTCTTCACGTGATATCCGCGAAAATTTCCATCACAAATTTTTCGCGATAAAAATGCGTGCAGTCCAAGATTCCGCGATAATTTACACCTGTTTCATTTTCGCGACAATTTCCTCTTCACGTAAATTCCGCGACAATTTCCTTCACAAAATTTTTCGCGACAAAAATGCATGCAGACCAAAATTCCGCGATAATTTTTTTCTTCGCGGGAGTTTTCGAATTTTCGGGTCTTAATGATGATTAGCTCGTTTTTGGGCCTCCTCACCCCTATTTATAGACATCCTAACTTTTCTAATTTACACTTTGACCCCTCCTTCCTTTACTTTTGACCCCTCTTTTATCTTTTTCTTTACTTTTTTATTCTTCGTTCCCTTTTACGTTCTTTCGTTTCCGTATCTCTCGTCTAGACTCTACCGTTACATTCCCTACTATTTGTTTCGACATACCTTTTTCTCGGCTATTACAATGGGGAATGTCGCGTCGGAAGCAACGTGTGCTACATGTGCTTGAAAGAGGGACATTATGCGCGGGACTGCCCCAAGAAGAGGAATACGGAAACCGCATCAAGAGAGAGAATCACTGGAAACGCCCGAGTATTTGCGATAAACAGGGAACAAGCGTCAAAGGCTGAGGACGTTGTGGCAGGTACATTATTAATTAATGGCTTTACCGCTTATGTACTGTTTGACTGTGGAGCGACGCATTCGTTCGTTTCGGTGAAATTAACACTGCAATTCGTAACCGAAGGGAACCGCACCAAAATAACGGTTAAAACTCCTGGACCGCAAACCCTAGAAGCAAAAAGGGTTCACAAAGGATGTATAATAGAGATAGGGACCGTGAGGATGAGAGCCGATCTGATTGAATTAGGAAGCATGGGTATCGATGTCATACTGGAATGGATTGGCTCTCTGAACACGATGCACAGGTGAGGTGCAAGGAGCAGAAGATCACATTTAAAGGACCAGATGATGAAGTTTTCAATGTGATCGGCAAGCCGATCGAAGATGGGAGAGACGAACATCGGATGTGTTCAGGGAATTTGGCTTCAGTTATAATGGGGATTGAGAAAATCGATCTGAGTCACATTCCGGTGGTTTGTGAGTTTGGGGACGTATTCCGGGAAGAACTGCCGGGCCAACCCCCAGCAAGGGAAGTGGAATTGGAGATTGAGCTCCTTCCGGGTACCCAGCCAATATCTAAAGCCCCGTACCGGCTAGCGCCAAAGGAGATGTTGGAACTAAAGAAACAGATAGAATCCCTATTGGAAAAAGGATATCTACGACCAAATAGCTCCCCTTGGAGCGCACCGGTCCTATTCGTGAAAAAGAAGGATGGAGAGCAAAGGCTATGTTACGACTACCGTGAACTAAACAAGGTAACCATCAAGAATCCATATCCGCTTCCTCGAATTGACGCCTTATTTGATCAGCTACAAGGAGCCACAGTATTTTCTAAGTTGGATCTATGTAACGACCGTAATTTGGGCCTAGTTGTTTTGTTAAAAACATGATAATTAAAACGGAAACATTCGAAAACAATTTAAAACATAGTTCAAAACATTAAAGTACGACTGCATAATTTAGAGTGTTCTCCGAAGGACCGGACTCTATCACCGGACAACCGACGACCTCCTTCCCCGTCGCTATCATATCTCACCTGCGTCACCTAAAAATCTGTAAAGCGGTCACAATCTATTAAAGGAAACTTCACACACACTACACATTATCTTTCTTACTTCTTAGGTACCTCATACACACACACATGAATCATTTCACTTAACCGTTTTCTTATTTCCCTCTTCTTTTACCCTTATCTTTTCCATCATTCATTAACTTTTCCGTTGCCGAGATTAACATGCTCGGTGCATGTCCCGCCCAAGCCAACCGTTAGCTGTTGGATGACTCGAAGGGCCATATGCATCCCTTCCCCGGGTGGGTACTTAGGCGCTACCCCTTTTTCCACCCGGATCCGTTCCGCCCTCTTCGTACGTATCTTTTCCTCTTTGGAACTTATCGTTCCCTTCATCAGGCATGCCCTTCCTTTGGCGAATCGTGTACTAGGCACGATGCCGGGTTCGGTCGGACGGTCCATCCTTCCTCACCCCGAGTCTTATTATCATTTATCTCGTTCGTTCGTATCATTTCTTCCTCCTTTATTAACCCAATCCCGTTCCTTAAGTCTGAACCTTCCCTTACTATATTGTGTTCACTCCGCTTACCGTTTTCTTTAGCGTATTATAATCTTCCCGTGCTTCCCCTGCATTTCATAACATGTCTTAATTATTCGATTTCGGACGTTATCATCTTATTGTTAACTATGTGGTTACCGTAGACCTCATGTGTACTTTTCCTCCCACGATCCGACTTCGGGACGTAACGAAAACACTCGAACTTAGTATTTTCGCGACAATTCTACTTCTGCCCTGAAATTCGCGATAATAATACCCTAGTATTAAAATTCGCGACAATATTGCACTGGGATGAAATCCGCGATAATTTATGCCTTACTGGAAATCAACGACAATTTTGCCTTCGTAAATTTTCGCGACAATTTTGTTCTTCAAAATTTTCGCGACAATTCTTGCCTTCAACTTTTTCGCGTTAATTTTGTGCCTTGGAGATTTTCGCGATAATTTTCCTTCTTCAAAATTTTCGCGACAATTCTTGCCTTCAACTTTTAGCGATAATTTTATGCCTTGGAGATTTTCGCGATAATTTTCCTTCTTTGCGGGATTTTTCGGATTTTCGGGTCATAATGATGATTAACCCATTTTTGGGCCTCCTCACTCCTATTTATAGACATCCTAACTTTTCTAATTCACACTTTGACCCCTCCTTCCTTTACTTTTGACCCCTCCTTTATCTTTTTCTTTACTTTTCTATTCTTCATTCCCTTTTACGTTCTTTCGTTACCGTATCTCTCATTATCTACCGTCTAGACTTTACCGTTACATTCCCTACTATTTGTTTCGACATACCTTTTTCTCGGCTATTACAATCTAAGATAAGGTACCACCAGGTTAGAGTAAGGGAGACCGACTTTCCAAAAACAGCCATACGAACAAGATACGGTCACTACGAGTGTACGGTCGTTCCATTCGGGTTGACCAACGCACTAGCCGTCTTCATGGATCTGATGAATAGAGTCTTCCGACAATACTTGGACAAATTCGTGGTGATTTTCATCGACGACATTTTGGTATATTCGAAGGACAAGGAACAACATGAACAACACTTGAGCCTGGTATTACAAACATTGAGAAGAGAGGAATTGTATGCGAAATACAGGAAGTGCGAATATTGGATGACCAGCATCTCGTTCCTTGGACATGTCATATCCGGAGAAGGGGTAAGGGTTGACCCCTCGAAAGTGGTGGCAATCATAGGATGGCCACGACCTAGGAACGCAAAAGAAATCAAGAGTTTTCTGGGTTTAGCCGGTTAATATCGAAGGTTTATCTAAGGATTCTCCCGGATAGCAAAACCCCTAACTAACCGCACGAAGAAGGACATGAAATACGTGTGGGACAGCATGTGCGAGGAAAGTTTTGAAGAACAAAAAATGAGATTAACCTCTACACCTATGCTAGTACTGCCTGAAAAAGGTCGAGAACTTACAATATTCAGCGACGCATCAAAGGAAGGACTAGGGTGTGTCCTAATGCAGGGAGAAAAAGTCATCGCGTATGCGTCGCGACAGCTCAAGGAACATGAGGCCAACTACCCAACACACGACCTATAACTGGCGGCAGTGGTGTTCGCTCTTAAATTATGGAGACATTATCTGTACGGGGCATGCGAGGTGTATACCGATCACAAAAGCTTGAAATATCTGTTTACCCAGAAGGAATTGAACATGAGACAGAGGAGAGGGTTGGAACTGATCAAGGACTACGACGTCACAATCCTGTATCACCCGGGAAAAGTGAACCAAGTAGCGGATGCACTGAGTCGATAGACTCAAGGCCTACTATCTAAACCATTGACAAAACAGATGGAAGAGTTGCAGCTGGAAATAGTGGAATCGACGGAAGCAGTGATAAATAACATAACTGTTAGGCCTCATATCCTCGACGAAGTCAGGGACGCGCAGGGATTGGACACCGAGATAGCTAAGTGGAAAAACGAGATATCACAGAACAATGACCATAGGATGGCAATCGCTACGGATGGAAGCGTCAGTATACAAGGGCATATCTGCGTACCAAACAACCCTAAACTAAGGGCAAAAATCATGGATGAAGCACACTGCTCGCCGTTCTCTATCCACCCAGGTAGCACAAAAATGTACCGGGACATGAAGACACATTGGTGGTGGAACGGTATGAAAAACGACATAGCAACTTATGTGGCACGATGTGATACGTGTCAGAGAGAAAAAGCAGAACATCAAATACCTGGTGTAGAGCTACAACCCCTGGACATTCCGGAATGGAAATGGGATCACATCGGAATGGACTTCGTGGTGGGGTTACAGAGAAGCCTACGGAAGAAAGATGCAATTTGGGTGATAGTCGATAGACAAATGAAAGCTGCACACTTTATAGCAATCAAAGTTACAGACGGAATTGATCACTTATCCAAGATATACATCAATAACATTGTCAAACTTCATGGGATCCCCATAAGCATTGTGTCGGATAGAGATCCAAGGTTTACCTCCAGATTCTGGCTGTAACGACCGTAATTTGGGCCTAGTTTTTTTTGTTAAAACATGATAATTAAAACGGAAATATTTGAAAGCAATTTAAAACAAAGTTCAAAACATTAAAGTTTGACTGCATAATTTAGAGTGTTCTCCGAAGGACCGGACTCTATCACCGGACAACCGACGACCTCCTTCCCCGTCCCTATCATATCTTGCGGTTTAGAGATAAATGGCTTGGGTTTTTGGCTTTCTAACCCCTATTTATAGATGTTTTAACTTCCCTAATTCACATTTTGACCCCTCCTTCTTTTTCATTTTTCCCCCTACTTTATTTCATGTTTTTCATTTAAAACTTTTCGTTTCCTTTTACGTTCTTTCGTTCCCGTATTCCTCATTATCTCTCGTCTAGACTTTACCGTTACGTTCCCTACTATTTGTTTCGACATACCTTTTTCTCGGCTATTACACTGGCAAAGTTTGCAACAGTCAATTGGAACAAGAATTACGATGAGCACCGCATATCACCCCCAAACGGACGGACAAACAGAGAGGACAAACGAGATCTTAGAGGATATGCTCAGGGCATGATTGACGGAGTTTAGCGGGAGCTGGGAAGAGTTCCTATGTAACGACCCGCCTTCCCGCTTGCACGATATTGTCCGCTTTGAGCTAGGCTGACCCTAATGACACCCACCTAGTCCTCACGGTTTTACTTTTTCCCTAGCACCCACACTTCCCAGTTGGTCACCCATCCCTGAATTGCTTCAGGGTGGGCACGCATAACTTTCCAGTTCTAACGTTCCGCTTGCCACTTTGCTAGGGAAAATGCCTCGTGCAATGGGAGACGAATCATTATACTTAACATACGATCGTTTCCCGTCTATAGCCGATGTAGGGATTCGCCTAAGGTGCCCTCTCTCTCGCACCCCCGAGGGGACCTCACATCCTACCATTGGCAAAATTCGCGTACAATAGTAGTTACCAAAGTAGTATTGTAGGACGCCTACGAAGCGCTTTATGGAAGGAAATGTAAGACGCCTCTGTGGTGGGACGAAATCGGGGAAAGGAGACTCATGGTGACGGAATTGGTGGAAATATCAAGATCGAAAGTCGTCATTGTGAGGAGAAACATGAAGATTGCACAAGATCGATACAAAAGCTGGGCAGATTTGAAGAGACGACCAATTGAGCTGGAAGTCGGCGATAGAGTATACTTGAAAGTCTCACCCATGAAGGGAGTTCTAAGAGCAACACGTTCTGGAAAATTAGGCCCACGATATATAGGACCCTTCAAGGTGTTAAAAAGGATCGGGAAGCTGGCGTACAAACTTAAACTCTCTGAAGGGATGAGTAACATACATGACGTATTCCACATCTCCCAGCTGAGGAAAAGCTTAACGGAAGGCAAACAAGAACGCGCAGTGGAACAAGTAACGTTGACTCCAGAACTAACATATGAGGAGAGGCCAATAAGGATATTGGACAGGATGGAGAGGAAGCTACGCAACAAAACGATTCCCATGGTAAAAGTACAATGGTCGAACCAAGAAGAAGGGGAGGCGACATGAGAAACCGAGCACGAAATAGTTGCGAAAGCACCCGAAGTGATGGAAGAGTGGTATGCACGAGTTTCGGAATGAAACTCCATTTAAGGTGGGAAAGATGTAACGACCCAGGAGGGCGGCACAAAGAGAGAATTCGGACAGGTTAGACTCGCATTAATTCTTGTTAAAAACATGTAATGAGGGGTAGTTTAGTAAATTAACATAATAAGAGGGAATTTTAGAAGGAGGGGTTAAAGGGTCATTTAGACAAGTTAAGAAACCTATAAATAGGAGTGGGATGGGAAAAGAAGGGTCATTTGGCACAAAAAAAGTGAGAAAATTTTGAGAGAAATCGAAATTATCGCGGAAATTGGTACCTGCTTGAAATTGTCGCGGAAATCAGGGGCAAGTGAAAATTATCGCGAAAATCGGGATAAGGGAAGAATTATCGCGGATTCGGAGGACTACTGCAGTATTAACGCGGAAATCAGGGCCAAAGAGTAAATTATCGTGGATTCAGGACCAAGAAGCAAATTATCGCAATTCCGGGAGCTGTTTGCAATATTGTCGCGGAAACGGACTGCGTTGCAGAATTATCACGAATTTCAAGGATTTACGTGTAAATTGTCGCGAATTCCAAGGCTGTGGTGCAATTATCGCGGAAATGAATGTTTATGCAAATTATCGCGGAAATGAAGGACCGAAACGCAACTTATCGTGAATACGAAGAACAACAACCGATTTGGCCGTAAATTGTAGACCATAGTGTAGTTCATCGCAAATCCTAGGCTAAGGTCGCCAATTACCGCATGACTCGATTAACTAACGAAAGTAAGTCATAGGGTCACACAACGATATGACATGTTAAATACGTATATGCAGAAAGTAGGGAACTAGGAAGCAACAAGCGATAAGACGACCAGCTAAGCAGAGCAAACATAGTAAATTAAAGGAAGGTTCACAGTTAGTAGTTTAAACGAACACTAAATCGAATCGAAAGAAGCGGGAACTAAAAATAGAAATCTCGGGGCGAGGTGAGAACAAAGAATATCCTCCATAAAAGATTACGACATGAACATGAACCTCCGATCGAGATCCGAGGTTCACGTCTAGATATTGGCAAAGCTTACAGAAATCACTTGGAACTCAGTTAAGCATGAGCACAGTCTACCACCCACAGACGGATGGTCAGACCGAGAGAACGAACCAAATAATGGAGGATATGTTACAGGCATGTGTGTTGGAGTTTAAGGGAGGTTGGGAAGATTTCCTACTACTGGTAGAATTTGCATATAATAATAGTTTCCATAGCAGCATTGGCATGGCTCCATATGAGGCACTGTACGGGAGGAAGTGTCGTACACCACTATTCTGGGATGAGGTTGGAGAGAGAAAGACCACGAAAACAGAATTGGTAGAAATCACCGTTGAAAAGGTGCCGTGATACGAAAGAACATTGAGGCGGCACGCTTATATGAAGATATCACCGAAGAAAGGGGTACTAAGGACCACAAGGACAGGGAAGCTGAGTCCTTGGTACATCAGACCATACGCGGTGGAACGAAGAATTGGAAATATAGCATACCAGCTGAAGCTTCCGGAAGAGATGAGGGGGATAGACAACGTTTTCCACGTATCCCAACAGAGGAGGAGTGTGACTGAAGGATTCCAAGAATGTGTGGGGGAACCCATAGAGATAACCCTGGAATTGACATACGAGGAAGTTCCAGTGAAAATCCTAGGCAGAGAAGAAAGAAAATTCAGAAACAAACTAATCCCCATGTTGAAAGTACAAAGGTCGAATCAGGGAGAAAGGGAAGCTACATGGGAAACGGAACGAGAAATTAGACAGAGAGCGCTGCAATTAATGGAAGATTGGTACGCACAAATTTCTGGACGAAACTCAAAATAAGTGGGGAAGGATGTAATATCCAGGAAAAAGGTACGATGGAACAATAGTAGGGAATATAGTGGTAAAGTCTAGACAAGGAATAACGAAGGGTACGGGAATGAAAGAACGAAAAAGGAAAGGAAACGAAAAGATAGAAAAGTAAAGCAAAAGATAAAGGAGGGGTCAAAACAAAAAGAAGGAGGGGTCAAAAGGTGAATTAGAGAAGTTAAAATGTCTATAAATAGGGGGTGGAAAGGTCCAAACCCAAGTTAATTATTAACAAACCACGAAATCCGTGACAAACCCGAAAAACACGAAAGTTGTCGCGAAAGAGATATTGGAGCGGATTTTGTGGCGTGCAAAATTGTCTCGAATTTTGGCTATAGGATAATTGTCATGGATTTGTATGCAGAGAGCAAAATTATCGCTGAAAAACCTAAACCACAAAATTGTCGTGGAAAACCTAAACCACAAACATTGTTGCGGAAATTTTGACGAACAAATTATTGCGGATTTGGTCCCAAGCAGAAAATTGTCACGGATTTCGAAAATGAAGTGAATTTTCGCAGAAATACTAAATATGGGTGTTATCTTCGCGTCTCAACGCTGGATCGTGACAGGAGAAGGACCCGGGTTATAGTCGGTGTGTTGGGGCAAACCTCAACGAAGAAGCTGAGTTTAAAGGAGGGATGAGTGTAAGGACCCCTCGGGGGTGCGATAGAGAGGGCACCTTAGGCGAATCCCTACATCGTTTATAGACGGAGAACGATAAGAGATTAAGTATAGTGATTCGTCTTCCATTGCACGAGGCCTTTTCCCTAGCAAAGTGGCAAGCGGAACGTTAGAAATGGAAAGTTAAGCCAGCTCACCCTGGAGCAATTCAAGGATGGGTGACTCATTGGGAGGTGTGGGTGCTAGGGAAAAAGTAAAGCCATGAGGACTAGGTGGGTGTCATTATTGTCAGCCTAGTCCAAAGCGGACAATATCGTTCAAGCGGAAAGGCGGGTCGTTACATTAATTATGTTTGAAAATGGAATGATCATACAAGTCATAACTACTTGAATTCATGTCATAAGTATTTGAACCATAGTTTAATCACATGAAACATTGTATAACCAAGTTATTCTTTGTTCTATCAACACATATTCATGTTGTAACAACATCAATTCAAGATTTAATCGAAGGCAAACCCATCACATCTTGAACATGTAGAACTATGTGAAAAATGATCAAATCATGCCCATACAAATCACATTGTAAATTCGTCAAATCCAAGTGTATTGAAACGAAATAAAGACTAACCTAATGAATACATGTTGTATATACAAAAAAATTATGTTCGAAAACAAAATGATCATGCAAGTCATAACAACATGAAATCATGTCATAAGCATTGAAACCATAGTTTAATCACATGAATCATGGTATTACCAAGTTATCCTTTGTTCGAACAACACGAATTCATGTTTTAATCGATAGCAAACTCATCACACCTTGAATTTGTGGAAATATGTGAAAAATTATCCAAATCATACCATACAAATCACATTGAGGAGTGCGTCGGTATGTCAAATCACATTTGGGCCAAGGGTATTTTCATAATTTGGCAACTGAGGAGTGCGTCTGTAAGTCGGTGTGATATTTTTGGCTGCATATTCAATATCTGGAGGCAAGGAAATTAGTATGCGGGGTTTTTCCTGTATTTTCTCATCGACATTTCCGAGTAATTCTCGACCGTCATGCATTTCCGAAACTTCGGGATGGTATGGCCATTGTTCCAATTTAATTGTATATTATTTAAGTAATTAAGGCTACATTAAATGAAATTGGGCTTTTGGGATGAAGTTTACTAATTTAAAGGGATTCCTATATGAATTTGAGTCTCAGGCCACTTAAATGGGTTCAGAATGTGATCACGCTTCCCAAGGCAAAGTGTTTATCTAACTGTATTCTATGACTCCTGAGCTTTTGCATGTATCCGTGAGATTGTGGTGACAGTCACGAGGTTTTGAGTGTATTCGCGAGTTTGTGCATGTAGTGGCAAGTTTATAACATTAGCTGCGACATTCTGATTATTTTCGCGAGTTCATGCCCCTAGCTGCGAGATTCTAAACTTCGTCGCGAGACTTTGATACTGGTCGGGAGATTTTGTCCTGATCGAGACATTTCATACATAGTCGCGAGTTTTCGTCATAAACTCGCGACTGACTCCCACCCGGACATGACGTGCTGGATTCGATCGTTTTTAGTATCGTTATCATTCGGGATATCGTTATCCCATGATTTTACTTGTATGCTTTGATTATCATAGTGGAAACCAAGGTAGAGCTTTGCTATCCCGAGGACGTAAGCTCACACATTGTGGGTCCAGCCTCATACATCGCTCGTGTCCCCACAACATTTGAATTCCGAATAATTAAAGAAATTGACTCATATAAAAATAAATATCCAAAATTTTTTTAGACGAGATCAGTTTGGCACCGTCCGTGGGAACGAGATTTGATCCTATTAAGAGCTTTATTGCTGGGTTAGCATTTCTATTATCATGACTACTCGGAATTCTGATGATGATGTTTTCGATGAGAAGATTGAGGTAGAACCTAATCCTCGTTCGAACGATGAGGTCGCAGCATTACCGGTGGCTTAATCATCATTCTTGGAGGAGCCTCCTCCTCAAAATGTTACTGTTCGACCCTCCCTTAGTGTGTTTTCATACGGGAGGGCACCTATCTTTTATCCTCCCCTACCTCGGTGTTTATCTAGGTGTTGTGATTTTGGGAGAGTTGGCCGAGTGGCTGTCCGTAATAATGCCCATCTTTCGCCACCCGCACGTTCTAGGTCCACGGATCAAATCGAAACCGATGAAGACTTGGAGGAACGAAGACGTATCTTAGTTGCTCAATTAGAAGAAGTTGAAACTCGAAGGAGTGCCCGGAGGAACAATGTTACCCCGGGACTCTATAATGATGAGGTGGTTGTTGAAGACACTAATCATATTCCTGAACCGCAAGTGAATACTGTGGCAACCGGACAGCAGAATGATACTTTAGAAAGAATTAGGGATTTAATATAACTGAAGTTTAAGGAGATGAGCGGAAATATGGAACAAAACGAGGTCAAGATGAACCGATTGGAGGCCAATCTGACTCTTGGCCAGGATAGAAGACTGGTATATGGCGAGCACACCCGAGATACTCATCAGACTTCTGCTTACGAGGGTGATTATATCGAACAGGAAAGGGCTGGTGAGCCTTATGGTAATCGAGGAAAGACTTTTCTATCTATGGAAGTTTTGCAAAGTCCGTGGAACACTTCGAACGCCTTATCTCCGTTTTCCACGGAAATTATTGGTGCCACCTGTTCTGAGTTTATTGAAATGCCTAAGTATCTCCCGCATTATCGTGAGTCGACTGACCCACATGCTCATACATCGAATTTGAAGATTCATGTCAGCTTGATGATTTCAACAATGCTTCAATGTGTTTCATTTTCGCAGCATCTCTTAAGGAATCAGTCCTCCGATGGTTTAATCGTTTACCGAGGCGCTCTATTGTTTCATATCATGATTTTAAAGATCAATTTTATTTAGCTTTTGCGCCATTCAATGCGCCCATAAAGTCTATTACTTCTTTTACCGCATTGCGGTATGATTCTTCAGAGAGATTGTTGGGTTTTGTTACCCGTTTGAAGCCGAGTGTAGGAAGATACCTCGGATTAATGTTAGTGAGAAAATTGGGGTGCTCCAGCTGATTCTTGCTGGACATCCGTTGTGTAATTCTTTGAATAGAGATCCCCTCGAAAATATTGAAGAATTGGCTTTGAGATGTACGCAGTTCATCCGGGACGATGAAGGCTTGCGAGATAATGGAGTGATCGAGATGCGAGCTGAGTGCTGGACAAGAATGTCTCACAATCACAATCTAAGTTGAGAACGTACCCCGCGTTCAGTTATGAACAGATTTTTACCGTTATCGAACAAAAAAAGGGCGGATCCCTTCGCTATCCCCCTCCATTGCAAGAGCCAACACCGGGGACTTATGAATCCTAAGTATTATTTCTTTTTCATCGAAGTTTTGGATATGCCACTAACGATTGTCGAGAATTGATGTGTGAAGTTGAGAGGTTGTTAGAATTGGGTCAGCTAGAGGAGCTGATTAGCACTGTGGAAGCGCTACAGGAAGCTAACCCGGGGAAGATCGATATGAGTGTCCAGTTGGGGACAACGGCAAAACCCCCAAAGGCAGACCCTCCAAGACCTAACACGAGAGGCCGTGGGTATGGAGGACAACGTGGCCAGCATCAAAGGGGTGGCCAAAGAGGATTTTTCAATGGTGGTCGGCAAAACTATAGAGATGCAAGAAGGGAGAATAATAACCGTGGTCAAGGTGGTAGGAATCAACAACATAGGAATCAACAAGGATATCGGCAGGAGGGTTATCAACCTGCCCAAGGAAATCAGCAGCCACCTCCTCCTCCTCATGCTAGCCCGAATCCGGGTCAACCTATTTTAAATATCGAGGAAGTTCAGTCGTGGTGGGGAAATCTAGGCCCCAATATAATGACTATTGCAGGAGGAAGGAACGTGGGAGATTCAATTCGAGCTCGTAAGCGATCCTACCGAGAGTTGGAACAGAAAGGTCGCTTTATGGAAGTTAACTTGATCGAGTTATCTGACTTGGAAAAAATGGCCATATCTTTTGGACCTGATGATTTATTTGGAGTTTTCTCACCATAGGACGATGCCCTCGTCATCTCTCATATTATTGCAAATCATCTTGTTTCTCGAGTGTTAGTCGACACCGGAGCTGCCACCAATATCTTGACTCTTGCAGCTTTCGAACAAATGTCTTTGAANCAAATCGTTCAAAAGCAACAAAAATGTTGTTAAACCAGACTAACTCAATACGTTGCTTATTAAGTAATGCCAAGACATTTGCTAAGATGCATATATGGTCAAGATACTTGCCGGCTTGATAATGTTACAGGTTAATTAACAAAGAATGCTCAATAATCATATATTTCCGGATGAATACCATTCCAGGCGATCAATAAAATACCACAACTTTGATATCTCTTTCGTGAACTCCAATAGGCATAGTTGTATAACGGTTGATACTTCTGAAAAGTCAAAAACCATAATTCTCAAATATATTTAAATAACTGCTTAGCATCTTGATGAATACATTCTAAGCGACATCCAATTTGGATAATAAAGTAAATCGAACACATGAAATCTTCACGATAGAATAAGAATAATCCGACGAATACCATTTCGGATGATTAAGAAAAATAATTTGATACTCTCTTCAACATATGGTTCATGTTACCAAAAACTTGATCATCGAGTAGAGATTTAACTTCGACCATTGAAGCTCAATCGTTTCTTTTAATTCCAAATACTCAAGCATAATTCCAAGAGTTGCGAGAGTCTTCAAGGGGTTTCGTTAATGCAGACCCACACGATTCAAATAGAGAACACCGGCGGTAAAGACATGACCTATTTTTTCGAACAACAATTAATCACCAATGAAAAGCAGAGCGATTTGACTACTCAGACTATAAGCTCCCTCAGACTTATGACGTCTTGACTAAGGTCATGTTAAATAGATCTTATGGCAATCACTATAATCTTTGATTGGGTAATCGAGCCAACTTCTTCGACCTCGCTCTCGGGCATTCCTTCAACCGTATAACTCAACTCATCAAGCTAATCGTTCTCCAAAAACCAATCAACACAGGACACCAATCGGAACTGTAATGAAAATATGACAACATACTTGGGACTGATGAGTCCCCGGTGTCGTTGCTTGTAATAGAGGGGAGGGCGTATATAAGGGATCCACCTTTCTTCTGTTAAATCATGGCGAGAAATATACTTGGAACTGAATAAATACACTTGCAATTGAATACCAACAAGGTTTGCATATTGGACTTCGGCAATGATACATTCGACCGATCACATGATTTACGACAACGTCATGTGACTATAAGTATACAATCTTTCATTTCCCGAATATGTTCTACATATGTGAGTCCAAGCTCTTCCATATTCTACGGTGGATCCTCTAGATATTGCGACGATCAACTCGTCTCGTGTTCTCCATAAACAACCACAGACTTTATTTCTTACATTAATGTTGTCGAAAAATAGTATAAAATTTCCCATAATCCTTCAAAAATTCACACATCGGATCCAATGGCTGGACTAGGATCGAAACTAGGATCGTGATCATATAATTGCTATTGACAACATCACATATCCTTGGGAACCAACACATATTCCACATGACCATCCGCATATACTCATATAACCTCTTATTTTTCCCGGTCAATTAACTCATGTTGACTTGGGACCTCCAACTTTCCGTGGCTATTATTCTTACTAAAGACTCGGCGCACACTTATACCATTAAGCAATACGCAGATAAATCCTCCTAATCCCACTACGCATCCGCTCATTTTCTATGTGAGGTTCACGTTTATCGCGAGGGTCAATCAACCGCCACTCCATGCAATACTCAATATCGCCACAAAACTGGTTAGAAAAACATACGACCTCTCCGAAGGGTGGTGATGCCACGCCAAATATAACTAATACTTGAATTCCGATATGAAATGGTAGAAAAAGTTCGGAAACCAATTGAACTATCGAAGAATAGAGTCTTCCAAAGAACCGACAAAAGTACATGGTCATGTCATTGAATAGTGACATGGATGTGCAAATTCGATACCGTGAACATAAAATAGCTCGGGTATGTTCGCCATATACCCATCTTCTTAGCAACTGAGGTCCATATTGACCTCTCACATATCCCTGCTACAAAATATGATCCTTTCGATCATTCGAAATATGGATCATTTTCGATTAATTGATCGAAATGAAATAGTGAATGCCACCGAAATCCGACCCAGAAAATATCACACTATCATATCACCGTGTGATTGGATACATAAAATAGAGCCTCCCGTAAAATTTTGGTAGTGCCAAAAAACCGGATTTTGTGGACTTTTTTTTTGGAACCCTTGCATATCCCTTTGGCATGTTTTCGGCACATATTCATGCAATATGTCTTCGGCACATATTCATGCAATATCTTTGACCGCATCTTCCATTTATATATTTGATCTCATCTAAAAATATTTTAGAGCTTTCGTTTATGATCAGTCAATTTATTATATAATTTTGAGTTCAATTATTGTGGGGACGTGAGCGATATACGAGGTTGGGCCCACGATGTGTGAGCTTACGTCCTCGGGAGAGCGAAGCTCTACCTTGGTTTTCACTATAATAATCAAGAGGTACAACACAATGAATAAGTATCGGTAATCTGAGTGAAAATGGTACGAAAAGCGATCAAATATGCTCCGCCACGATGGAACTGCCGAAAACCCGCGACTGAGGGGGCTGGCCGCGAGTTTTCGTACGAAAACTCGCGAACAGTATTATTCCAACAAGAAGTCGCGAACAGTGTTACTCCAACAAGAACCCGCAAACAGTGTTACTATAGCAAGAAGTCACGAATAGTGATACGCCAAGCGAAAACTCGCGGATGTGGTGATGCTCGCGAGATTTCTTTCGAAATCTCGCGAGTCCCCTGGACAAGCAATGAGTCACGAGTTTTGGAATAGAAACTCGCGACTCGCGACTTTTCGAAGGAAAAGTCGCAGGTATGAGGCTGGACAACGAAATCTCGCGACTACGAGTACGGATGCATGCTCTCGCGACTTTTTGAGCGAAAAGTCGCGAGTCATATGATTCAATGGGGTCTCGCGACTTTTTGTACGAAAAGTCGCGACTAGGTCAAAAGCTGGCGACACCGAGAGCTTTGGGAAACGTGTCAAGAGTCTGAACCTTTTTTTGGGGCATGGGGTCTTGTATTTATAGAAAAACACGGCTCAATAAGTCAACTTAAGGTCCAAAAGCCCAATCTTAGTCAATTTAGCCCAACTTACTTAAAAAATATCCAATTAATCAGAATAAGTGTCACAGCGTCTTGGAACTTCGGGAATGCACCCTGGTCGAATATTAGTAGCACGTAATGTCGAGAAAATATCCGGGAATATTCTTTACCAATTTATTGTCTCCAAATTCTTAGGAGATTGCCAAAAGTATCGCCTTAGGTCGCCAACGAATTTTCCGAGTACCAAATTACGAAAATACCCCTAGCATCATTTCCGACCGAAATCATCCAAAACACCTCAAAACACCATCAAAATCCTCGTACGTACGCCCAGGATGCCCAAATTACGAGATTTCCCCCGAAATCAAATCGCTCAATAAATATAATATAAAATCAAAAATACCCTTTAGCCACGTTAGACGAGCCCCGGGGTATCATAATTACATAAATAACCCCGGGCAATATCAATAGTCCCCTGGTTTGCAGATTCAGATTCTGAGTCGTAAACCACATTATATCGGCTCGTCTAGAAGTCCAGTTTCATAAAATTTTTAAGAAACCCATGAGTAAAGCTGAAATCATCTCGTTGACATTACCTTTTCAGATTGCGAGTTCAATCAAGAATTTTACGATTTTCCAACTCGGAGGGTTTGCTCTTATACATATCTCTCTTCACTTTGCGTGCCGACGCATTTCATTATACATTGAAATTCTGATGCACCGCTTCGAATCGTTATATTACGCAATCGAGCTTTGAAAATCTTTTTACTGTTTTTGAAGAGGTTTCAATCTCAACGTGGAGCTCTCACTTTTTGCTTTATTAAAATCTAGCTCTCCACAGCTTGGGGGTTCGTGACTCCTCAAGTTCGCAATTCAATCTTGTTTCCGTCATGATTATCACTCTATGACCTCGAACTCATATGTGTTTTTCCTGCATAATATATCCCTATGTTCGATCAAGAACATCACTTTATCACCTCTGCCAAGAGGTCGGATTTACTCCATTGCCATTCTCATTATTTTGGGGCAATTATTTTACGCTTGTGGTCGATCGGGTGCATCTCTTATATGCTGCTCAATTACTGGCTACCTGTAAAGGTTATCCTTTATATAACATGCTTGCTTTCGTAGTAAGGGGCCGTTGAAATAAACAAGGCCATGTGTTTGAACATGAAGGGTAACATTTGAATTTGAGGTCGAGATCCCATGTAACGACCCGCCTTTCCGCTTGCACGATATTGTCCGCTTTGGACTAGGCTGACACTAATGACACCCACCTAGTCCTCACGGCTTTACTTTTTCCCTAGCCCCCACACTTCCCAGTGGGTCACCCATCCCTGAATTGCTCCAGGGTGAGCACGCTTAACTTTCCAGTTCTAACGTTCTGCTTGCCACTTTGCTAGGGATAAGGCCTCGTGCAATGGGAGACGAATCATTATACTTAACATACGATCGTTCCCCGTCTATAGCCGATGTAGGGATTCGCCTAAGGTGCCCTCTCTCTCGCACCCCCGAGGGGACCTCACATTCACCCCTCCTTATGGACTCAGCGTCCTCGCTGAGGTTTGCCCCAACACACCGACTATATCCTGGGTCCTGCTCTGATACCAAATGTAACGACCCGCCTTTCCGCTTGCACGATATTGTCCGCTTTGGACTAGGCTGACCCTAATGACACCCACCTAGTCCTCACAGTTTTAATTTTTCCCTAGCCCCCACACTTCCCAGTGGGTCACCCATCCCTAAATTGCTCCAGGGTGAGCACGCTTAACTTTCCAGTTCTAACGTTCTGCTTGTCACTTTGCTAGGGAAAAGGCCTCGTGCAATGGGAGACGAATCATTATACTTAACATACGATCGTTCCCCGTCTACAGCCGATGTAGGGATTCGCCTAAGGTGTGGTATCAGAGCAGTCGAAAATGGGCGTGTGTTCTAAAGACATGCCATGCGGAACCTCAGGGGACTCGCCGGGAGACTTCGGGAGCCAACATGACAGAAGGTTAGAACTAACCAAGTATGAAAGAAAAAGGACTAACCACGGAATCTGGTGCGAATAGCACTCAGAAATTTCAGGGATATGGCACCTAGGAAAACGTGTGCGACTAACGGCGTGACTAGCGGAGAGGGGGGCCGACAACTGGAAGCCGAACCAGAACTGGAACCCCAGGGAATTCCAAGTCCAGACGACCCGATTTCGGAGACCGATGAGGAAACCAGGGGAATGGGAAAACAAGGCCGCATCGCGGGGCGGGGCGAACAAATACGCCTACACCACGGTAGGCTTAAGAAACTAAGGGTCCCCACGTTTACAGGAGGAGACCACGACCAGGCGGAATCCTGGCTGAAAGAGATTGAACGGAGCATGCAGCTGCAGGAAACGCCGACGTTGATCCAGACTGCTGTCACTTCATACTTTCTGGTGGGCGAAGCGGCAGAATGGTGGGAAATAACTAAGGAGGAAGTAGGCGAAGAATCATCGTGGCAAGAGTTCAAGGATGAGTTCAAAGCAAGATTTATCCCAGAAGTAGCAATACTCCAAAAGATGGCGGATTTCGAAACTATTGCTCAGCAAGCTAACGAGGGAGTGACGGCGTACTTCACTAGGTTCCAAACGTTGTCAAGATACTCGCAAGTGGATAAAGTGGGACATCTGAAGGTTTTAAAATTCAGGCGGGGGTTAAAAATAAAAATTCGAGAGAAGGTGTCTGCGGTGATCACGGCAAGGGTGAACGACTTGTATGCTGCTGCGTTGACGGTCGAAGCGGAATTAAAGGATCAGGAAGCTATCGCTCCCAAGAGAGGTCGAACCGAGGAGACAGGCTACGTAATGGCTGATCGGAACAGGAAGATCGTTAAGACCCAAAATGAATATAAGACCTACCCATCCTGCCCAAAATGCTTCAAGAACCACCCTGGAGAATGTCGCTTGGGCAGTAATGTATGCTTCGACTGCGGGTTACATGGACACTTTGCACGGGAATGCCCGATGAAGGGCAGGGCGGTCAGGCCAGCCACCGCAACGGCGCCCCCAGTCAGGGCCCAAGACCGAGCGCCGGCCAGGATATACACGATGAGGCACGAGCAAGCAGCAATGGACGACAACACCATCACAGGTACCATTTCAATTAAGGAAGAATTAATACGTGCTTTGTTCGACTGTGGAGCAACGCGTTCGTTTATTTCGAACCGTTGCCCGATCATGAAACACCTAGGGGGCGAAGAGTNGGAGTGACGGCGTACTTCACTAGGTTCCAAACGTTGTCAAGATACTCGCAAGTGGATAAAGTGGGACATCTGAAGGTTTTAAAATTCAGGCGGGGGTTAAAAATAAAAATTCGAGAGAAGGTGTCTGCGGTGATCACGGCAAGGGTGAATGACTTGTATGCTGCTGCGTTGACGGTCGAAGCGGAATTAAAGGATCAGGAAGCTATCGCTCCCAAGAGTGGTCGAACCGAGGAGACAGGCTACGTAATTGCGGATCGGAACAGGAAGATCGTTAAGACCCAAAATGAATATAAGATCTATCCATCCTGCCTAAAATGCTTCAAGAACCACCCTGGAGAATGTCGCTTGGGCAGTAATGTATGCTTCGACTGCGGGTTACATGGACACTTTGCATGAGAATGCCCTATGAAGGGCAGGGCGGTCAGGCCAGCCACCGCAACGGCGCCCCCAGTCAGGGCCCAAGACCGAGCGCCGGCCAGGATATACACGATGAGGCACGAGCAAGCAGCAATGGACGACAACACCATCACACGTACCATTTCAATTAAGGAAGAATTAATACGTGCTTTGTTCTACTGTGGAGCAACGCGTTCATTTATTTCGAACCGTTGCCCGATCATGAAACACCTAGGGGGCGAAGAGTTAGGAGCAGCCGTACAGGTTCATACCCCGGGCGGCCACACGATACCATGCAATGTAATTTTTAAAGCGGTAGAGATACGAATTTCGGGACGAATTCTACCAGCTGACTTGTTGGAACTCAAGGGGGAATGTGACTTCCCAATCATATTAGGACTGGACTGGCTCAGTAAACACCGAGCCGTGATTGATTGCTCCACAAGGACTCTGAAATTCTTGGACGAAACAGGGAGTACATGGTGCTACGTTCCCAAAAATCATAAGGCGGTTGGAGGATGGCCGAAGCGCAAGAACATTCAGAAAGAATCGAAGGGCAGCAGGGAAATATGGGTAGCTCACCTGGTCGCATCAGAAAGACCACTGGAGCTGGAGGACATTAACATAGTGAGCGAATTTGGAGAGGTATTTCCAGACGAGCTACCAGGAGATATCCCCGACCGAGAAATCGAGTTCGAAATTCGATTAGTTGATGGAGCACGACCAATCGCTAAGGCACCGTATCGGATGGCCCCGGCCGAACTAAGAGAGTTAAAGGAGCAACTGACGGAATTAGTGGAAAGGAAGTTTGTCCAACCCAGCACTTCGCCATGGGGAGCACCAGTTTTGTTCGTACGGAAGAAAGACGGGACGATGAGATTATGTGTCGACTACCGGGAGCTAAATAAAGTCACGGAGAAAAATAGATACCCTCTACCACGGATCGACGACCTCTTCGACCAACTTAAGGGGGCATGCGTGTTCTCGAAAATAGACCTACGATCCGGATACCATCAGCTGAAGATTAAGGAATCGGATGTGCCAAAGACGGCCTTTAGGACGCGGTATGGACACTTTGAATTTAGGGTGATGCCATTCGGCCTTACGAATGCCCCCGCTGCATTTATGGACCTGATGAACAGAGTATTCAAAGAACATCTAGATAAATTCGTCGTGGTATTCATCGACGATATCTTGATATACTCCAAAGATGAGGAAAGTCATGCAGCGCACCTCCGAACCGTACTAGAAGTCTTGAAAAAAAATCAGTTGTATGCCAAACTATCCAAATGCGAATTCTGGATGAACGAAGTCGCCTTTCTAGGACACATTATCGACGCACAAGGAATCTCTGTAGACCCGAAGAAGATCGAGGCAGTGCTGAAGTGGCCCGCACCGAAAAACGTGACCGAAGTTCGTAGCTTTCTCGGACTCGCGGGTTATTATCGACGCTTTGTAAAGGATTTTTCTGGAATCGCGAAGCCCTTGAGTCGTTTGACGCAGAAGGGGGTCCCTTTCGAATGGACGGGAAGCTGCCAACGCAGTTTGGATGACCTGAAGGAAAGGCTTACGCAGGCTCCCGTTCTGGTTTTACCCGAAGAAGGAAGGGACTTCAATATATATTGTGACGCATCCAAGGACGGGTTAGGAGCAGTCTTAATGCAAGACAAACAGGTTATTGCCTACGCCTCGAGACAGTTGAGAAGACACGAACAAAATTATCCCACGCACGACCTGGAACTCGCAGCAGTGGTGTTCGCCTTGAAAATCTGGCGGCACTACCTATATGGCGTAAAGAGTTTTATTTACTCAGACCATCAAAGCTTGAGGTATATATTCACCCAAAAGGAGCTTAATATGCGACAGAGGAGATGGTTAGAATTCCTAAAGGATTACGATATGGAGATGCTCTACTGCCTCGGAAAAGCCAATCCTGTAGCGGATGCATTGAGCCGAAGGCGGGTGGAGGAAGAGGCGCCCGATCGCCTGGAGGCTGAGCTAAGAGGAATGGACGTGGCAGTCACAACCGACTTGGAAAAGCTAATGGCCATGATCACCTTAGAACCCAATCTAGTAAGCATGGTCAGGGAAAGGCAGCTGAATCATGCTGAGCGAGAGCAATGGCTGAAATTATCACTACAGGAGAACTCGGACTTCAAAGAACGTACAGACGGCATCATGTGCTACAAGAATCGGGTGTGCGTGCCAAAGGAACCAGGTCTAATCAACGAGATACTCAAGGAAGCGCATACATCCAGCCTGACCATACACCCGGGAGGAACAAAAATGTACCGAGACTTAAAACCACGGTTTTGGTGGTCGGGCATGAAGAAGGATGTTGCCGAGTATGTAGCCCGATGCCTCACATGTCAGAGAGTAAAGGCAGAACATCAGAGACCCGGGGGATTATTACAACCTTTGCCCATTCCGGTTTGGAAATGGGAAAACATAACGATGGATTTCGTATCAGGTTTGCCTAGGACTTCCCGAGGCCACGATGCGGTATGGGTGGTGGTCGATCGACTCACCAAGACCGCCCACTTTTTGCCTATATCCACCAAGTGGGGCATGGAACGACTCGCCCAGACATACATGGAGGGCATTGTCAAATTGCATGGAGTCCCCCGATCCATTGTTTCCGATCGAGACGGTAAATTCACATCGAGATTTTGGAAGACACTTCAGGAAGCGCTAGGGACTAAACTCCACATGAGTTCCGCCCATCACCCACAAACCGATGGACAGTCAGAACGGACCATTCAGATTTTGGAGGATCTACTTCGGGCGTGTTCATTAGAATTTAAAGAAAGCTGGTCTAATCATTTATACTTGACGGAATTTGCTTACAACAATAGCTATCATTCGGGATTGGGAATGGCTCCATACGAGGCACTCTATGGACGAAGATGTCGGACCCCTACGAATTGGGATGAAGTTGGCGAACGACAACTTATCGGGCCCGACTTAGTAAGGGAAGCCGAGGACAAGGTCTTATTAATAAGAGAAAGGCTCAAGGTGGCGCAAGATAGACAGAAGAGCTGGGCTGATAGCAAGAGGAGACCATTAGAATTTGAGAAGGGAGAAAAGGTCTTTTTGAAGGTATCGCCCAACAAAGGGGTAGTAAGAATCAAAGGCACCGGAAAACTCAGCCCACGGTATGTAGGGCCATACGAAGTGCTCGACCGTGTCGGAGCAGTGGCTTACCGCCTACAATTACCGCCAGAACTAGCAGCGCTGCATAATGTCTTTCATGTATCGCAGCTTAGGAAATACGTCCCCGACCCCGACCACGTGGAGGATCACATCCCGCTGGAAATAAGGACGAATCTGTCTTACAAGGAATGTCCGTCCCAAATTCTGGACAGGGAGCAGAGACGCGCCAGAAGAGGGCTGGTGCCTTACGTAAAGGTGCAATGGGGACGAAGGGGACCTCAGGAGGCAACATGGGAGTTGGAAAGGAACATGAGGATTCGCTACCCCGACTTATTTGCAACAGGTACGAATCAGTTTCGGGACGAAACATCCTAAGGGGGGGAGAAATGTAAACCCCGCAACTCTAGCCGAGCAGAACCGTCGATCGTATGAACGAGGCATGATCGATCGGGACCAACTGGAATGATAAACCCACCATAATAACCGAACAAAACCCGACGATCACAATACCGAAGCATGTCGACCAGGGACCGAAGAGAACATCGACCGACAAATCAGGAGATGACACGATCGAACACGAGGAGATGAAAAATGATAAGTGTAAACCCGAGGATTTCCCTAGGCTTCGGTGCTGTAGACCAACTCCTAGAATAAAGATCAACAGTCAACGAGCATGCCAAGCAGGGACAGGGTTGGTCGTTCCCAATCAGGGAAGGCCTGCAACGGACGCAGGAAACACGACAGGGCACTTAACACCAAACAAGGCCCTGTCCAACCAACAACTAATCCGCAACAGACCGCCATGATCGGGTGGTCGGGTAGTTGGGCGGGAGAACTGGAAATTCACACGCTAACCCTTAGAAATATAAGAATAAGTGGCTAACCAAGGGAAAGGGTGGGGGAAAAGAGAGAAAAGAATCCTTAAGGTAGAAGAGGAAGCCGTGAAGGTAGGGAAATCGCATCCTTAGGCACGGCACGAGAGCGAGACACTTCAGTGCTGCATCCCTCGCCCTCAACCACGATATTTCACCATTCTCGCATGACTTTCAGACCTTCGGGTCGCAAGGAGTTTCTGAAAAACCGTCCGATGAACCATGGGAACATGACGAGGGCGAGATAGTGATAGATGAAGGTTTCTACTTTGCATATTTCCTTGAAAACTCATATTCGAAGCAGCATAAGCATTGCATCGAGCTCCGACTCACGGGAGCGGGATTGGGCCCCTACGGCCGAGGGTTTATCCCCAATGGCAACATGACGCGCTCATGGTACTAGGATCCCGACTTACGGGGATTTGCCACCTACGACTTGTCCCTGGACAAGTATATGACATAATACGAAAGGGAAGTTACGCATATGTTTAGGGTTGAATGCATGATAAGGGAGGTTATTCCTCTAGGGGTAGAACGACAGGGATGGAAGAACTAACGTGAGGATATGCGTTTTTTTTTGTTTTACTATTAGCTTACGATTTTGTAGCGATGCCCTACTGAGCTTTAAACTCATGAATGTGTGTCTTCATTATGTAGGCTATGAAGCTCCGGAGGTCATTCCCGACGAGTCCCGCTGAGCAGAGTCCGCAGGGCAGAGTTGTGTTGGGTCGTGAGTGGTGTGGTGTTCGTGCTTAGTACGCAAAGGAAAACATTTTCATATCTAGTTAAAACACCTCTTCTTTTGCATGTACAACGAGACTAGGTTCATGTCAGCGATCTTTATGTTTTAAAGAAACTCGAATGCCCTCAACAAAAACGTAACATAGAAACACCGTGTGGGTTCATCAGGACCTTACGTCTAATTATGTAGAGGAGAGAAGCTTCGGTCCCATGATCGGGAGTCGTCTTGGCCCGACCGAACGCTGGGGCTAGGAAGACTCTCGATCATGGCCGGCTGTCTCGTACCCGGGCACCCCGGGGTGTGACAGTTTTTGTGGTATCGGAGCAGTCGAAAATGGGCGTGTGTTCTAAAGATATGCCATGCGGAACCTCAGGGCGACTCGCCGGGAGACTTCGGGAGCCAACATGACAGAAGGTTAGAACTAACCAAGTATGAAAGAAAAAGGACTAACCACGGAATCTGGTGCGAATAGCACTCAGAAATTTCAGGGATATGGCACCTAGGAAAACGCGTGCGACTAACGGCGTGACTAGCGGAGAGGGGGGCCGACAACTGGAAGCCGAACCAGAACTGGAACCCCAGGGAATTCCAAGTCCAGACGACCCGATTTCGGAGACCGATGAGGAAACCAGGGGAATGGGAAAACAAGGCCGCATCGCGGGGCGGGGCGAACAAATACGCCTACACCACGGTAGGCTTAAGAAACTAAGGGTCCCCACGTTTACAGGAGGAGACCACGACCAGGCGGAATCCTGGCTGAAAGAGATTGAACGGAGCATGCAGCTGCAGGAAACGCCGACGTTGATCCAGACTGCTGTCACTTCATACTTTCTAGTGGGCGAAGCGGCAGAATGGTGGGAAATAACTAAGGAGGAAGTAGGCGAAGAATCATCGTGGCAAGAGTTCAAGGATGAGTTCAAAGCAAGATTTATCCCAGAAGTAGCAATACTCCAAAAGATGGCGGATTTCGAAACTATTGCTCAGCAAGCTAACGAAGGAGTGACGGCGTACTTCACTAGGTTCCAAACGTTGTCAAGATACTCGCAAGTGGATAAAGTGGGACATCTGAAGGTTTTAAAATTCAGGCGGGGGTTAAAAATAAAAATTCGAGAGAAGGTGTCTGCGGTGATCACGGCAAGGGTGAACGACTTGTATGCTGCTGCGTTGACGGTCGAAGCGGAATTAAAGGATCAGGAAGCTATCGCTCCCAAGAGAGGTCGAACCGAGGAGACAGNCTTTGATTATCCTATCCCAGGAAGAGAACTCAAATGGGATTAGAAAAAATCGTCCCAACGGACGGCGCCAAACTGTTATGGTCCCTTTTTAGGGGGTGCCAACAGTCGTCCGATTCGTTCAATAAACTAACTCGGTTCTGATTTCTTTAAAATGTGGAAGACGATTTAAAAGCTAGAAAACCAAAGTAAATACACGACAATTTATAGTGGAAACCCCGTGAATTGGGGTGAAAACCACTCGACTAAGAGCTGATTATGCTCTTAGCCTGCTCACTAAAGAAATGAATCAAAGTTCATACAAACAGGTTAGTGAAAATGACGAGGCAAAGAAAGCAAGAAGAATTCGGCAGCATAACAGCCTGTTCTTCTGCATCCAAAGGGTCCTGTCTTTTCCTTCGTCTTGCCCTGTATTTATAGAGTTGCCGGCGAGTGTAATCCACGTCCTGTAACCGCCTCTGACAAGTTTGTTAGAGGTTGTTATCGCAGGATGTAAAACGAGGTTGGAACCGATGCGTGGCCTGCGTGATCAGGCCCGAAGCATGATAAACGTGACAGGGCCCGAAGCGTGGAACGCGTGAGCCTGTAATCGTTTTGTAACCGTTCGGACCGAACCACGGAGCCAGCTGGCAGATAACACTTATTTTTACCAAGGTTATCTTCGGTCCTCTATGTTGAACATCGGGCAGCTCTTCCTAAAGGTGTAATTGGGCTGTGAGAATTCGTTTTGATTATTTAAGTTGGCCCAACCGTTATCGGGCCTCACCCATTACAGGGTACCCGGTCCTAGAGTTCTCATCAGACGCAATCTGTTGTTTCAGTTCCAACATCTCTCTTTGTGCCATTCGGTATGGAGCCTTGGAGATCGGTTGTGTTCCAGGGAGTAGTTCTATTTCCATTTCCACTTCTCTCTAAGGCGGTTGACATAATAGCTCGTCAGGAAATACATCACTGTATTCACAAACCACTGGAACTGACTTCAATGGTGTCCCTACCTTCTCCGCTGTGACAAATGCAAGCCAATTCAATCGATCCCTATATTCTTCATCCTCACTCATAATCGGTTTTCCGACCATGTCCTTTCTCCCTTCCCGCTGCGTACTAAAAGTGATCGTACGTTCTCGACATTTCACATGTGCATCGTACCTAGATAACCAATCTATTCCTAGTATGGCATCGAATCCCAGGTCCCCTAACTCAATCAAATCTGCCTCTGTTCGCACTGTGTCCACTTCCATCATGCATCCTTTATAGATTCTATTTGCCTCCATGGCTTCGGATCCCGGTGTTTTTACTTTGATTTTAGCGTTACTTTCCATTATTCCATACCGTTTCGCTAACTTCTCCAACACAAACGAATGTGTCGCCCCACAATCAAATAATACGAAAGCTGTAAAGCCGTTAATAAGCAGTGTACCTGCCACGACGTCTTCAGCCTCCGAGGCCTATTCCTTGTTAACAGTTAACACTCGAGCATTTCCAGTAATCCTTTCCCTTGCTCTGTTTTCGGTTACCCCCGTTTCGATCCTTCTCTTCTTCGGGCATTCTTTGGCAAAGTGTCCTTCCTGGCCGCATTTGAAACAACTGTTAGTTCCCGCTCGACATTCTCCAAAATGGTTCTTCCCGCATTTGGTGCACACAGGCCTGATCGGAGGTCCTTGTGCCGATCCAAAACTCTCTGTAGTGACCTTTCCTTTCCACTCTCCCCGTCCCTGAACTTCATTCCTCGCGGAGCTTCTGGTGCGTTCCTTATCCATTCTTCTCAATCCTCCATCCACTCTGACGGCCGCCGCCACTAAACTCGAGAATTCTTCGTCGTCGCGGCCATACATAGTCAGTTTCACCTTTTCATTCAGCCCTTCTGTAAAGCGGTGCATCTTTTCTTGCACACTCCCCATGATCTCGGTGGCGTACCTACCTAGTTCTATGAATTCCTGCATGTACTCCATTACGGGGCGGTTTCCTTGAGTCAATCTGTCAAACTCGGCCCTCTTATCTTTCTTAAGTCCTTTCGGCACGTAGTAATCCAAGAACGCATTCTTAAACTTCTCCCAAGAGATGGGTCCATCCTTCAGTAATGAGGCTGACACGCTTCCCCACCATCGGGCAGTGCTACTGTCGAACCATTGCGGGGCCAATCCTGTACTAAGTTCCTCTGGGGCTTCCATCCATTCAAACTTCTCCTCAAGGCGAATAATCCACGCCTCCGCGTCCCCCATCTCATCCCCCGTGAAACTGTTCATCCCAGCCTTCTTTAATGCTTCGTTGTAGTACATTCTACCCTTTTCGGGTCTTGAAACCTGTTCCATTTGCACGGAGTTTCCCCTCTCCTTCTGCCCCTGTCTTATTGCACTAACTAGGGAACTCGCCATAGTTTGGAACANCATCTATATAAAGGGGTCTTAGGGTTCATTGTCATGGACTTCAATACTCTTGAATTCCGAATTTCCTCTTTGTGTGTGTGTTTGTTGTAATCTTCTCAAGTGATAGTGAATTTGGTTGTTTCCGCTAGTCACGTGATTTTCCCATTTTGGGTTTCCACGTTAATTTCTTGTGTCGTTATTTTCTCTTTGCTTTAATTCTAAGGTTCTACTTAAAACGACTTGCCAAAGGAAGGGCATGCCTGATGAAGGGAACGATAAGTTCCAAAGAGGAAAAGATACGTACGAAGAGGGCGGAACGGATCCGGGTGGAAAAAGGGGTAGCGCCTAAGTACCCACCCGGGGAAGGGATGCATATGGCCCGTCGAGTCATCCAACAGCTAACGGTTGGCTTGGGCGGGACATGCACCGAGCATGTTAATCTCGGCAACAGAAAAGTTAATGAATGATGGAAATGATAAGGGTAAAAGAAGAGGGAAATAAGAAAACGGTTAAGTGAGATGGTTCATGTGTGTGTGTATGATCTACCTAAGAAGTAAGAAAGATAATATGTAGTGTGTGTGAAGTTTCCTTTAATAGATTGTGACCGCTTTACAGATTTTGTAGGTGACGCAGGTGAGATATGATAGCGACGGGGAAGGAGGTAGTCGGTTGTCCGGTGATAGAGTCCGGTCCTTCGTAGAACACTCTAAATTATACAGTCGTACTTTAATGTTTTGAACTATGTTTTAAATTGCTTTCGAATATTTCCGTTTTAAATGTCATGTTTTAACAAAACAACTATGCCCAAATTACGGTCGTTACAACCGGTGTCATTTGTTAGAAAGAAAAGCGGCGAGTTAAGACTGTGTTACGACTACCGGGAGTTAAACAAGGTCACGATAAAGAACAAATATCTGTTGCCCAGGATCGACGACATGTTTGATCAGCTACAAGGCGCGAATGTGTTCTCAAAATTAGACTTGAGGTCAGGGTATCATCAGGTCCGAGTGAGAGAAGGAGACATACCGAAGACAACCATTCGAACGAGATAAGGCCATTACGAATGTACGGTAGTACCGTTTGGATTGACTAATGCCCCGGCAATATTCATGGATTTGATGAATCGGGTATTTCGCCAGTACCTAGACAAGTTCGTAGTGGTGTTCATTGACGATATCTTAGTTTACTCTCGCAACCGGGAGGAACACGAGCAACATCTGAGAATAGTATTACAGACCCTCAGACAAGAGAAATTGTATGCCAAATACAGCAAGTGTGAATTCTGGATGGACATCATAGCTTTTCTAGGACACGTAATATCATCAAGAGGGGTGACGGTAGATCCAACAAAGATAGAAGCAGTGATGAATTGGCCCAGACCAACAAATGCTCGAGAAGTGAGGAGCTTCTTAGGATTAGTCGGGTACTACTGGAAATTTATCGAGGGGTTCGCAAGGATTGCTAAACCGTTGACAAATTTGACCCGAAAAGAAATGAGGTATACGTGGGATGAGAAATGTGAAGAGAGTTTTGAATGTCTCAAAACGAAATTGACATCTGCACCAATACTGGTATTACCCACACCAGGACACGACTTCACGGTATACAGCGACGCCTCGAAGGAAGGACTCGGGTGTGTACTGATGCAGGGAGGGAAAGTCATAGCGTACGCATCCCGTCAACTGAAGATACACGAGTTGAACTATCCGACACATGATTTAGAATTTGCGGCGGTAGTATTCGCACTCAAGATGGAGACATTATCTGTATGGTGTGAAGTGCGAGATATTCACCGACCACAAGAGTTTGAAGTACCTATTCACCCAGAAGGAGCTTAACATGAGACAACGGAGATGGCTAGAACTAATAAAAGATTACGACCTGGACATTCAGTACCACCCCGAAAAAGCAAACCAAGTAGCCGATGCACTGAGCAGGAAGACTCATGGCGTGTTAGCAAACACATTGTTAAGGGAAATGGAGAACCTGCAATTGGAAGTGGTAGAGTCGACCACACCCATGTTAGGGACTGTTTCCGCGAAGCCAGGGATACTGGAGAAGGTACTAGAAGCACAGATATCAGACCCCAAGAAACCCGTAACACGAATAAAGGGAAACGGAACCGATAAATCAGAGATAAACAAAGGAAGCGATGGGCTAATCAGAATGAATGAACGGATATGGGTACCAAACAGGCCAGAGCTAAGGGAGAAGATTATGGCAGAGGCACACAGTTGGTCTTCTCAGTTCACCCAGGAAGTACTAAGATGTATCGAGACCAAAAACGCACTGGTGGTGGAACGGAATGAAAAACGAGATCGCAAACTTTGTGGCCAAATGCGAAAATTGCCAACGAGTTAAGGCCGAATACCAACGCCCGGGAGGCGAACTACAACCTTTAGAGATTCCAGAGTGTAAATGGGAGAGCATCGGCATGGACTTTGTGGTAGGGTTACCCCTGAGCCCACAGAAGAACGACGCGATATGGGTAGTGGTCGACCGTCTAACAAAGGCGGCTCATTTCTTAGCAGTCAAGACAACATACTAAGTAGACATGCTAGCCAAAATATATGTGGATAACATAGTCAAGTTACATGCAGTTCCAGTAAATATTGTGTCAGACAGAGACCCGAGATTCACGTCTAGATTTTGGCAAAGTTTACAGAAATCACTCGGAACCCAGTTAAGCATGAGCACATCATTAAGAAGAAATTGTCGCAAAAATTATCGCGGATTTGTAATGAAGAACAATATTATCGCGAAAAATATTTGAAGAAGGAAACTATCGCGGATTTGGCCCTAAGAAGAAATTGTCGCGAAAATTCTATACTAAAGGGAATTATCGAGGAAATTCTAAAGACCGGGTGTTTTAGTCGCGTTCCAACGCCGGAACGTAAGGGAAAAAGGATACGTAGGGTCTACTGTAATCGTATAGTTAACAATAAGATAATAAAGTCGGAAATTGAGTACTAAGAACGGTATCGAAATGCAGGGAAGCACGAAGGGACTATAACGGGCGAAAAGCAAACGGTAAGCGGAGTGAACACAATGTAGTAAGGGAAGGTTCAGACTTAGGGAAACGAGATTAGGTCATTAAGGAAGAAAGAAAAAACACGAATGAATGAGATAAATGTTAATAAGGCTCGGGGTGAGGAAGGATGGACCGTCTGACCGAACCCGGCATCGTGCCTAGTACACGATTCGCCAAAGGAAGGGCATGCCTGATGAAGGGAACGATAAGTTCCAAAGATTGAAAGATACGTACGAAAAGGGCAGAACGGATCCGGGTGGAAAAAGGGGTAGCGCCTAAGCACCCACCCGGGGAAGGGAAGCATATGACCCGTCGAGTCACCCGACAGCTAACGGTTGGTATGGGCGGGACATGTACCGAGCATGTTACTCTGGGCAACAGTAAAGTTAAAATATGAGGGGAATGATAAGGGTAAAAGAAGAAGGAAATAAGAAAACGGTTAAAAGAAATGATTTACACATGTGTGTATATGGTTTATTTACGAAATGAAAGATAATGTGTAGCGTGTGTGAAGTTTCCAGTAATAGATTGTGAACGCTTTACAGATTTTGTAGGTGACGCGGACGAGGTCTGAGAAGGGCATGGGAAGGAGGTCATCGGATGTCTGGTGATAGAGTCATGTCATTTGAGAACACTCTAAATTATGTCGCTAAACTTTAATGTTTTTGAACTATGTGTTAAGTTTTCATTTGAACGATTCGTTTTATTTAACACGTTTTACCGAAACAGCTAGGTCCAAATTAGTTTCGTTACAGGTCGACTTTACTACTTCCAATTGTAGGTTCTCCATTTCTTTTAACAATGTGTTTGCTAATACGCCATGGGTTTTCTTGCTTAGTTCATCGGCTACTTGATTCGCTTTTCCGGTGTGGTACTGAATGTTCAAGTCATAATCTTTTATCAGTTCTAACCATCTTCGTTGTCTCATGTTAAGCTCTCTCTGTGTGAATAAGTACTTAAAACTCTTGTGGTCGGTGAATATCTCGCACTTCACACCATACAGATATGTCTCCAAATCTTGAGTGCGAATAACACCGCGGCTAACTCCAAATCGTGGGTCGGATAGTTCAACTCGTGTATCTTCAGGGTGCGGGATGCATATGCTATGACCTTCCACTCTGCATTAGTACGCACCCGAGTCCTTCCTTCGAGGCGTCGCTATATACCGTGAAGTCGTGTCCTGGTGTGGGTAATACTAGTATTGGTGCATATGTCAACTTCGTTTTGAGACATTCGAAACTCTCTTCACACTTCTCATCCCAAATATATCTCGTTTCTTTCCGGGTCAAGTTTGTCAGCCGCTTGGCAATCCTTGCAAACCCCTCGATAAATTTCCGGTAGTACCCGGCTAATCCTAAGAAACTCCTCACTTCCCAAGCGTTAGTCGGTCTTGGCAAATTCATCACTGCTTCTATCTTCGTTGGATCTACCCTCACCCCTCTTGCTGATATCACATGTCCTAGAAAAGTTATGTTGTCCATCAAGAATTCACACTTGCTATATTTGGCATACAACTTCTCTTGTTTGAGAGTGTGTAATACTATTCTGATGTCGCTCGTGTTCCTCCCGGTTGCGAGAGTAAACTAAGATATCGTCAATGAATACTACAACGAACTTGTCTAGGTACTAGCGAAATATCCGATTCATCAAATCCATGAAGATCGCTGGGGCATTAGTCAATCCAAATGGTACTACCGTACATTCGTAATGGTCGTATCTCATTCGAATGGTTGTTTTTGGTATGTCCGCTTCCCTCGCTCAGACCTGATGATACCCTAACCTCATGTCTAACTTTGAGAAAACCTCCGCGCCTTGTAACTGATCAAATAAGTCGTCGATCCTGGGTAGTGGATACTTGTTCTTTATCGTGACCTTGTTTAACTCCTGGTACTCGTAACATAGTCTTAGCTCACCGCTTTTCTTTTTAACAAATAACACCGGTGCTCTCCAAGGAGAGTTGCTTGGCCTAAGAAATCATTTTTCCAATAGCCACTCTATCTGTTTTTTCAGTTCATGCATCTCTCTGGGTGCCATTCGGTATGGAGCCTTGGAGATGGGTTGTGTTCCGAGAAGTAGTTCTATTTCCATTTCCACTTCTCTCTGGGGTGGCTGACCCGGTAGCTCGCCGCAAATTACCGGAACTGACTCCAATGGTAGCCCTTCCTTCTCAGTTGTGAAAAATGCAAGCCAATTCGACTGATCACTATACTCTCCCTCCTCACCCATAATTGGTATTCCGACCATGTAGCATTTCCCTTCCCGCGGCGTACTAACAGTGATCGTACGTTCTCGACATTTCACTTGCGCATCGTACTTAGATAACCAATCCATTCCTAGTATAGCGTAGAATCCCATGTCCCCCAACTGAATCAAGTCTGCCTCTGTTCGCACCGTATCCACTTCCACCGCGCACCCCTTATGGATTCTGTTTGCCTCCATGGCTTCAGATCCCGGCGTTTTTACTTTGATGTTAGCGTTACTTCTCATTATCCCAAACTATTTCGCCAACTTCTCCGAAACAAACGAATGTGTCTCCCCACAATCAAATAATACAAAAGCTATAAAGCCATTAATGAGTAGTTTACCTGCCACGACGTCTTCGGCCTCCGAGGACTGTTTCTTGTTTACATCGAACACTCGAGCATTTCCAGTTATCCTTTCCGTTGCTCTGCCTTCGGTAACTCCAGTTTCGATCTTTCTCTTCTTTGGGCATTCTCGAGCGAAGTGTCCTTCCTGGCCGGACTTGAAATAACTGTTGGTTTCAGCCCGGCATTCTCCGAAATGGTTTTTGCCGCATTTGGCGCACGCAGGCCTGATCGGGGTACCTTGTGCAGACCCGAAACCCTCTGTAGTGACCTTTCCTTTCCATTCTCCCTGTCCCTGAACTTCATTCCTCGTGGAGCTTCTGGTGCGTTCCTTATCCATTCTTCGTATTCCCCCATCCACTCGGACTGATGCAGCCACTAAACTCGAAAAATCTTCGTCGTCGCGGCCATACATAGTTAGTTTCACCCTTTCATTCAGCCCTTCTGTAAAACGGTGCATCTTTTCTTGTTCACTCCCGATAATCTCGGGGGTGTACCTACCTAATTCTATGAATTCCTGCATGTACTCCATTACGGGGCGATTCCCTTGAGTCAGTCTGTCAAACTCAGCCCTCTTGTCTTTCTTAAGCCCTTTTGGCATCTAATAATCCAAAAACGCATTCTTAAACTTCTCCCATGAGATGGGTACATCCTTCAACAGTGAGGCAGACACGCTACCCCACCATCGAGCAGTGATACCGTCGAACCATAGCGGGGTCAGTCCTGCCCTAAGTTCCTCTGGGGCTACGATTAGTTCAAACTTCTCTTCTAGGCGAATAATCCACGCCTCCACGCCCCCCATCTTATCTCCCGTGAAACTGTTCATTCCAGCCTTCTTTAACGCCTCGTTGTAGTACATCCTACCCTTTTCGGGCCTTGACACTTGTAACGACCCTAATATGGGCCTAGTTGTTTTGTTAAAACATGATAATTAAAACGAAAACATTCGAATGCAAATTTAAAACATAGTTCGAAACATGAAAGTACGACAGCATAATTTAGAGTATTCTCCAAAGGGACCGGACTCAATCACCGGACAACCGACGACCTCCTTCCCCGATCCCTATCATATCTAGTCTGCGTTGCCTACAAAATCTGTAAAGCGGTCACAATCTATTAAAGGAAACTTCACACACACTACGCATTATCTTTTCACTTCTTAGTTACACCGTACACGCACGCGTGAATCATTCCACTTAACTGTTTTCTTATTTCCCTCTTCTTTTACCCTTATCATTTCCATCATTCATTAACTTTACTGTTGCCGAGATTATCATCTCGGTGCATGTCCCGCCCAAGCCAACCGTTAGCTGTTGGATGACTCGACGGGCCATATGCTTCCCTTCCCCGGGTGGGTACTTAGGCGCCACCCTTTTTTCCACCCGGATCTGTTCTGCCCTCTTCGTACGTATCTTTTCCTCTTTGGAACTTATCGTTCCCTTCATCAGGCATGCCCTTCCTTTGGCGAAACGTGTACTAGGCACGATTCCGGGTTCGATCGGACTGTCCATCCTTCCTTACCCCGAGTCTTATTATCATTTATGTCGTTCATTCGTATCCTTTCTTCCTTCTTTGTTAACCCAATCCCATTCCCTAAGTCTGAACCTTCCCTTACTATATTGTGTTCACTCCGCTTACCGTTCNATGCTCGGTGCATGTCCCGCCCAAGCCAACCGTTAGCTGTTGGATGACTCGACGGGCCATATGCTTCCCTTCCCCGGGTGGGTACTTAGGCGCTACCCTTTTATCCACCCGGATCCGTTCTGCCCTCTTCGTACGTATCTTTTCCTCTTTGGAACTTATCGTTCCCTTCATCAGGCATGCTCTTCCTTTGGCGAATCGTGTACTAGGCACGATGCCGGGTTCGGTCGGACGGTCCATCCTTCCTTACCCCGAGTCTTATTATCATTTATCTAGTTCGTTCGTATCCTTTCTTCCTTCTTTATTAACCCAATCCCATTCCCTAAGTCTGAACCTTCCCTTACTATATTGTGTTCACTCCGCTTACCGTTCGCTTTTGCTTGCTATAGTCTTTCCGCGCTTTCCTGCATTTCGTAATAGGTTTTAGTTACTCGAGTTCCGACGTAATCATCCTATTGTTAACTATGTGATTACCGTAGACTCTACGTGTTCTTTTCCTCCCACGATCCGACGTCGAGACGCGACGAAAACACTTAAACTTAGTATTTCCGCAAAAATTTACTTCTTTCCTTGAAATTCGCCACAATTCTATGCTTCAACTCCAAATCCGCAATAATTTTACCCATAGAACACAATCCGCGATAATGTTGCATTTCAAGGATTTTTCGCGACAATTTTACTCTTGTTCCTTTTCCGCGACAAATCTCTTCACCAAAAATCCGCGATAATTCTCTTCATCACCCAAATCCGCGACAATAATGTTCTGTGAGAAATCCGTGATAAGAATGGCCTGTGCAGAAGTCCGCGATAATAATAGCCTGTGCAGAATCCGCGATAATAATGGCATGTGCATAATCCGCGATAATAATGGCCTGTGCAGAAATCCGCGATAATAATGGCCTGAGCAGAAATCCGCGATAATAATGGCATGTGCAGAGTCCGCGATAATAATGGCATGTGCATAATCCGCGATAATTTTCCTTCTTCGTGGCAATTTTCGGATTTTCGTATTTAAATGATGATTAACTCGTTTTTGGGCCTTCCCACCCCTATTTATTGACATCCTCACTTTTCTAATTCACACTTTAACCCCTCCTTCCTTTGATTTTGACCCCACTTCTATGTTTTACTTTGCTTTTCCATTTTTCGTTTCTTTTTACGTTCTTTCGTTCCCGTATCCCTCGTTATCCCTTGTTTAGACTTATCGCTACCTTCCCTACTATTGTTCCATCATCCCTTTTTCCTGGCTATTACATCCTTCCCCACTCATTTTGAGTTTCGACCCGAAACTCGTGCGTACCAATCTTCCATCAATTATGGCGCTCTCTGTCTAATTTCTCGTTCCGTTTCCCAAGTAGCTTCCCTTTCTCCTTGGTTGGACCATTGTACTTTCACCATGGGGATTTGTTTGTTCCTGAGTCTTCTTCCTCCCTGCCTAGGATCTTTACTGGGACTTCCTCGTACATTAGCTCCGGGGTTATCTCTATGGGTTTCCCCACACATTCTTGAATTCCTTCCGTCACCCTCCTCCTCAGTTGGGACACGTGGAACACGTTGTGTATCCCCCCCATTTCCTCCGGAAGCTTCAGCTGATATGCTAGGTTTCCGATTCTTCGTTCCACCTCGTATGGTCCGATATATCGGGGACTCAGCTTCCCTGTCCTTGTTGTCCTTAGCACCCCCTTCATCGGTGATACCTTTAGATAGGCACGATCCCCAACCTTTAACTCTAAGGGTCTCCTTTTGGCGTCTCCACAACTTTTGTATCGGTCCTGTGCCGCCTTAATGTTCTTTCGTACCACGGCCACCTTTTCAATAGTGACTTCCACCAATTCCGTCCCCGTGGCCGTTCTTTCTCCCACCTCATCCCAGCATAGCGGTGTGCGACACTTCCTCCCGTACAATGTCTCGTATGGGGCCATGCCAATGCTGCTCTGAAAGCTATTATTGTACGCAAATTCCACTAGCGGTAGGAAATCCTCCCAACCTCCCTTAAACTCCAACACACATGCCCGTAACATATCCTCCATAATCTGGTTGGTTCTCTCGGTCTGACCATCCGTCTGTGGGTGATAGGCTGTGCTCATGCANCTTCCTCACCCCGAGTCTTATTATCATTTATGTCGTTCATTCGTATCCTTTCTTCCTTCTTTGTTAACCCAATCCCATTCCCTAAGTCTGAACCTTCCCTTACTATATTGTGTTCACTCCGCTTACCGTACGCTTTTGCTTGCTATAGTGTTTCCGTGCTTACCTGCATTTCGTAATAGGTTTTAGTTACTCGAGTTCCAACGTTATCATCCTATTGTTAACTATGTGATTACCGTAGACTCTACGTGTTCTTTTCCTCCCACGATCCGACGTCGAGACGCGACGAAAATACTTAAACTTAGTATTTCCGCAAAAATTTACTTCTTTCCTCGAAATTCGCCACAATTCTATGCTTCAACTCCAAATCCGCGATAATTTTACCCTTAGAACACAATCCGCGATAATGTTGCACTTCAAGGATTTTTCGCGACAGTTTTACTCTTGTTCCTTTTCCGCGACAAATCTCTTCACCGAAAATCCGCGATAATTCTCTTCATCACCCAAATCCACGACAATAATGTTCTGTGAGAAATTCGCGATAATAATGGCCTGTGCAGAAATCCGCGATAATAATGGCCTGTGCAGAATCCGCGATTATTTTCCTTCTTGGTAGCAATTTTCTTTTTTAAATGATGATTAACTTGTTTTTGGGCCTTCCCACCCCTATTTATAGACATCCTAACTTTTCTAATTCACACTTTAGCCCCTCATTCCTTTGATTTTTACCCCACTTCTATCTTTTACTTTACTTTTCCATTTTTCGTTTCTTTTTAAGTTCTTTCGTTCCCGTATCCCTCGTTATCCCTTGTTTAGACTTATCGCTACCTTCCCTACTATTGTTCCATCATACCTTTTTCCTGGCTATTACATACCTTTTTTCCTGGCTATTACATCAAGCCATTCCTACATCAAGCTTCCCGACAAACGCTCGGGAAGTGAGGAGTTTTTTAGGATTAGCCGGGTAGTATCGGAAATTTATCGAGAGGTTCGCAAGGATTGCCAAGCCGTTGACAAACTTGACCCGAAAAGAAAGGAGGTATACGTGGGATGAGAAGTATGAAGAGAGTTTCGAATGTCTCAAAACGAAGTTGACATCTGCACCAATACTGATACTACTCACACCAGGACACGACTTCACGGTATACAGTGACGCCTCAAAGGAAGGACTCGGGTGCGTACTGATGCAGGGTGGGAACGTCATAGCATACGCATCCCGCCAACTGAAGATACACGAGTTGAACTATCCGACCCACGATTTAGAACTAGCCGCGATGGTATGCGCACTCAAGATTTGGAGACATTATCTGTATGCTGTGAAGTGCGATATATTCACCGACCACAAGAGTTTGAAGTACCTATTCACCCAAAGGGAGCTTACATGAGACAACAGAGATGGCTAGAACTGATAAAAGATTAGGACCTGAACATCCAGTACCACCCCGGAAAAGCAAATCAAGTAGCCGATGCATTGAGTAGGAAAACTCATGGCGTATTAGCAAACACATTGTTAAAAGAAATGGAGAACCTACAATTGGAAGTGGTAGAGTCGACCACAGTCATATTAGGGACTGTCACCGCAAGGCTAGGGATACTAGAGGAAGTACTAGAGGCCCATATATCAGAACTTGAGAAACCTGTAACACGAAAAGAGGGATCCGGAACCGACAAATCATAGATAAACAAAGGAGGCGATGGGCTAATCAGAATTAATGAGCTGGTATGGGAACCTAACAGGCCAGAGTTACGAAAGAATATTATGGCAGAGGCACACAGTTCGGCCTTCTCAGTTCACCCAGGATGTACTAAGATGTATCGAGACCTAAAAACACACTGGTGGTGGAATGGAATGAAAAATGAGATTGCAAACTTTGTGGCTAATTGCGAAAATTGCCAACGAGTTAAGGCCGAACACCAACGCCCAGGGGGCATGCTATAACCCTTGGAGATTCCAGAGTGGAAATGGGATAGCATCGGCATGGACTTTGTGGTAGGATTACCCAAGAGCCCACAGAAGAACGACGCAATATGGGTTGTGGTTGACCGCCTAACAAAGGTGGCTCATTTTTTAGCAGCCAAGACAACATACGGAGTAGACAGACTAGCCAAAATATATGTGGATAACATAGTCAATTTACATGGAGTTCCAGTAAATATTGTGTCAGACAGGGATCCGAGGTTCACGTCTAGATTTTGGCAAAGTTTACATAAATCACTCGGAACTCAGTTAAGCATGAGCACAGCGTACCACCCACAGACGAATGGTCAGACCGAGAGAACCAACCAAATTATGGAGGATATGTTACGGGCATTTGTATTGGAGTTTAAGGGAGGTTGGGAAGATTTCCTACCACTGGTAGAATTTGCATACAATAATAGTTTTCATAGCAACATTGGCATGGCCCCATATGAGGCACTGTACTGGAGGAAGTGTCATACACCACTATGCTGGGATGAGGTCGGAGAGAGAAGGACCACGGAAACAGAATTGGTAGAAGTCACCGTTGAAAAGGTGGCCGTCGTACGAAAGAACATTAAGGCGGCACAGGATCGATACAAAAGTTGGGCAGACACGAAAAGGAGACCTCTGGAGCTAAAACTTGGGGATCACGCTTATCTGAAGATATCACCGATGAAGGGGGTACTAAGGACCATAAGGACAGGGAAGTTGAGTCCTCGGTACATCGAACCATACGAGGTGGGATGAAGAATCGGAAACCTAGCATACCAGCTGAAGCTTCCTTAATAGATGAGGGGGATACACAACGTTTTCCTCGTATCCCAACTGAGGAGGAGTGTGACTGAAGGAATCCAAGAATGTGTGGAGGAACCCATAGAGATAACCCCAGAATTGACATATGAGGAAGTTCCAGTGAACATCCTAGGCAGAGAGGAAAGAAAACTCAGAAACAAACTAATTCCCATGGTAAAAGTACAGAGGTCCAATCAGGGAGAAAGAGAAGGTACATGGGAAACGGAACGAGAGATTAGACAGAGAGCGCCGGAATTAATGGAAGATTGGTACGCACGAGTTTCGGGACGAAACTCAAAATAAGAGGGGAAGGTGTAATAGCCAGGAAAAAGGTATGATGGAACAATAGTAGGGAATATAGTGGTAAAGTCTAGACAATGAATAATGAGGGATACTGGAATGAAAGAACAAAAAGGTAAACGAAAAGATAGAAAAGTAAAGCAAAAGATAAAGGAGGGGTCAAAATAAAAACAAGGAGGGGTCAAAATGTGAATTAGAGAAGTTAATATGTCTATAAATAGGGGTGGGAAGGCCCAAAACCAAGTTAATTATCACTAAGTCACTAAAAACCTGAAATTATCGCGAAAAAACGAAACTGTCGCGAATTTTGGGAAAGCAAAATATTGTCGCGAATTTTTGTCAAGAGGAGATTGTCGTGGAAATGTGTAAAGAGCAAAATTGTCGTGAAAAATGGTGAAGGCCAAAATTATCGCGGATTTGCCCCTTAACCTCATTTTATCTCGGATTTCGAAGATTTGAGTAATATTATCGCGGAAATACAAAATTTGGGGTGTTCTCGTCGTGTCTGAACGCCGGATTGTGAGAGAGAAAGGATACGTAGGGTCTACGGTAACCACATAGTCAATAATGAGATAATAACACCGGAAATCAGGTACTAAGATATATTACGAAATGCAGGGAAGCACGAAGGGGTTGTAACGAGCAAAAACAACATCTAAGCGGAGTGAACACAATGTAGTAAGGGAAGGTTCCGATATAGGAATACGGGAAGGTTAAGTAAGAAAGGAAGTAAAGACACGAATGAATGAGACAAATGTTAATAAGACTCGGGGTGAGGAAGCATGGACCTTCCGACCGAACCCGGCATCGTGCTTAGTACACGATCCGCCAAAGGAAGGGTATGCCTGATGAAGGGAACGATAAGTTCCAAGAATGGAAAGATACGTACAAAAAGGGCAGAACGGATCCGGGTGGAAAAAGGGGTAACGCCTAAGTACCCACCTGGGGAAGGGAAGCATATGGCCCGTCGAGTCAACCAACTGCTAATGGTTGGCTTGTGCGGGACATGTACCGAACATGTTACTCTCGACAACAGTAAAGTTAAAGGATGAGGGGGATGATAAGGGTAAAAGACTAAGAAGAATAAAATAAGAAAAAGATTAAAAGAAACGACTTACGCGCGTGTGTATGGTTTATTTAAGAAATGAAAAGATAAGTATAGCGTGTGTAAGTTTCCTTTAACAGATTGTGACCGCTTTACAGATTATGTAGGTGATACGGATTAGGTATGAGAAGGGCATGGGAAGGAGGTCGTCGGTTGTCCGGTGATAGAGTCCGGTCTTTTGAGAACACTCTAAATTATGTTGCTAGACTTTAATGTTTTTCAACTATGTTTTAAGTTTACATCGAACGTTTCGTTTTATTTAACACGTTTTTACCAAATCAGCTAGGCCCAAATGAGGGTCGTTACACATTGGCCCTTGATAAGTACTTGACATAAAGACCAACGGTTTCTTTAAAACTCGTGTGACCCATTGAATAAGCTGGTACTTCTCTAGAGCCATTTAAAACTTGCGTTTTTTCATTGGTTTTATTTTCAGGTTCCTCTAACCTATCGAGGTTGCTAATATATTTCCCAACAGTTTGATTGACATAGACATGGGTATTGTTGGGAATGAAGACTCATAGGATGATATTTGGTACCAAGTCTAGCCTTGGGAGCGAGTGAAAATTTTGATGACGTTGTTGGTCAGCCATAGGAATGCATAGGAATACACGTGAGAGATAGTAGTTGTAAGGTTGCAAAAATAATCTTTCTTGCTTTGTTTGGTGCTCGAAGTGTATAGTTATTGAGACAATTAACTGGTGTTTATTTGGTAATAATAGATTGACTTACTTGGTACGTGGTTTCCTCCGGATACTCAAGTTCCACGTAAAAATTATGTGTGTTATTCCATTCCACATCTAGTTTTGATTTATGTTAAATCTGAAACAAAATCAGTTAACTCATTTTTCTGCTAACATTCCAACTATACAATCCAAATCCTTTCATACTTTATTCACAACAATCATCAAGTTTCTGAAAACAATGCATATAACAAGAGAATTATGTAGTAGTCATACCTCGCTCACTTTTCTATTTCATCTGTGCAATAGATCTTAGTTGAGTGTACATGTCGGCGCAAACGAGGGAAAAATCGCAGAGAGCCCGAAAAAGTTGGGGCAACTGTGTCTTGAGACTCATAAGAGATTTGTCTCTAACTTGAACGCATTGCCTCTGGTAAGCTTCTTCATCCTGCTTTAACTTACTTTCAGCAGCTTCTACCAAAAGCTGCCTCTCTGCGACTAAGTCTTTGTCGTGACCCCGGTCAGGGTCCATCTCATCTGGTGGTGTTCTCTTCTGCATGTACTTATTATACCAGCTCTCGAAATCTCTACTTTTCTTCATAAGGTCCTTTCTGGCATCTGAACATTTGCTTCTAAAATCCAACTCCTCTTTCTGATGTTGCCATATGGTCTTTATTATTGCTGCAAAGTTGTTGATAGCTGATTTTGCTGGCTCATCTGGAAGCTTTTGAAGAAATTCATGCCAGGCGCTAAGAAGCAGCTGAATTCGATTTTGGGTTGTTCTCCCAGGAGAATGAACCTTCTCCTTCCATTGTGTGTCAATGGGAACAAGATTCAGCTTCAGCCAACTATTAAGAGAATTGACGTAGTCTTTCTGATGAGTCATAAGGTCACAGAAATTTGTGTGCCATTCTTGTACAACTCCACCTAACTGGCGTGTACGATCATGGTGGTGATCACTTGTTTCCTTAGGGGAGTTGCTGGCATCCAGCAACCTCAAACCTTCAACAATCTTTGATTGCTTATCATGGTGCATTCTCATCGTTTCCCACATGGATGCCATCCTGTTTCCATAATCACCATATTTCAAATACAAAGACAAAGCAGGGTAAAAAAGCATACTCTCACCCATCAACAAGAGCAATGAGTTTTGGGTATAGCTGTTCATCTTGGAGACGATTAATTTCGGAAACTGTAGAATCCATAGACTGCATATCAACAATATATCTGGTGTGCAGATGGCTGACTGCAGCTTTCATTTTCTCCAATGCTTCTGTGTTTGATCCACGTTTTTTCAACTTACTCAAGGAATCAACCTTTTTTTGATACTCAATCTTCATCTGCTCACCAGCCTGCTCATGATTAAATAATATGGTTCAATAGTTAAGTCATCAAACAAGGATAATACAGGCAGACAGGTAAATTAAACATGTCAAGATAAGCTCAACAATAAGTTTTAATCACCCACTCTTCATTTTCATTGAAACTAGAAAGCAATGATACCTTGACTTCCTCGTAAAGCTTCTTCTCCCAAGCTAGCATCTTGTCCAAGACACTTGCATGAGTTTCATGCTCCTCTGAATCAAACTCATCAAACTGATTATCAGCAGTATTGGGTAAACCTTTGAAGGACCTATTCCAAGTGATAACACGCATGACCCTTTCAGAATGATTAATATTCCCTCTCTTATCTGCAAAATTTGAGTGGTAATGCAATCTAGTGGCCTCAAGCATCCTGGAAACATCATGAGCACTTTCTGAAGCTCGAAGGAAACAATCATCAAGATCCATAAATATTTGGGCCAAACTCACATTACTACTACTTTTCAATGAGCCACCAACCCCCTGTTTAACTCTCTTCACAATTATTGATGGAACTGCACTCACAGTATCCTCCACTTCCACCTTCTCACTCTCTGAATCTATAACCCTTTTTTCTTTCATTGCCCTGTTTTCTATACCATGATCCTCCATTTCCGCCAATGAAGCATTCTCCATTGTGAAAAAATCCCAATACCCACCTTTACTCTTCTGCTGATTGTCAGGCGAATCACGGAAACCCTCATCCGGAATCCCATTCACACCACGTTGAGTCCTACTACGCCTCTTCAGACTATGGGTCCCCTCATCGTCACCATCCTCTTCGTTTTCTTCTTCAATAATCGGATCAGAACTTCTGATTGCGGGTCGAGGAATTGAAAATTCAGGCATGGTAGACGCACGCTGGAGGGGAGATGTAGAACTGTTGAAAGAAGGGGGTAGCGGGGGCGGGGGAGGAAAAGTCTCACGAGGAAGGAGCAGGGGACGCTGAGATGGAGCCGCAGCTTCAGCGGCAAATGATGGCGATGCTGCTCCGGAACCAGAAGCCACCGCCAGAACCTGCACAGATTCACCCTGGGCGAAGTCGCTGATCGCGGCGCCGGTGTTTTTCAAGGAAACAGCGTTCGCCACATGGGCTGCCGCAAATTTGTTTCTGGCAGTCAACGACCGCTCCATATGCTGCTTTCGCTCCTTGCATCGCGTTACAGTCTCCTCATTCTCGATCTTGGACTGGGCGCAACCCATACAGAGCAAATTTCCAAGGAAGTTCAAATCTACTTCCGATCGGATCCAGAGTCACTCCCCGTGGCGGTAAGGTAACTCTGATTACGTTCCTGACACAAGTCAGAACCAATTCCTGCTTTGTTTTGTCCTAGTCTACGGCACAGAAATCAATAGAGAGATACATTTCAAACATAACGAAACGACGACGTCCCAGGCAGTTTAGTTATTTTGAATCTAAAATAGTATGGCGGAACAGTAATTCCCAAGACGAATATTGTAATTAATAATGAGCTTATTATAATGTAGCTAAGTGAACTTGCATCATTCATATTACAGATTAAAAAGTAAGAAGCATCAATGTTCGATCCATATAAAAAAATTTAGATTATTAGTAAACCTACAAATGAACTAAACTAATCAATGAATATCACCATCAAAGCTCACATTCTAACTCAATATTCACAAATCTAACCGAGTAATAATTCATAACTAATAGTTTAGGCAAGTTTTGCGTACCAATAATAATGTATCGAATAAAACATTAATTTTTTTAAAAAATGGAGCTAACCTAAATTCTTTTTTTTAGAGCATAACTAACCTAAATTCAAATTTGAACCAAAACTGGCATTAAATATGACTTGAGTTTTTGAACTGAAAGGGAAAAAACACCTAATAAAGATTAATATGGGAAGAGGACCTCTAAATAATTATGGAAATGGGCGAAAAGAAAGTAAATGGTTGGAAGGAGAAGATGTAAGCTTTAGAAGAGAATAAGATGCCACCCTAATAGAGAGAGGAATCCAACCTTTGGTGTAGACAGCTATTCTGTGGACAGTGAAAGCAGGATAATTTAGATGATTCCTCTTTCTTTATATATCTGATCTCCCAAATCTCAACTTCATTTCCTCTGTCATACCCCTTCAAATACTGTGGAATATTGTCTCAAGTCACCAATTTACCTATGAACCCATTCTCCTCTGCTTGACATTTCAAAAACCAAAACAAGTAAATGAATAATGGTGACTTTTTTTAGTGCAACAAATCTGTTTACCATGTTGCTCATATTGAATAAAACTGAGAAAGTGTGAGTATCCATTTGCAACTATATCAAGATCATCCATCGTAAAGTTGTATCGCTTTTCTAGCGCCAAGTATAGTACCTGTCGTTAGAAAATAACTATATATCATCTCCAGCAGAAACATGTTGTATGGAAACGTATTTTGATGATGCAGCAGTAACTTCTAATCCAGTGATCTTTTTTACATTCCAAATAGTGATCAGTTTTTTACATTAACACGTAGGGGCCAATGCGCGACTTGAAGAATCTAGACAGCTGTAAATGCAGTTATTCAAAATTAGAACAAATTCCCAATAATAAAGGTGTACCATTTCTGAACCAGATGACATAACTGATTCCAATACAGTGAAAAATGCATCAGTTAAATCCTCACTGTAAATTACATCGGCAGCAAACAACAACGAGGCTCCCTCGAGCTCACCAAGCTCTACTAAGCTCCAATTGTATTTGTAGCTGAATGGAGAATTTTGCATCAGAAAATAGAAGCATTTCAAGGAGGCTTCATATTCCATTGCACTGAAAATGAATTTAACTTACTTGTTCACTACATCAACAGGGGGAGGCCACGGTTTTTTCCAATCAACTTCACGTACACGTATTGAAGCTTTGGGGTGAAAGATTCTAGAGTTGAGGAGAACATTTCTGTCACAGTTTTCTAAAACATTATCACCATGGTCTGTCATATTTTTAAGGTATGTTTATTTCCAAAACATGATATTCAAAACTAGATCACTAAAACTAAAGCTCATAAATTATAATAGTAGCATTTACCTGTCAGGAAAACTGTATTAGCACTAAAGGCAAGTATCATGCCAGCCAACCCTGTGAAGAAAATATAAGAAACGACATCACAGGAGTGCAATGAAATATTTGAATAAGTCACAGCAAATATAACAAGACAAGCATTAATTCCATGATCATTGAACCCGATAAAGGCTTTACCTGTACCACATCCAAGCTCTACCACAACAATTCCATCAAACTTGGATGCATCAATCATCTTGTGCAGAAGGAAGTCGGCTAGTACCAGCTCTGCATTCCAAACCTGAAAGATGTGTTAGATGAAGTCAATGATCACATGTTTGATAATATGTGGTCAACACCGGTCATACCAATCATGTGTTGATAGTAGACTGGTTGTGATTTGGGGGAGGTTTATCTTTTCCCTTGGCTTATAAAAGGAATGCTAATCTCTTTTGTTTCAACACACTAACACAACATCTATTCATCTCTTCTCCCAGTGTATGCATTCTCTTGTGTATATTCAATAGTGAATATATATTGGTAGTCGGGAAATTATCCGGTACCGGAGTTTCCTTGAATTATCGATTCGATTCTGGGGTTAATTTCCTAACAATTGGTATATGTTATGGTCCCTTTTTAGGGGGTACCAACAGTCATCCGATTCGTTCAACAAACGAACTCGGTTCTGATTTATTTTATATATGGAAGACGATCAAAAGCTGGAAATAAAATAAGTGCACGGCGATATATAGTGGAAACCNATCTTCACATAAATAAATAAGGATTAATATAAAATATAATTTCACATAAATAAACAAAGATTAATATAAAATATAATGAATAAAACTTAGTCCGAGTTTCTTGAATCCGATACTCAAATCAATTGTGCTTCCTGCCAATGCTTCCAAGGAAGATGCAAGAATGATAACTTATGATGACAAGAACTCATATCAAGTTTCATTTCATTTGAACTTCTATAGTTTCATGGTTTTAACATCTAGGGATGATCAAAATATCCATTGAAATCTCAATTATTATGAACAAGGGTAATCATAGATTTATTATTTGTATGACGTTTGCCTACGATCTTCAAACTTACGGGATGTTTAAATGCATAATGCTCTCAAAGTTAAGACATTGCAAATATCATATATTATTTGAACAAAAATATATATTTGTAGTTCTCAAACTTCAATTAAATATACGTAAAATATCTTAATATACAAATAAAGTTTATCATTAATCTTCTAACGATGCCGTAAATATTTTATATTTTGATACACAATTCTCGAATTTCAAGTGTCAATTTTGTGTAATTTTTCAAACTATAAATATCTTATTTATGTACTTTGTGAACTTTGATGGTCAATTAAATGGAAAACCAAATACTATATTGTCAGAAGTAAAATACAAACAATATTCATAAATTTATCTATAATTCATGCAATTCCACAAGTTTGGGTATGTATTTACACAACTTGTAAGTTAAAAATTTACTTATACAATTTGCTTTATTACTTATATATTATCTAGAGATATAATTGTAAAATTGTGAGCATAATAATTTATTCATATCCAATATCTGTGGCATTCATCATTTTGATGGTACATTATGTTGGGCTTTTCTGCTGATCCGTTTAGCCTCGTTAGGCCCATTAACTAGTTTTTTTTTGAATCCATTGAGAGTTTTGCATGGTAAATATGGTTAGGGGTAGAACACTTAACCGAGGAACCGTGTAATCGAACTGTTATGGTCCCTTTCTTGGGGTACCAACAGTTGTCCAGTTCGTTCAACAAACGAACTCGGTTCTGATTTGTTTTAGATGTGGAGGACGATTAAAACCTAGAAATAAAATAAGTGCACGGCGATATATAGTAGAAACCCCAGGAATTGGGGTGAAAACCATTCGACTAAGAGCATATTATGCTCTTAGCCTGTTCACTAATGAAATAACTCATAGTCAATACAAGAGAGGCTACTGAAAATGACAAGGTAAAGAAAGCGGTAAGAATTCCGGCAGGGTAACGGCCTGTTCTTCCGCGTCCAAAGGGTCCTGCTATTTCCATCGTCTTGCCCTGTATTTATAGAGTTCATAGCGTGTGTAAATCACGCTCCGTAACCGCCTCTGACAGGTTTGTTAGAGGTTGTTATCGCGGGATGTAAAACGAGGTTGGGACCGAGGCGTGGTCTGCGTGATCGAGCCCGAAGCGTGGTAAACGTGGGAAGGCCCGAAGCGTGGAAAACGTGAGTTGTAACCGTTCTGTAACCGCTCGGGCCGAACCCAGGTGCCAGCTGGCAGAAAACGTTGTATTTTGTTAAGGTTAGCTTCGGTCCTCTAGTTGAACATCGGACCGCTCTTCCTTAGAAGTGTAAGTGGGCTGTAGGAATTCATTTTCACCATTTGAATTGGCCCAACCGTTGCTGGGCCTTATCCATCACAAGGTACCCGGTCCTAGAGTTCTCATCACTAGCCCCTCGGGCTTGATTGCCAATCGCAGAGGTGATATAAGGCCGATCACATGATGTTTGCACATTCATGAGAACAAGGGACCGTACCTGTAGGTAGTGAGAGTCCAGGGGACCGAAGTTTGCTTTAGTGTATGGATCAATCACGCTTAACGACCTAATAACGTATATTTAAATTATACTTTTATCTTCGTTATTCTTTAAATATTAATACCTCGACCCGCGCCTCTTCACATTCGGCAGTTCAAAAGGCATGATGAGTGCGCCCCGTACAGTCGCTGTTTTGGGAAGTATTACGTGGCGGCTCACCATTGGCTGGGAGATTAGTATTTAAATCAGGATTCTGGACACTGTTTCTCCTCACCGTCATTATCGCGAAGGAGAAATCGCAGCGAGTTCTTGTGCCCTTAATCGATCTTTCGTCAACCCTCTTCCAATCCGCTTTTTCTAAGGTATATTTTCATGGCTCCTTACAAAATGCGTTATCCTTCTATGTCTGACTTAGACATTGAGGAGTTTAGGTCTAGGTTTTCAATCCCGGCACATTACTCTATTTGGAAGGGACGGGAAGATATTCCCTGTTTCCTTCCGGCAGAAATGAATGTGCCGGCGTCTGCTATTCTGGTTAGTTACGCCTCTTTAAAGTGCGGGCTCCGTTTTCCGCTACATCCTTTTGTAGCGGCCGTGCTTAAAGAAATCCACTGCCCCACTTTTGCGTTATTCCCGGGCAGTTACGTGTATATTATAGCCTTCATTTTTTATTGTCACCAACAGAATCGGGCCCCAACCTTAAAACACTTCTTTAACCTGTTCTTGGTTGGGTCCCGAATGGGGAAGGGTCTGTTGGGATGTCGTAAGTGGTATTACATAGCGGTGCGCACCAAAGAGTGCGCAATTTTTGATAAAGAAGAGTCTCTCCATGCGTGAGAGGCTTGTTATGTGTGGATGACAGTTCCGAAAGAGGATCTGTTGAAAGTATGGCCACGCATAACTTACCCACGCATAGGTCAGTTGGACCGAAGCAGGTTCAACCCCTCCCGCACGGACACCGCAAATACACTTGCGATGTTCCCCTCTCCCGAAGCACGCCTTAAACGAATAGATCTGCTTCGGGAGAGAAGGTTAATAGAGATGGGTGTTGCGGGTAGGACCGGAGCCCCAGCCCCGAAGGGGGTTTTATCTTCTAGTTCAGATTCAGATCCATCAGAAGGATCGGGTATGAAATAGTGTTTACATTTTAATCTTTCCTGATCCTTATGTATTTGTTTTGCAGATTCAACTGAGACGATGCCGAGCTCACGTTTTAAACGTATGGCAGCTGCTTCGGTCCGTCCTTCTGAGGGACAAAGGGAAGCATCAGGCAGCGCTGAAGCAAGTGAATCAGCAACGGGGGGCACGGTGGTCCCTTCGGGGTCAGGGAACCCCCGGATCCAAACAACCAGCGCGGGCACGTTGACCCTTCGCTGCACTGGTCAGTCTTCAAGCGGAGAAGGGCCTGCGTTTCGGGTATTTGGAGTGGTAGAGGAGGTGATAAAGGCTCGGATTCGTTCTTTGAGCTTATCCAGCCTCTATCAAATCGGTAACACCTCTTTTATTAACACTGAGACTATTACTTTGTTGTTGCAGGGAGCCGTTCCCGTGGAGAAGGTTCTCCCTGGCCCTCAGCTTAAGCCGAACGTCTCCCTGCCGCCGGTCCCCTTAGGAAAAGGGAAGAGGGTGACCGAAGTGGAAGCCCCGCAGGAGCCGAAGAGGTGAAGAAGGGGGGCAGCGCTCCGGTTCCCAATAAGGGGATCGTTCTGAAGGAGCCTGCGCAGGGCCCGAAGACCAACTCCAACTGGGGAGTTGCCCTGGGCCTGTTGGACAGGTTCAGCAAGGGGAGGAAGTTATCTTCCTGGCGGAGTGCCTTCGTAAAGGACTTCCGCCTTTTCGGGGAGCAGAACCCAGATAACGTCCAAGCGGACGTATCTGGGGAAGATATTATGGAAAGCTTCCTCGACCTCACATCCAAGGTAACTTTGGCTTAACGTGGAGGCCCGAAGCTTCATTTTTAACAATGTGTGGTCTTTTGCAGATGTTGAGGAATGCTATCATGACCGCTATCACCGTGGAGAAGTTCCAAGGTGATAGCGTTGTGTCCCAAAAAGTCCAAGACCAACTTGACCTTGCGAAAAGGCAAGTTGAGATCAAGCATGGGGAGTTGGTCACGGTACGGGAGGAGCGTGACCGATTGGACAATGAGCTGCTAAGAGCAGGGACGGAGGTCTCACTCTTAGCAGATAAAGTCTCTGAGCTGGAGAAGGTGGGGGAAACGGCTCAGGGGCGAATAGACGACCTGGAGGCCAAGTTGCGGGCCAAAGACGAAGAAATCAACCAAGTCCAAGGTCGGGCCCAGGAGAAGAGGAATAAGCTGAATGAGCTTCTCCTTCGGGCCCAAGAAGAAAAGGCGGCCTTGGATGAAGAGTTGACGAGGGCCCGCACTTCGACCGAGTTCAGGAAGCAGTTCTGGGGTTCGCTCAGTCCCCGTTGTTATTCGCTTTAGCGGATAACATACATGGGGTTTACACTGCGAAGTATCTGGATAACATGCGAGAGCAATTTATCCAGACGTTCGGGCTTTCCCCTTCGGACGAGCGCTGGAAGATGATCGAGCCACTTGAAAGAGATGGCAAGTTTCAGGTTATTCCAACCTTGGAAGAACATGTGCTGGAAGAAGACCCTTTCTTCTATCTCTTTGAAGAGATGGAGAAAGCGGTCAACCAGAAGGTGGCCGATCAAGAGGAAGAGTTGAAGCGGCTCGCGGCCCGGACCGAACCCCAGGAGCCCGAAGCGGAAGACAAAGAAGAAGGGCAGATTAGTTAGATTTAGTTATCATTTTGTATCTGCCGCACTTCTTACTTAATACAAAGACTTTTTTCTTCCACTTTGATTATTTTAATTGTCGAAACGAAGTGATATAATGAACTTCTAAATAAACTAATAAGTTTTATCTTAACGAAGCTGTTTTATCTTAACTTCTGAATACACTAACAAGTATAAGATCGGGGACACTTACAGGGTGTCAACCATCGGTCCCAGACGTTATATTTAGTTTATTTAGTTCAACTTTGATTGGGTCAGTCGTTTTACATGGTGTATGGGTCACTCTTATTCCGTCCTTGTAATCATTACTCAACTGAATAGGCGCAGTCTGCGTTAACTATGAGTTTTTACGAGCTTTCGCCGAACCTTGGTTCTAATAAAGTCTCTTAGGTTTTGCTGGCTATGCTTGGCTCATAATACGTCTTATGTTAGGGCCGATCTTATGTTTCGATATGCTGACTATCATTCCTTTTGTTGTAGCAGATTTCATAGGTACAAAAGGTCATTCTAAAGACTGAATGCGGTTGAAGGGAATGTCTTAATTCGTAATGAGTTCGGGGAGAATCACGACTCATCCATGGGGCTAGGCAAGTTCAGGAGCATCTGACTCGTCAGAGCGGTCACTACAACTTGGGAACCTTGCGGACAATAAGCTTCGGTCACTAGTCCAGATTCGTCCTATGCTTATCCAACTCCAAGAGCGGTCCATCATTCTATTAGAAATAGTTAACTCTTGTACTTACTTGTTTACTACTTACGTTTAATGGAATGTTTTTTATTGACTCAAAACATTAATCGAAAATTCATAAGAAGTATCGCCTTAAATTCATGACATTCCAAGTTCGGGGGACCTCTATACCATCCAATGTTTCAAGTTTATACGCACCTGACTCCAATTTCGTCGATATGCGATACGGTCCCTCCCAATTTCTGTCCAGCTTTCCAACGTTCCTCTGCACCTTAATGCTTCTGAGGACGAGATCGCCTTCAAAGAATTCCCTTGGGAGGACTCGTTTGTTATGGGCCCGTTCCATATTCCGCTGATAAGCACGCATCCGTGCATAAATTGCATCTCTTTTTTCTTCGATCATCTCGAGGTCCAATAATCTCCTTTCACCGTTCATATGCTCATCGTACTGAGATATCCGAGGTGATCGGATGGCAACCTCCACCGGGCTAACAGCTTCGGTCCCATACACCAATGAGAAAGGTGATTCCTGGGTTGTCGAGCGAGGTGTAGTTCGGTACGCCCATAGGACCTCATAGATGTGTTCGGGCCATTTCCCTCCAAAATCTTCTAACTTGGTTTTCAATCCTTTCAGGATAACCTTGTTAGATACCTCTGTAAGTCCATTAGTTTGGGGATGAACCACCGATGAGAAATGCTGGGTGATGCCCAACTTGGTGCATAGATCCCGTATGCTCTTTCCGCGGAACTGAGTCCCATTATCAGATACGAGCGCTCGGGGAACCCCGAAGCGGCTCACAATATTTCGCCATATAAAGTGCTTGACCACTTTCTCCGAGATGATGGCTACTGCTTCTGCTTCAATCCATTTCGAGTAATATTCCACCGCTACAATGCAGAATTTCCTTTGCCCTATGGACCGAGGAAAAGGTCCGAGGATATCGATCCCTCATCTGTCAAACAGACAAGGCAACGGGGTAATCGATAGGGGAACCCCAGGCAATTGCGGGAGTGGAGCATGGTACTGGCATATGGCACAACGTTTGGTATACTGCTTAGCATCAGCAAGCAATGTTGGCCAAAAGTATCCGGCTCTAATAATGCGGTGATATAAAGATCGGGTCCCTGAATGGATGCCGCATATCCCTTCATGAACATAAATCATGACGGCTTCGGCCTCAATAGGAGATAAACATCGCAGAAGCGGGCCTTCAAAACTCTTTTTAAACAAACGTCTGTCGACTAAGATGAATCTCTTAGCCCGAACCTCTATTTTCCTTGCTTCAGACTTATCTTCAGGGAGATATTCGTTTGAGAGGTATTTAATAAAAGATTCCATCCAATTGGGTTCTCTTGGGGATTCAGTAGCATCAATATTCAAGCCCTGAAGTTCATGACATAGAGTCCGATCTCTTCAATAGACTGTTCGGTCACTAGAATCTCGACCGAAGGTCGGTCCTAAACGTGGACCGAAATAGTGCTCGGCTCTATGTCGGGTATGCCCGAAGCCAATCTGGCGAGTGCATCGGCAACCTTGTTTTGTTCTCGTGGCACATGGTCCAGAGAGAACTCATTGAACTTCTTGGATAACTCCATAACTTTAGCGCAATACAACCTCATCATCGGATCGTGAGTCTCAAATCTCCCTGCGAATTGTTTCACCACTAACTTCGAGTCTGAGAACATTCGCATTCTGCAAACTCCCATTTTTCGAGCCAAGGTCATTCCTGACAATACTGCCTCATATTCTACCACATTATTTGTTCCAGCAAATGAAAACTTGACTGCGGAATGAATAAGATCATATTGTACCGTTGTTAGAGTAATGCCCGCTCCTCTTCCCCCGAAGGTTGATCCATCTACGTGGATCGTCCATCGATCATCGTCTTGGTTAAGATAAATGGCCGACCGGGTCATTTCAACCACAAAATCGGCTAGAACCTGAGCTTTGATCGCCCTTCGGGGCAGGAATTCCAGATACATAGCGCTGAGTTTGATAGCCCATTTTGCCAATCTCTCATTCAAATCCTTTTGTTTAAGGAGTATTTTCAGAGGCTGATCCGTATAAACATAGACCGTTCTGCCTTCGAAATAATGCTTCAACTTGGATACAGCTTTCTTCAAAGCTATCATGATTTTTTCCAAGGTGGAATACCTGGTTTCTGCAGATACTAGAGAATGACTGACATAATAAACAAGTCTATGAATGTCATCTCGTATGGTCACCAGAGCTGCGCTGACGGCAACTTCGAACACCGCAAGATATAATCCCAAAGGTTCGTCACAAGTTGGACTTACCATCACCGGGGGAGTGCTTAAATAAGTCTTCAGCTCGGAGAAGGCCCGATCGCATTCTTCGGTCCAATCCATATGGCTTGCTTTTCTTAGTACTCTGAAAAAAGGTAAGGCCCGGTCTGTGGATTTCGAAATAAACCTGNATGGATGCCGCATATCCCTTCATGAACATAAATCATGACGGCTTCGTCCTCAATAGGAGATAAACATCGCAGAAGCGGGCCTTCAAAACTCTTTTTAAACAAGCGTCCGTCGACTAAGGTGTATCTCTTAGCCCGGACCTCTATTTTCCTGGCTTCAGACTTATCTTCAGGGAGATATCCGTTTGAGAGGTATTTAATAAAGGAGTCCATCCAATTGGGTTCTCTTGGGGATTCAGTAGCATCAATATTCAAGCCCTGGAGTTCATGACATAGAGCCCCGATCTCTTCAATAGACTGTTCGGTCACTGGAATCTCGACCGAAGGTCGGTCCTGAACGTGGACCGAAATAGTGCTCGGCTCTATGTCGGGTATGCCCGAATCCAATCTGGCGAGTGCATCGGCAACCTTGTTTTGTTCTCGTGGCACATGGTCCAGAGAGAACTCAATGAACTTCTTGGATAACTCCATAACTTTAGCGCAATACAACCTCATCATCGGATCGTGAGTCTCAAATGTCCCTGCGAATTGTTCCACTACTAACTTCGAGTCTGAGAACATTCGCACTCTGCTAACCCCCATTTTTGGAGCCAATGTCATTCCTGACAATACTGCCTCATATTCCACCACATTATTTGTTCCAGCAAAGGAAAACTTGACTGCGGAATGAAAAAGATCACCTTGTACCGTTGTCAGGGTAATGCTCGGTCCTCTTCCCCAAGAGGTTGATCCATCTACGTGGATCGTCCATCGATCATCCTCTTGGTTAAGATAAATGGCCGACCGGGTCATTTCAACCACAAAATCGGATAGAACCTGAGCTTTGATCGCCCTTCGGGGGCAGGAATTCCAGATACATAGCGCTGAGTTTGATAGTGTAATAGCCGAGAAAAAGGTACGACGAAACAAATAGTAGGGAATGTAGCGGTAAAGTCTAGACGAGAGATAATGAGAGATACGGGAACGAAAGAACGTAAAAGGGAACGAAAAATAGAAAAGTAAAGAAAAAGATAAAAGAGGGGTCAAAAAGTAAAGAAGGAGGGGTCAAAGTGTGAATTAGAAAAGTTAAGATGTCTATAAATAGGGGTGAGGAGGCCCAAAAACGAGTTAATCATCATTAAGACCCGAAAATCCGAAAATTCCCGCAAAGAAGGAAAATTTTCGCGAAAAATCTCCATGGCACAAAATTATCGCGAAAAAGTTGAAGGCAAGAATTGTCGCAAAAATTTTAAAGAACATAAATTGTCGCGAAAATTTACGAAGGCAAAATTGTCGCGAAAATTCACGAAGAGTAAAATTGTCGCGGATTTCCAATAAGGCATAAATTATCGCGGATTTCATCCCAGTGCAATATTGTCGCGAATTTTAATCCCAGGGTATTATTATCGCGAATTTCAGGGCAGAAGTAGAATTGTCGCGAAAATACTAAGTTCGAGTGTTTTCGTTACGTCCCGAAGTNGGCTCAGTATTGATCCGATGTTCACTATCGGATCGGTCAATCCCCGGAACATCATCCGGGGTCCAAGCAAATATATCCACGTGGCTTCTCAGCAGGTGGATCAGTTATTTTTCAAAGTCAGGGGCTAGATGAGCCCCGATGCGAGTTGTCTTGGTTGAGTCATCCTCAACCAGATTAATCAATTTGAACCCTACGGGTTCCATTGCTTGCCTCGGGTGCGGCAGCTCTTCCAGCAAATCCACCCGGGCCCTCTTAATTGGTGCCAACGTTCTGCACGAGCTCATGTAGTATTGTCTAGCTACCTTCTGATCCCCTTAACAGAAATAACTCCATGAATGGTGGGGAACTTGAGCATCATGTGATAAGTAGAAGGGACCGCCTCAAACTTACTCAGGCCGGTCAGTCCGATAATAGCGTTGTAAGCCAAGTCGACTTCAACGATAATGAATTCCAAGTCTTTAGATCGGTCCTTGGATGGCTCTCCAAGGGTAACGGGGAATAACATCTTCCCACACGGAATAACACTTCTTTGGTCGAATGACCAAAGAGTTATGTTGGCGATCGGCAGATCGTGAGCAGCTACTCCCAACATTTCAGCCACCTCGCGCTTCATCAGATTGCACGAGGCCCCAGTGTACACCAAGATTCTGTGGACACAGCGATTCCCGATGACCCCTGTAATGGTGAGGGGGTCGTCACAGGGATCAATGATCCCTTCCCGATCAGCCGGGGTGAAAGTGATGTCCTCTCTGAAGAAGGAGGACCGATCCATGGGATCAAATTTTACTAGCGCCAAAGATTCGGAGCTCTCAGCAGAGTCTCCGCGCGCAGTTCTTTTTAGGTCCCGGACTGATTCATTTATTCTTAATCCACCGGAGATAACATAAATATCTCCGGCCACTTCTCTGGGTGCCGCCTCATTTCGAGGAGGTTGGGCACCAGTTTCAGCAGGTGGGGGAGCAGTCTGCTCCTGTCTCCCACCCTCATTCTGCGAGGCTCTGCCGCCCCGGCCCCGCCATCTTCATCTTCGGCCCTGACCACGGTTCTCACGACCGTGTTGGCCTCTTTCTTGCTCTGGCGGCGGAGACCTTTGGTCCTCCGTCCGATCGTTATAGTTTCGGGGTTGTCCCCGATTATCTCTTCCCCGCGGCCTGTGACGATCGTCACCTTGATGGCCCCTTCGGGGGGATTCCGTTCGCTTGCCCTTCTGACCATTTCGGTCGGGCTTCTCTTTACTCATTGCCTCTACTGTCTCGTTCAACAGCGGGTACTTCAAGGTCGGGTGATCGCGATTATGATGAAGCTCGCAATACACCCGATTGTCCTCCTGCTTCGGGGGGACGTCTTTTTCACTCACAGCCGCTACTTCTAGCGACTGTTTCTTTGGGTATGAAACCCTATGATCACCTGCGGGCTCAGAATTCCAGCTAGGCTTCCGATAACCAAGCCCAGCGCTTCATCTACCTTAATATACTTGTTGATTTTCTGAAGAAGTTTTCCCAAGGTAGATGGTGGGCTCTTTACCAAACTGGCCGAAAGGACGCACGATCCTAAGACCTGCTGTAGAATATCGATTTTATCCCGGAGCTCAAGTTTGATGCCCAGGGCGGTCCTGTTGAATTTCTCCATAAAGGACCGAAGACTCATTTTCGCCGGGATATATTTTAGCTGATATAGTTCCTGCCTACTTCGAGGAGGTCCTACATCTGGAGCGAATTGCTCTGAGAAAGGCAAAATAAACCCGCCATACGACTGTATGGATCGGGCCGGCAGATTTTTGAACCATGTTCGTGCATCGCCTTGTAATCCTGCCGCGAGGATGCGGCACTTTAATGAATCAGAGGCCCGAACCGTTCCCATTCGTAGCTCAAAATCAGCGACATGATCGATCGGATCACCATCGCCACGAAACGTCGGCAACCCCTCGGGGTTGTGATAATGCCGATCTGGGACTGCTGCCCAGATTTCCTCAGAAAAGGGGAGCATCAAATCTCCCAAGGCGGCTGATACGCCTTCAGATTGCTGGGATAACGTTTGAACATCATGTAAATTATGCCACCAATCGTCATCCTTACTTCGCCTGATAGGAGCCTCCATGGCCCTATTAAATAAACCAGAATTGCGTCCCAGATTCGGTTCGCAATCCTTCAATGCACGCATATTCTCCAACTCCCTAGTGAGCTCATCTATTCGTCGCTGCATCTGCTCCTGGTCATTTCCAGGAGTTGGAGTTAGAGCTCTGGCCGGAGGGGGAGGAGTAGATCGATATCTAGGCCTCCTCGTTGTGACGCCACGCCTGATGATTTACTCTTCATCAGTGTTGCGTTCGTCAGGATCACTCTAATAACCTTTGTTTTTGGGAACAAGGCTTGAAACAGCCGGTGGTTCTGTTCCACTTCTCTCCGACATAATTTCCAGTACCACCTTCCTTATGACAGCTTCCAGATCCCGTAAAGTGAATTTTGGTGCTGGGAGACTGTCGGGAAGCACGTCACTATTATTTGTCAGAGTTCCAGTCGCCATGCCTTTGATTATCCTATCCCTGGTAGAAAACTCAAATGGGATTAGAGAATCGTCCCCACGGACGGCGCCAAACTGTTATGGTCCCTTTTTAGGGGGTACCAACAGTCGTCCGGTTCGTTCAACAAAAGAACTCGGTTCGGATTTATTTTAGATATGGAAGACGATCAAAAGCTGGAAATAAAATAAGTGCACGGCGATATATAGTGGAAACCCCAGGAATTGGGGTGAAAACCACTCGACTAAGAGCAGATTATGCTCTTAGCCTGTTCAATAATGAAATAACTCATAGTCAATACAAGAGAGGCTAATGAAAATGACAAGGTAAAGAAAGCGGTATGAATTATGGCAGGGTAATGGCCTGCTCTTCCGCGTCCAAAGGGTCATGCTATTTCCGTCGTCTTGCCCTGTATTTATAGAGTTCATAGCGTGTGTAAATCATTCTCCGTAACGGCCTCTGACAGGTTTGTTAGAGGTTGTTATCGCGGGATGTAAAACGAGGTTGGGACCGAGGCGTGGTCTGCGTGATCGGGCCCGAAGCGTGGTAAACGTGGGAAGGCTTGAAGCGTGGAAAACGTGAGTTGTAACCGTTGTGTAACAGCTCAGACCGAACCCAAGTGCCAGCTGGCAGAAAACGCTTTATTTCGTTAAGGTCAACTTCGGTCCTCTAGTTGAACATCGGGCCGCTCTTCCTTAGAAGTGTAAGTGGGCTGTAGGAATTCATTTTCGCCATTTGAATTGGCCCAACCGTTGATGGGTCTTACCCATCACAAGGTACCCGGTTCTAGAGTTCTCATCAGTATCAAAGCAAGGTTGCACTGAGTATGCTCTGTGGTTGCAGCTAGGCTGAACATTCACATCAGAAATGTTTTTTCCTATGCTTATCGGTATAATTGTTATACTTTAAACATCGTTGTGTATTTTGTGATTGTGGTTTAGCAATCCTGCTGCATAGTAAGATTCAAATCAAGCTTTTTGATAGAAAGATTATGCATACTGAAGGATGCAAATAGAGAATATTCTCTATGAAAAAGATCTAGGAGATGCCTTATTCGATGTCAAACCAGAAGCTATCAAAGATCCAGAATGGAGTAAATTAGATCGGAAAGCTTTGGATGTGGTGTTGTTATCTTTATCACGAAATGTGGCGTTTAACGTAGTTGGGGCGAAAACCACTCACAGCTTAATGAAGGCACTTGCAAACATGTATGAGAAACCTTCATCAACCAACAAAGTGCATTTAGCAGGGAGATTTTTTACCTTGAAGATGACGGAAGGCGGTTATGTGACAGAGCATCTGAATGAATTCAGCGGGTTGCTGAAACAACTTTCATCGATTGGATTTTAAATTGATGATGAGATGCAGGCAGTAGTGCTACTCGGGTCGATGGGAGACAACTCTTTATATTATTAGCAGTCAAGTGGACAAATTAAAATTCCATGAAATTCGGGATCGAGTCATCAATGAGGAGGCTAGAAGAGCACAACGAGGGGAATTGTCGGGCTCTGCCTTAACCACAAAAGAAAAGACTAAAGGTCGTGGTCGTGACAAATACCGTGATAGTGGCCATGGACGTTCAAGTAGCAAAAGTCGAGGAAAATCAAAACCCCATGGAAAAGGCGAATGCTGGAACTGTGGAAAAATTGGTCATTTGAAGAAAGATTGCAAAATCCCAAAGAAGCATGATTTTCCTTCAAACAATGCTACGAAAGAAGGAGATTCTGATGACACTCTAGTACTATGTTTAACGACTCTAATTTGGGCCTAGCTGATTTGGTAAAAACATGCTAAATAAAACAAAACGTTCGAAGGTAAACATAAAATATAGTTCAAAAACATTAAAGTCTAGCAACATAATTTAGAGTATTCTCAAAAGAACGGACTCTATCACCGGACAACCGACGACCTCCTTCCCATGCCCTTCTCATACCTCGTCCGCGTCACCTATAAAATCTGTAAAGCGGTCACAATCTACTAAATGAAACTTCACACACACTATACTTATTTTTTCATTTCATAAATAAACCATACACACAAGCGTAAGTCGTTTCTTTTAATTATTTTCTTATTTCCTTCTTCTTAGTCTTTTACCCTTATTATTCCCCTCATGCCTCAGCTTTACTATTGCCGAGAGTAACGTGCTCGGTACATGTCCTGCCCAAGCCAACCGTTAGCTGTTGGTTGACTCGACGAGCCATATGCTTCCCTTCCTCGGGTGGTTACTTAGGCACTACCCCTTTTTCCACCCGGATCCGTTCTGCCCTTTTCCTACGTATCATTCTATTTTTGGAACTTATCGTTCCCTTCATCAGGCATGCCCTTCCTTTGGCGAATCGTGTACTAAGCACGATGTCGGGTTCGGTCGGACGGTCCATCCTTCCGCACCCCGAGTCTTATTAACATTTGCCTTATTCATTCGTGTCTTCTACTTTCTTTCTTACTAACCCTTCCCATTTTCCTAAGTCAGAACCTTCCCTTACTACATTGTGTTCACTCCGCTTACCGTTTGCTTCCACTCGTTATAATCCCTTCGTGCTTCCCTGCATTTCGAAACAGGTGTTAGTACTCGATTTCCGATGTTATTATCTTATTGTTAACTATGTGATTACCGTAGACCATACGTATCCTTTTCCTCTCACGATTCGGCGTTGAGATGCGACGAAAACATCCAAATTTAGTATTTCCGCGATAATTCACTTCATCCTCGAAATCCGCGACAATTTTGTGCTTAGGACCAAATCCTCGCTAATTTGTTATTCAAAATTTCCGTCACAATTTTGCTCTCTGCTTACAAATATGTGACAATTCTCTTTCCACCAAATTCGGGACAATTTTGCAAGGCCTAAAATCCGAGACAATTTTCTCTTTCGCGACAATTTTCATGTTTTTCGAGTTTTTCACGAATTTTCTTGGCTTAGTGGTAATTAACTTGGGTTTGGGCCTTCCCACCCCTATTTATAAACATTTTAACTTCTCTAGTTCACCTTTTGACCCCACATTCTTTTTATTTTGACTACTCCTTTATCTTTTGCTCTACTTTTCTATCCTTTCGTTTCCTTTTTCGTTCTTACATAGCCGTACCCCTCGTTATTCATTGTCTAGACTTTACCACTATATTCTCTAATATTGTTCCATTATACCTTTTCCTGGCTATTACATCATTCCCTACTTATTTTGAGTTTCGTTCCGAAACTCGTGCGTACCAATCTTCCATTAATTCCGACGCTCTTTTTCTAATCTCTCGTTCCGTTTCCCATGTAGCTTCCATTTCTCCCTGATTGGACCATTGTACTTTCACCATGGGAATTTGTTTGTTTCTGAGTTTTCTTTCCTCTATGCCTAGGATTTTCACTGGAACTTCCTCATATGTCAATTCTGGGGTTATCTCTATGGGTTCCTCCACACATTCTTGGATTCCTTCAGTCACACTCCTCTTCAGTTGGGATACGAGGAAAACGTTGTGTATCCCCCTCATCTCTTAAGGAAGCTTCAGCTGGTATGCTAGGTTTCCGATTCTTCGTCCCACCTCGTATGGTCCGATGTACCGAGGACTCAACTTCCTTGTCCTTGTGGTCCTTAGTACCTACCCCATTCATCGGTGATATCTTCAGATAAGCGTGATCCCCAACTTTTAGCTCCAGGGGTCTCTTTTTGTGTCTGCCCAACTTTTGTATCGATCATGTGCCCCCTTAATATTCTTTCGTATCATAGCCTCCTTTTCAACGCTGATTTCTACCAATTATGTTCCCGTGGTCTTTCTCTCTCCCACCTCATCCCATCATAGTGGTGTACGACATTTCCTCCCGTACAGTGCCACATATGGAGCCATGCCAATGCTGCTCTGGAAACTATTATTATATGCAAATTCTACCAGTGGTAATATATCTTCCCAACCTTCCTTAAACTCCAACACGCATGCCCGTAGCATATCCTCCATAATTTGGTTGGTTCTCTCGGTTTGACCATCCGTCTGTGGCTGGTAGGCTGTGCTCATGCTTAACTGAGTTCCGAGTGATTTATGTAAACTTTGCCAAAATCTAGACGTGAACCACGGATCCCGGTCTGACACAATATTTACTGGAACTCCATGTAACTTGACTATGTTATCCACATATATTTTGGCTAGTATGTCTACTCCATATGTTGTCTTGACTGCTAAAAAATGAGCCGCCTTTGTTAGGCGGTCAACTACTACCCATATTGCGTCGTTCTTCTGTTTGCTCTTGGGTAATCCTACCACAAAGTCCATGCCGATGCTATCCCATTTCCACTCTGGAGTCTCCAAGGGTTGTAGCTCGCCCCCTGGGCGTTGGTGTTCGGCCTTATCTCGTTGACAATTTTCGCATTTGGCAACAAATTTTGCAATCTCAAAGTTCGCAAAATTTCCGCAACAATTTTGCTCTCTGCTTACAAATCCGTGACAATTCTCTTTGCACCAAATTGGCGACAATTTTGCAAGGCCTAAAATCTGCGACAATTTTCTCTTTCGCGACAATTTTTGTGTTTTTTGGGTTTTTTGCGGATTTTCGTGGCTTAGTGGTAATTAACTTGGGTTTGGGCCTTCCCACCCCTATTTATAGACATTTTAACTTCTCTAATTCACCTTTTGACCCCTCCTTCTTTTTATTTTGACCCATCCTTTATCTTTTGCTTTACTTTTCTATCCTTTCGTTTCCTTTTTCGTTCTTTCATACCCGTACCCCTCGTTATTCCTTGTCTAGACTTTACCACTATATTTTCTAATATTGTTCCATCATTCCTTTTTCCTGGCTATTACACTATGCGTACTCAATCCATTAGAGTCATGGGTAATTGACTCAGGGGCATCATTCCACTCAACTTCGAATCGGGAGTTGTTCAAATCTTTTGTAGGTGGAAAACAAGGGAAAGTATATCTTGTTGATGGGAAATATTTGGAGATCATGTGTCAAGGTGACATTTTGATTAAATCTTTCAATCGATACAAATGGATACTTGAAGATGTGAGATATATTCTGGTGCTACAAAAGAACTTAATCTCGATCGGCCAATTTAATAACAAAGGTTATCGAACGACATTTGGAGATGGAGATGGAAAGTTGTGAAAGAAGCGATGGTCATTGCTGGTGGAATAAAATCGGGAACTTTATATTTGGAGAAATTCATCGAAGTAGTCGAAGATTAGGCAACTTGTGAACTTGAGCACTCCAAAATATGGCACAATAGACTAAGGCATATGAGTGAAAAGGGAATGACTATAATGTCGAAGAAAGGTTCACTACCTAACTTCAACCCAAAGGAGCTAGGATTTTGTGAAGACTGTATTCTCGGAAAGCAGCGCAAAGTGAAGTTCTCTAAGATCGGAAGGGAACCAAAGAAATCAAAACTTGAACTCGTTCATACAGATGTGTGGGGAGAATTGCCGGTTGAGTCTTTAGGAGGCTCAAAATATTATGTCACCTTTATTGATAATGCAACCAGGAAGGTATGGGTATACTTCTTATTGAATTATGATGGCCCAACATCGAATCAATCCGCTATGGAGGACTCGATTGTGTTTTCGGAGGCCGCTCTTGAAGGAATAGTGGATCCTAATGAGGATTCCTTGATTATCGCTGGGGTTATATCCAGCCACATGGTGCATTGGGGACTGGATGAAGCGGGAAGTGGCCAAGACATTGGGGACTTCGAGCCCCAACCATATGACCACTAACATCATCCTCTGGGCTTTTGACTAGAGAAGTATCGTACCTTGCGGAAAGATGATGTTCTAGTGACTTTGGGAAGTCAACTCTTGGAACGGACTAAGTTCCTTGAGTTTATTGTTGTTGAAGTGGAGTTGGTATAAAACGCCATCATCGGATGGACCGACCTATGTCAATTTCAAGTGGTGTCATCCACCTATCATATGATGTTGAAGTTCCCTTCATTTAAGGGATTGTTTCAGTTGAGAGTGACAAAATTGCGGCCAGATAATCCTATCTGAGTTCTTGTCGCACGCTTGCCCTGATCAAGAGATCCCGAATGGATCTTTATGAAGATCCCCCACATCCCCGACTTGCCATGGAGCTTGTCGGGTTCAAAGCAATAAATCTGGTGATTGGCAAATTAAATAAGATCACCCATATCAGGTCGGAATTCGCTCCTCACTTGGAGGAGCAATTGATTGGTAATTTGAATGACCATGTGGACATCTTTGCATGGACCTTGGATAATCATGTAGGAATTGATCGAGCGGTCAATGAGCACCAAATGAACACCGGTTTGGGTGCCAAGCCTGCCCTGCAGAAGATGAAGATCATAAGGGGAGAAGTGAACAAGATGTTGCACGCCCGTTTTATTACCAAGGTGCAATATACTATGTGGGTTTCCAACCTAGTGGTGATGTCCAAGGCCAATGGAAAATGAAGAGTATGCATCAAATTCAAGGATGTCAACAAAAGCTGTGAGTCAGATCCTATCCCTCTACCGCATATTGATCCATTAGTTGATGCCGTTTCGGGAAGCATTCTCATGAGCACTATGGACGCCTACTCCGGGTACCACCGAATATTCTTGTCTGAAGAGGATTAGAAGAAGTCAACCTTTCTGACTGATGATGGTGATTATTGCTATGTTGTCATGCCGTTCGGTTGAAGAATGTTGGAGCCAAGTGTCAGCGCTTGGTCAATTAAATCTTTAGTGACCTGATAGGTCATATCATGGAAGTCTATGTAGATGATATGACTGTAGATCATATCATGGAGTAGCGTTGCATAAGACCAGCTCGGGACAGAAGGCTCGGACTTTCTCCCCGTTGAATTGAGATCCATTATCAAAAATCAATGTTCTGGGTAACCTGAAACGACTCACAGTTTTCTTCCATGGACAACCTTTTACAACTTGCTCATTTATGGAGGACATAGCTTTTGCCTCGATCCATTTAGAATAATAATCAACCGACACTATGCAAAACTTGCACTATCCAACAAATCAAGGAAATGGGCCCAAAATATGAATTCCCCATATGTCGAATGCACAGGGGAGCGGAGTGACTGAAGAAGGGATCCTGGCTGTTTCGGACCGAAGCATGATATTGGCAAGCAACATATCGCTTAGTGAAATCCTTAGCATCCTCCAACAATGTTGGCCATAAATAGACTCCCTTAATAATACGGTTTTAAAGAGATCGAACACCGGAATGTAGTTCGCATACCCCCTCGTAAACACTTTTGAAGATCCTCTTGGCTTTAACAAAGGCTAAGCATTTCAAGATAGGTCCATCAGGGCTTTTCTTAAAGTGCTATCCTTCTTTGAAAACATATATTTTTGCTCAGGAAACGCGAAAATATGAAGATTTGTCATAAGAGCCGGGGCTTGAAAGCGCAACTGTCGGGGCAGGAGTAATGGTCCAACCCGCTACTCCTATTTCAATCAATATATTTTCCTCAAGAGTTCGACACGTCCCAAATGCTTTTCCAGTGGAGGAAAGAGAGCCAAGGTTTCTTTTACTATTTGGGGGGAAGAACTGAATCGGGCCCGATTAACGTTTTTGATCTAGGACCTGATCCAGGTTCTGACACACAATCTCACTTCCATTGGAATTCCGATGTAGACAGAAAGACTCTCATGAGTAGAAGGATTCCTCCTTGTCAACGAGGGTACATTCTGATGTGTGAGTTGCAATATAATACAACTTCTGCATCCCTAGCCATTTTCCCCTTCGGGACCCTACTATGTAAAGGGCAAACAACTGTTTTGGAGATTCGCGCAAAATACCACCGATTCTGAACAGTGCCGTAAATTTACCACCATTCGCGTTAGCCAATCGCAAATTGCATTTTTTACGTAATTCGCGATTGACTAACGCGACTCGCGTTAGCCAAAATAAACTTTAAAAAAAAAATATTTTTTTTGTATTCGCGATAGCCTAAATCGACCGCCAAAAGGAGGTCGATTTAGGCTATCGCGAATTGAGGCTTGAGAAACTGCATCAGCCTTATTTCGTACTCGCGATAGCCTAACTTGATTCGCGTTAGCCTAACGCGAGCAGAAAGAAGGTCGCGTTAGGCTAACGCGAATTGGACCTTATTAGTCTGCCCCTTCCTTTCTTTCTTTCTTTTCTCCTGCGCGCAAAACCTAATTCTAATCTCCGAATTGCAATTCGTAAGCCTCAAACGCGATTTCCTCCCGACGAACGTTTTCCGGTTACTCCCGCACGGGCATTCGACCAAACAACTTCGGAGTTTTCGATTTAACGGATCCTACTGTCGAAGGTATGTATTTTAGCNTGCTCGCGTTAGGCTAACACGAATCGCGTTAGGCTATCACGAGTACGAAATTAGGCTGAGGCAGTTTCGCAAGCCTCAATTTGCGATAGCCTAAATCGACCTACTTTTGGCGGTCGATTTAGGCTATCGCGAATACAAAAAAAATATTTTTTTTAAAGTTTATTTTGGCTAACGCGAGTGGCGTTAGTCAATCGCGAATTACGTAAAAAATGCAATTCGCGATTGGCTAACGTGAATGGTGGTAAATTTACGGCACTGTTCAGAATCGGTGGTATTTTGCGCGAATCTCCCAACTGTTTTAAGGTTGGCTCAATACCCTGCTTGTGACAATAGAAAATGAAAGCAATGATGTATACGAAGCTCCTAGGAAATAAGGTGAATATCGAGAAATAGATTTCCCGAAGTATTGCCGCTACAAAAGTGTGCAGAGAAAATCACAAGCCACTCTTTAGAGCTGTGTAACTCACATGAATCGAGTTCGGGGAAGTTACTATCTTCTCTGGGAGGAAACAAGGAACGTGTTTTTTACCCTCATTGGGTAATGAGCAGGGCTTGAGAATTTAACATTTGTTCTTCGGTGTTAATCTCATACATAACTGGGTAGGGACTCATACGAGGAGCAATTGAAGTTACCTTAAAATTTTAAGAAGAGTTGGTTACTTCTGAAATAGAAACCGAAACGCCTGGCTTGGAGATTTGCAAATGGGGTAAATGAAGTTACTTGGAAAAACCCCCCCTTATATACTCCTATGTTGACCGCTGAAAGTTTGACACGTGGACTGCAAAGGCGGTTATTGGTAGACTGCACTCATCACATAGTCTATCGTTTTGGAAGCTGAAGCGTCCTTTGAAATACAGAAAAACGTAGGCCCACTCTAGGGTTGGCTCAGTGTATTTGTGCTCGCGGGACCGATGATCGGGCAGAGTGTTGTCCATTGCTATAACGGTCCCACACTAGCTGCTTTATGCAAGAGGAAGTCCAGGATTTCTCTAAGTACATGTTCAGTCCTAAGTGCTATTCATCTTGAATTCGGATTCCAAATATGGTTGGTTTCCAGTTGCAGCTTCTATCGCTACAATAAAACCCAAGGGGCTAGTGATGGGAACTGTAGGACTGGTTACCACTAAAAGGTCGTAGCCCATGCAGAAATGTCATCCCAAAATTAAAATGTAGGCCCTATCGGATGAAATCGAGACCACGGCCAAATCAAATCGGGCAAGCTAGATCGGCCTATAAGGAGAACACGATCAATGAACACACAAAGTGCTGGATTGGTCCTAGCCATACCCAATCCGTCCTCCACATGTATGTTGACTAAGGCGTGCTGAAATAACTGTATTTTTTGGCAGACACGTTTCATAAGGGAACTAATTGAATATTGAGGAGATTTAATAACAGAATTAGCGTGGAATCATGAAGGAAAGTTGGTAGCCCACCTCTATATAAAGGAGAAGATTTGGAGATCAAAGACACATTTTGCCTCTTCATTCTAGACGACCTTTTGATCCCAGTCTACTATTATTTATTGGCTTTCTCACCATTTACTTGGTTCTTCCTATTATCCCAATCATTGTTGTATTGCCAATTGATTATTATTGATTTGCAGAGGATTCCCTCTCGACATTGTGGTTTTTTCCCTTTGATTTGGGGTTTTCCACGTTAAATCGCCATGTTCTTTTAGTTCTTTACTCTTTTAAAAGTTGCCCCACAAAAACCAAAAGTAAAAACCGGATCTTGATCATTAATTATGATCATAACCAAGTGATTGTTGGTACCCCTAAAATGTTACCATAACACTATCCAAGATGGTGAGAACTAAGAAGCATAAGTTATGCTCCAGATAGATTCGTTTGGGGTAGATTGGAAAAACAAATTAGTGATTAGAAAAAACACTCTGAGGCTGGAGGGGAGATTGGTAGGACTGAATAACAATCAACCTCAAGAGTGGCTATCAACAGAAAACTGACGAGTGATCGACACAAGTATGTTTGGTACCAAAATCCACTAGAGTGAGGTTGAGAAAAGAGTAAGTGAGCTTTAATACTAATGCGCACAGTAAACACTATATATATATATATATGGTGTCAGCCACACTTAATGTATCATATCATTATCAGAAATAGCAGTGGCAGCACGGGAGAATAGAGTTTGCAAAGGTTTGTAGAAAATCATGTTTGTTGCTTTGTTTTAGTTACCAAAGAACTCAATAGTTCTTGTGACTATAAATTGGGGTTATTTCGTTAATATAAGATTGACCTATAGTGGTCCGTGGTTTTGTACAGGTACTTGGCTTCCACATAAATTTTTTGTGTGTTTTATTCACATTTTCGCATCTATTTCGAGAAGTTTAATTAGTAAACAAATCGTAAAAGTCCATAATAAGCTAATAGGTAATAGGAGACGGACACTTCAGCGAGGCTTATAAGAAAGCGCCATCCCCATATCCAGCTCGACGTCTCAAGTTTAAAAATATCAACTCATATCCATAAAATTGCGAAATATGCTCTATCTTACTCCTCTGAATGATTTAATTACTATTGTTAGGAATGGAGGTTGGGTGATAGTCGAATGGCTCGATGGTGAAAGACCGACCGAGGGAAACCTAACATGAAGCGGTGATGTTGATCGGCTTGATTGGTCTCGTTGACGGATCAAAGATACCGATCGGACGATTGTTATGAGTCTATTTGATAGCGGTCGGATTAGATTTGGATCGGGATTCAAGAGAATCGAAGGGGAAATATATTTCCTTAATTGACGGATGAAATATATGGAATAAGAAATTGAGATATATCTTTTTGGTTGCATATATGGAAGAAGATATTGAGATATATTGTTGGTTACATATATATGGAAGAAGATATGAATATTGATATTACCCGGGTATATTCTCTTGTATTTATCCTTACCCGGGGGCTCGTCTGACGTGGTTATTGGTATTTTCGGTATTTTCATATTTTTATCGGATGGCATTCTCAAGTGGTATTCTCGCAATTCTGGCATGCTGGGCCCCGTATAAAGTCTCTGTAAGCATTTTGAGATGTTTCTGGTCATTTCGGCCCCGGACGGGGCCAAGGGAATTTTCGTAATTTGCCACCCGGGAGCGCACCGGTCGGGTGCAATGATGTTATGTGGCTGCGTATTCGCTATCCGAAGGCAAAGAACTGACATACGAGGTTCTCGGGAATTTTCTGATCGTATTTCCGACTAATATCTTGTCCGGGTTGGTTCCCGGGGCTTCGAGATCAACATGGCATTTATTATATCATAATTGGGAATATTTAATCATTTTGGTCTTTATTGGAAGTATAGTGGAGAAATTAAAAGGAAAACGAAGACCAATTTCATATATAAAAGGGGAATACAAAATGCGGAGAGTACAAAACTGAAGAAAACAGATATGGAAGTTTATTTCTTCTTCTTGGAGCCCGAACCTTCACCGGTTTCGCTAGGTCGCTTCCTTACCAGCTTAATTGTCGAGGAGGGAGGATGAGTCTCTTTTTCTTTAGTCCCCGCAATGGGCAACTTCTCGGGAATAAAGCTCGCCATCTCTACCTCATGGCGCTCCCAAGCTTCTGTCACACTAGCAGGAACGTATAATGGGGGGTCACGTTGACCCATCACCTCCTCGTCATTAAGAAGGTCTCCCATGAGGGGACCCACCGGTTCCGTGAATAATGCGGTCAACCTTCGAAATGCGTCCACCGATGGGCCCTCCTCGGGTATTTTGACCTCCTCTGAATATAGCTGATGGTGCAAGTCTTCCTCCAAGTTGAATTGGAGCGCCCCAAACGGATCCCCCGAGCAGTCTAGTTTATCTTCTGCATCCACAGGCTCGAACTTACCGGATAGACTGGGATCAAGTCTTCCCCTCTCTTCAGGAGTTAGGGATATGCCCAAGATTCTTTGTGTCTGGACGCTCCCTCTAAAAAAATAAAGAGCAGACGAGGTCGCATTAGCTAGGGCCGACCAGGTTTCTGAAAGTCGGAGAATGCACTGTATCCTCCCAGATCAGTTTCCGGAAACAATCGTTGATCTGGGACGGCAACCTAGCGGCTCGAGCCCGAAGACTGTCCACGGTGGATTGGAGGGACTCATTCTTTGATTTTAATTCCTTGTTCTCCTCCAAGGCCTTCCCGAGAGCCTTCTTATCAGCAGCATTGGCATCTTTGGCCTTTTTCAACTTGTCTTCGATCTCAGCCCTAACCTCTTTCAGTTTGTCTTGAGCATATTTTTCGTTCGTTTTGAGGGTGTCGATCGATTGCTCAAGAGCATGCCTTTGCCCAATGTGAAACGCCGCACACTCCGTTAATTCACTGCGATGAACCCGAATTAGGGCATCGATCGCCTTGTTATGTTCTTCCCGGAGCGCCGCCATTTCTTGGGCATGCTTTTCCCGCTGATTCTGTATCAACTTTTCAGCGGCTTTCTTTGTCTGCTCTCCTATTAGATCCGGACTGTCAAGCTTCGAATGCCTGAGCATACAGTACTCCCCTATTGCAGCTGCGATGCTCATCTCCACAACCGTCCACTCCATCTGAAAGAACAGCAGAAACCACAAGAAAACATGTAAGATACGGATGAAACAAAGAGTAAGTAACAATGGCCGATCTGATTACAAACCTCTCCAATCATGCGACGCGCGTTCGCAAACTGACTCATCAACCGACCGAAGTCGGTAAATACCGTGTGGTCATCTCGTCCACGCGGTGGTAGTGACGGATTTCTTTCGAAATACGTTAAGGCTGGTCTATTGGAAACGCTATCACCCCTCGGAATCCGAAAGGTTACTCCGTCTTTTACAAGTACTAGGCCAGCCTGACGTCCGATCTCGAGCCATTCCTTCACTATATGTTTCGGTATGTCTCTTATTCGGAAGGCGTCGAGGAACTCGGCGGTTAACCCACTCTTCCTAACGGGTTCCGCAATCTCCAAAACAGTGGGGCCCTCCACCGGTCTTTTCCCTCTGTCCAAAGAAGCTCCTTGATTTGTTCTTTCCTTCGGACGGGCCTCCCGGACAATCTCCTCCACCAGCGGGTCTATCGATTGACCCCCGCTTATTTCGCCCTCCTCGTCATCTCCGACAATGTCCACTAGTGTCTCGGCGAAGTCGTACATCCCTTCGTCGGGGGAAAACACTCTAGCGGTAAGCTCTAACCGCCGAGACACAGGAATTATATTTCAGGGCTCTCGGGGGCCTCTGTAGCCGGCTCATATCCTGCGGACTCCTGATTCTCAGTTACCGGAGCAGGTGTTGTTGGAGTAGCCGGTCGGGCCTCTTCTGCTTGCGGCACAGTTTCTTGCAAGCTCCGTGCCAACTCTTCCGCGGCAGTGCGGTTCCGAGATCCGGGCGCCATCTCGAAAATCAGCTCATCCTTCTCCGTAACAAGGTTACGGAGTGATCTAAGTTTATCGCCTAATCTCGAACGACCTTCAGGGGGAGCCATTATTTTATCTGCAAAATAAGCAAATAGCGTGAGAAAAACTGTTGAAAGACTATAGGTATATATATGCGCTGGTTTGGAAATGTTTTCTGATCAAGGAAGAGTTGTTGAGATGATTAAGTATTAAGGCGTGGTCCAAATACCTAAAAGTTCCCTACTGAAATGAACAGGAACCGGAAGAACGTTGGAGGCAACCAAGATCGGGGCATAGAAAAGCGTTTTCGGGGTCCAATCGTTGCCATCCGATCTTGCACACGCGATAAGAATCTTCTCTAGAGCTTTTGGAGTCGCGGATCGCGGAATATGATAACAAGACTCCGGAAGGAAAGGTTCCCCCTCAGTTGGGAACCGCCAAGGAAGGCTAAGTGCAGACAATCTGGTGGGGCCTAGGCAAGTGACAAAAAAGAAGTGTTTCTTCGAGTCATGGTTGGATGGGGAGTTTGAGAATGGAAATGGGCTCTTCTTGTGCCTTAGACGGAAAAAGATACAGCCGTGAGCCCCATAATGGATAGTGGAACTGACTTGGAATATTTGGAAGAAGGCGTCAACGGTCATCAAAATCCCATTGGTCTCCATGAAAATGATAAAGGCAACCACCAAGGATATCGAGTTTGGATTCAGCTGAAAGATGTGGATATTTATGTGAGTTAGGAGATTTGAAATGAACGGGTGAAACGGAAAGCGGAGACCACACTCTAGATGCTCAAGACAGACAGTGTGGGTATCAACCGGTGGACGTAGGATCCGATCAGAGGGACCCGGTTGATAGAGAACACAGTCGGAAGGGAGGTGGTAATCTTCAACCAAAGATTTCCACTCTCGAGGGTGCATGGTGAAGGGCCGATCAAAAGACTTTAGGGCACTGACAGCAGGACTCCGAGGACCGATCGTATTCTCGAGATGTGTGAGTCGATTGAAAAAATGTGGATAAGGGTTCGTAATTGGAGAGCGGAAAGCAGAAAGACTCGAATTGGAACTCCCCGAGTTGGATGAGGAGTCCGAGGAATGAGAAGACGAGGCATCGGAGTTCGAGGAACGAGCGGAGTCGGAGGACATGGTGTGGAATTCTCAAAATTAAGGTTTTTGGAATTTTTTAGAAATTTTTCAGATTTTTATAAGTGTCTCGCGAGTTTTCGTACCAAAAGTCGCGAGAGTCACTGTGCAGAGGATGGCGTCGCGAGATTTCGTTTAAGTCTCAAGTCTGTTTGCACTGTTCCGTCGCGAGATTTCGTTAGAGGTTTAAATCTGTTTTAACTGTTCCGTCGCGAGATTTCGTTAGAGGTTTAAATCTGTTTTAACTGTTCCGTCGCGAGGTTTCGTTTTCAGTCTTAAAGTCTGTGTTAACTGTTCCGTCGCGAGATTTCGTACCAAATGTCGCGAGAGGGACTGTGCAGTCAATGCAGTCGCGAGATTTCGTTCCAAATGTCGCGAGAGTTACTGTACGCTGGAAGTAATCGCGAGATTTCGTTCGAAATGTAACGAGAATGCAGTGATGTGTACTGTACCAGGGCGTGGACCCTGTATTTATAGAGAGATACCCCGAGCCGAAAAATCCCGAGATTTTTGCCCGACCTCGGAATCTGATGTTCTTAGTGTCAAAACGATCGTATTGACGAGAGAATTTCAACCATGCTAAGGATCTCCCCGGCGGGGCTCCAGAACTATAATCGGCTTTTGGGACGAGCTGATGATATATGGTTTACGACTCAGACTCTGAATCTGAAAACCAGGGGACTATTGATATTACCCGGGTATATTCTCTTGTATTTATCCTTACCCGGGGCTCGTCCGACGTGGTTATTGGTATTTTCGGTATTTTCATATTTTTATCGGATGGCATTCTCAAGTGGTATTCTCGCAATTCTGGCTCGCTGGGCCCCGTATAAAGTCTCTGTAAGCATTTTGAGATGTTTCGGGTCATTTCGGCCTCGGACGGGGCCAGGGATATTTTTGTAATTTGCCACCCGGGAGCGCACCGGTCGGGTGCAATGATGTTATGTGGTTGCGTATTCGCTATCCGAAGGCAAAGAACTGACATACGAGGTTCCCGGGAATTTTCTGATCGTATTTCCGACTAATATCATGTCCGGGTTGTCTCCCGACGCTTCGAGATCAACATGGCATTTATTATATCATAATTGGGAATATTTAATCATTTTGGGCTAAGTGAGGTGAACTAGGCTTATGGGCTCAAGTGATTGGGTTTTGGGCTGGATTTCTCTATAAATAGGAGCCCCAAGGCATTGAGAAAGGATTCGGACCCTTTTCACATCTACCAAGGCAAGACTTTCGCTCGAAATCGCGAGATTTCCCCTCTGCAGCCACTATCCGCGAGAAATCGTACCAAATCTCGCGGCCACCCTCATCTGGGTTACTATTCGCGAGATTTCCTCTCTGCAGTCACTATTCGCGAAAAATTGTACCAAATCTCGCGGCCACCCTCATCTGGGTTACTATTCGCGAGATTTCCTCTCTGCAGTCACTATTCGCGAGTTCTTGCTCGTACAGTGTCGGCTGCGTTGCTCGTACAGTGTCGGCTGCGTTGCTCATACAGTGCCGGCCGCGTTGCTAGTACAGTGTTTTCTGCAAGTTGTTGACCACAACTCGCGACTGCCAGTTTTTCGAGCCCGACTGAGCGTTTTCGATCGTTTTTCGAGCCGTTTTTGCCCGTATTATCATTGTTACCTCATTGTACTTGTATCGCTCGATTATTATAGTGGAAACCAAGGTAGAGCTTTGCTCTCCCGAGGACGTAAGCTCACACATTGTGGGCCCAACCTCGTATATCGCTCGTGTCCTCACAACAATTTAATTTCGAGTAATTTTTAAATTGACTGATCTAAAAATAAACACCCAAAATATTTTTAGACTAGATCA
>RWGZ01001187.1:2184-48940 GCA_009725065.1 Utricularia reniformis | reverse complement strand
AAAACTGTGGGTATGCTTCTCTTGGTGAAGAGAATCTAGCCTTGGTTGGCATGAATCAGAATGAAACTGACAGTGAGGTCAGTTCAAATAATTCTGAGGAATGTAGTGATTTGCTAATAGAATTTGCGAAATTAGTTAAGAAATATTCAGATTTAGAAAAGAAATACGAAACTCTGCTTTCTGAAACCAAACAAGTAGAAATTGAAAACAATCCTAGTACACAGTGTCTAAATAAGATCCTAAGTGTTCAAAAGAACTTCTATGATAAAACTGGTTTAGGTTTCAATTCGGTCTCTGAAAATTCGTGTGCAAAATCTCCTTTACAATTTGTTAAATCAACTTCACATGATTATTTTGACTCTTCTATTACTACTTGCTCGGCTGAAACTGTGAATGTGAATAAACAAGATGTTTTGCATGTTTCTGCTTCTGTTAATGCCTTTGATAACAAATTTGTGAAAGCATCTACTTCTTATAATGTAGAAACAACTGAGATTGAAAAAGCATGCAATATGAAACATAAGGAATGTGTAGAGACTAATAACAAGTTTATTTCCTCTAGACAGGGCATAGGTTTTAATCCAAAACCTAGATTTTCTAAGTATCATGCACCTAGTAGGAAAAATTTTAAGAACCACTTAAATAAACTTGTCATTAGTTTGCATGCTGCTGTAAAAATTGGAAACGAAAAAAACATTTCTGTTAACACTCTCATTAGCAGACTGATATCTTACCATAGGAAATATGAAACATTAAAGTTTTATTCTCTTAATCAAATATGGTTGCCTAAATGTATAGGTGTGGATCCTAGATAGTGGTTGTTCTCGCCACATGATAGGAAACAAGGAATTGCTTGGTGATTATAGAAGTACTAGAGGTGGTAGCGTTACCTATGGTGACAACTCTAATGATAAAGTAATAGGTACGGGAACCTTTAAATCTGGTCAATTTGAGATTGAGAAAATTTTGCATGTTAATAATTTGATGCATAATTTGATAAGCATTAGCCAATTATGTGATTCTGGTTATGAGGTTACTTTTTGTAAAGATGCATGCAATGTGTTTAAATGTGGTGTTTTAATTTTGAAAGCATGCAGAGTGAAAAATGTCTATATGTTAAATAAAGTTGAAAATGTGAATGCATGTTTAATTTCTCAATCTGATTCTGCATATGAATGACATAGGAAGTTAGGACATGCTAGTATAGATCTTATTTCTAAATTAAAAATGGTAATCTAATTAGAGATATAGATGACACATTTAGAAACATTAAATATAATTGTGAAGTATGTGCTAAATCTAAACAAACTATGGCAAATTTCAAAAGAATTAATGCTGTAAACTCTTCTAGGAAATTAGAAAGATTACATATAGATCTCTTTGGTGAAATTAGGTCATCTAGTATAGGAGGAAAAAGTTGGTGTTTTGTTATAGTTGATGACTACTCTAGGTTTACTTGGGTCTTTTTCTTAAAATTAAAATCAGAAACGTTTTCATATTTTAATCAGTTTAAAATCGAATGGGAAAATAAATTAGATCTTAAGATAAAATTCCTTAGGAGTGACAATGGTGGTGAATTTAATAATAATGATTTTACTAGTTTGTGTCAAAACTCGGGTATTGAACACAATTTCTCGTGTCCTCGAACCCCCGAACAAAATGATGTTGTAGAACGTAAAAATAGAACCTTACAAGAAATGGCTCGTTCTATGTTAATCGAACATAAAACACCAAAGTATTTGTGGGCTGAAGCCGTAAATACCGCTTGTCACGTAGTTAATAGAGTTACACTTAGAGGAATCCTTAAGAAAACCCCTTATGAACTATTATTTGACAAAACTCCGAATGTTAGGTATTTTCATGTTTTTGGGTGCAAATGTTTTGTACATAATAACGATAAATTAACATTAGGTAAATTTGATAGTAAGAGTATGGAAGGCAAATTTGTAGGTTATTCGTCAACTAGGAAAGCATATAGGATTTTTCTTAAAGAACTAAAACAGGTAATTGAATTAATACATGTCATCTTCTTCGATGAAATAAATAAAAATCTAGAAATTGAACCCAATAACGAAAAAGATTTAGAATATGAAAATTTCGAGTCTGAAAATGAAAAAGAAGATGATCACTATTTTGTAAATAGGGAAGAAATTGAACCTGAAAATCTTGAGTCTGAAATCTCGATTCCTACTCCATCTAATGAATCTGGTCGAGTTGAAAAACCGTCTTATATACCGAATATGCCTAAATGTTTAAGTAAGTCTAATATCTTAGGAGATTTTAATGAATCTGTTAGAACACGTAGGTCTTTTAACTCATTTTGTAGGTTACATGCTTTTGTGTCTTTTATTGAGCCTAAAAATGTAAATGATGCTTTAAGTGACATTAATTGGATCAATGCAATGCAAGGTGAATTACTTCAATTTAGAAAAAAATGTGTATGGGAATTAGTCCCACCTCCTAAAGATCAGAATGTCATAGGAACTAAGTGGATCTTTAAGAATAAACTAGATGAACATGGTAACATAGTTAAAAATAAAGCTAGGTTAGTGGCCCAAGGTTATACACAAGAAGAGGGAATAGATTATGGTGAAACTTTTGCTCCGGTTGCTAGGATGGAATCAATTAGAATGTTAATTGCATTTTCTGCATATAAAGGTTTCAAGTTATTTCAAATGGATATTAAATCTGCATTTCTAAATGGTTTTATTTCTGAAAATGTGTATGTTAAACAACCGGCTGGATTTTCANAAAAGATTTAGAATCTGAAAATTTCGAGTCTGAAAATGAAAAAGAAGATGATCACTATTTTGTAAGTAGGGAAGAAACTGAACCTGAAAATTTCGAGTCTGAAATCTCAGTTCCTACTCCACCTAATGAATCTGGTCGAATTGAAAAACCGTCTTATATACCGAATATGCCTAAATGTTTAAGTAAGTCTAATATCTTAGGAGACGTTAATGAATCTGTTAGAACCCGTAGGTCTTTTAATTCATTTTGTAAGTTACATGCTTTTGTGTCTTTTATTGAGCCTAAAAATGTAAATGATGCTTTAAGTGACATTAATTGGATCAATGCAATGCAAGATGAATTACTTCAATTTAGAAAAAACTGTGTATGAGAATTAGTCCCACCTCCTAAAGATCAGAATGCCATAGGAACTAAGTGGATCTTTAAGAATAAACTAGATGAACATGGTCACATAGTTAAAAATAAAGCTAGGTTAGTGGCCCAAGGTTATACACAAGAAGAGGGAATAGATTATGGTGAAACTTTTGCTCCCGTTGCTAGGATGGAATCAATTAGAATGTTAATTGCATTTTCTGCATATAAAGGTTTCAAGTTATTCCAAATGGATATTAAATCTGCATTTCTAAATGGTTTTATTTCTGAAAATGTGTATGTTAAACAACCGGCTAGATTTTCAGATCCTTCTAAACCTAATTATGTGTATAAATTGTTAAAAGCTTTATATGGACTTAAACAAGCTCCAAGAGTTTGGTATGAAAGATTGAGCACATATTTGTTATCTTGTGGGTATAACAAATATTTAATTCTTGTGCAAGTTTGAGCACATATTTAATTCTTGTGGGTATAACAAAGATTGAGCACATATTTAACAAATATAAAGGGTAGTGTTGATAAAACTCTATTTGTTAAATATTTAGATTCTGATTTAATTCTTGTGCAAGTTTATGTGGATGACATCATATATGGTAGTTCCAATTCATGTTTAATTGCTGAATTTTGTGATCTTATGGCATCTGAATTTGAAATGAGCAACATGGGCGAACTTTCGTTTTGTTTAGGAATGCAAATTAAATAACTTGAATCTGGTGTGTTTATTACCCAATCTAAATACATTAAAGAACTCTTGAAAAAGTATGATGTTTGTAATGCAAAATCCATGAAAACTCCCATGCAAACTCATTTAAATTTGACAATTGATGAAAATGAGGAAAGTGTAAGTGAGACATTGTATAGGAGTATGATAGGATCTTTATTATACGTAACTTCGTCTAGACCGGATATTATGTTTGCTGTTTGCATGTGTGCTAGATTTCAGTCTAATCCAAAAGTGTCACATTTGAAAGCTGTGAAACGCATATTTAGATACCTCCTATGAACTTTAAATATAGGATTGTTTTATCCAAATTTTGAAGATTTCGAACTTGTTGTGTATGCTGATGCTGATTATGATGGTTGTAAATTAGATAGAAAAAGCACAAGTGGTTCATGTCATTTCTTAGGTCCTTGTCTAGTGTCATGGTTTTGTAAAAAACAAAGCACGGTAGCCCTTTCATCTACCGAAACTGAGTATGTTTCTCTCTCAAATTGTTGCACTCAAATTTTGTGGATAAAATCTCAATTACTTGACTATAATATGCCTATAGAAACTGTGACTGTCAATTGTAATAATACTAGTGCCATTAATTTAGCTAAAAATCCAGTCTATCACTCTAGAAGTAAACACATCGAAATTAGGCATCACTATGTGAGAGATCTAGTTGAGAACAATACTATTTCTGTGAAATTTGTGCCCTCGTGTGATCAAATTGCAGATATTTTTACTAAACCTTTGGATTATGCACAGTTTATTGAACTTAGAAATTGTTTAGGATTGATCCCGTGTCCTTAATTTTTGCCTGAATTTGTGTTTTTTTAACATGTGTGTTGAAACTGTTTCTAGTTCCAAACGTGATATATATGTGTTGTACTAACCTCCTTCATTCCCGGGGCCTCGTGTACTCCCGTTGAGGAGCATACGCATCTGGACTTAGGGGGAGAAATCCCTACCTTGAATAAGACTGTCTTATGGTTTGTTCATCCCTCCCCGGTTACACCTTTTTCGAATTAAGAGGGAGTTCATCGCCCTCTTAAGTGTGTGTGAGACCGAAACTCTTGAAGGAGTAAGTCTCGGGTGTTACAGGTACTCGTCTACGATATCACAAGATTAAAGGGGAGAATGTTGAAGTTGGACTAATCTCGGTAATATCGTTTGCTTTGTTTCGTTAATGGGCTTTCGTTAATGGGCTTTATACACGTTATTCGGCCTAGCATGTGGGCCGTGAAATTCTTTGGGTTGTGTATGTTGTGGGCTTTGATTCACTAATGGGCTTGGCTTTATAGTTTTCGTTGGGCCTCTCGTATGTTGTGGGCTGAATGTTAATGACCTTGATAGTGGGCCGCTGGCCTTCTAGAATCTTCGTTCTGTTCTTGGGCTTGGCCTGTACTATATAAACTGCGGCGCTTCAGAAATTCCTCACTTTTTTCATTTCTGCATTTACGTTCTGCGCTTTGCTCTCGTTCTGTTCTTGCTTATTGCTCTGTTCTTGCTTATTGCTATGTTATTGCTTGCGTTAGTGCTCTTGCTTTCGCTTTCATTGCTCAGATCTAGAACGTTAATGCGATGTGTTAAGTTTTAAAACTGTTTTACGTTTTTTCAAAACCTACAGCGCCTTCTTTACGTTCTTGAGAAAATCTGTGGATTTTCTCAACGTTCTTGACCTGATAGTCTGAGTTTCAGACAGATCATTGACGATCTGAGGAACTGTGTGACTTGGTTAAAAAACGCATTTACATACTGCACTTTACGTTCTGTATTTACTTTCAGTACTTACGTTCAGTATTATTTGCTCTGCTTCTAGCCTAAACTGTTGGCTCTAAGCACTTATTGTGAGATTACTTAGTGTTTTGGGTTACGTCTTTGAGAAAACCTTTGGGTTTCTTAAAGACTTGTGTCAACGTAAGTGTTTTCAAGCCAGATCTGTATAGATCTGAGTTCCTGGAAACCAGTGACCAAGATACGTACTGAAGCCTTAAAACATTACGTAGATCTTTGTAAATACGTTTGGCTTGTGTGATAAGAACTACCTACAGTTTCTGTCAACTGTTAAGGCCTCAAAACGTATATTCTGAAACTGATGTGTTAACTAACGTTCTGGTTGAAAACTGCAGGTTTACGTTACTGACTTCTTAGTGATTAAGAAGTTCAGTATTCTGGTGGTGCTCCGTTCTTATACCATAGCTTTAACTTCCTGTGAATCTNGGTATTTTTATATTTTTATCGGATGGCATTCTCAAGTGCTATTCTCGCAATTCTGGCTCGCTGGGCCCGTATAAAGTCTCTGTAAGCATTTTGAGATGTTTCGGGTCATTTCGGCCCCGGACGGGGCCAGGGGGATTTTCGTAATTTGCCACCCGGGAGCGCACCGGTCGGGTGCAATGATGTTATGTGGCTGCATATTCGCTATCCGAAGGCAAAGAACTGACATATGAGGTTCTCAGGAATTTTCTGATCGTATTTCCGACTAATATCTTGTCCGGGTTGGCTCCCGAGGCTTCGAGATCAACATGGCATTTATTATATCATAATTGGGAATATTTAATCATTTTGGGCTAAGTGAGGTGAACTAGGCTTATGGGCTCAAGTGAGTGGGTTTTGGGCTGAATTTCTCTATAAATAGAAGCCCCAAGGCATTGAGAAAGGGGTCGGACCCTTTTCGCATCTCCCAAGGCAAGAATTTCGCTCGAAATCGCGAGATTTCCCCTCTGCAGCCATTATTCGCGAGAAATCGTACCAAATCTTGCGGCCACCCTCATCTGGGTTACTATTCGCGAGAAATCGTACCAAATCTCGTGGCCACCCTCATCTGGGTTACTATTCGCGAGAAATCGTACCAAATCTCGCGGCCACCCTCATCTGGGTTACTATTCACGAGATTTCCTCTCTGCAGTCACTATTCGCGAGTTCTTGCTCGTACAGTGTCGGCTGCGTTGCTCGTACAGTGTCGGCTACGTTGCTCATACAGTGCCGGCTACGTTGCTCATACAGTGCCGGCTGCGTTGCTAGTATAGTGTTTTCTGCGAGTTGTTGACCACAACTCGCGACTGCCAGTTTTTCGAGCCCGACTGAGCGTTTTTGATCGTTTTTCGAGCCGTTTTTGCCCGTATTATCATTGTTACCTCATTGTACTTGTATCGCTCGATTATTATAGTGGAAACCAAGGTAGAGCTTTGCTCTCCCGAGGACGTAAGCTCACACATTGTGGGCCCAACCTCGTATATCGCTCGTGTCCTCACAACAATTTAATTTCGAGTAATTTTTAAATTGACTGATCTAAAAATAAACACCCAAAATATTTTTAGACTAGATCAGTNTGTTGGCTCTAAGCACTTATTGTAAGATTACTTAGTGTTTTGGGTTACGTCTTTGAGAAAACCTTTGGGTTTCTTAAAGACTTGTGTCAACGTAAGTGTTTTCAAGCCAGATCTGTATAGATCTGAGTTCCTGGAAACCAGTGACCAAGATACGTACTGAAGCCTTAAAACATTACGTAGATCTTTGTAAATACGTTTGGCTTGTGTGATAAGAACTACCTACAGTTTATGTCCACTGTTAAGGCCTCAAAACGTATATTCTGAAACTGCTGTGTTAACTAACGTTCTGGTTGAAAACTGCAGGTTTACGTTACTGACTTCTTAGCGATTAAGAAGTTCAGTATTCTGGTGGTGTTCTGTTCTTATACCATAGCTTTAACTTCCTGTGAATCTGTGTATTCTGTGTTTTAGTTGGTTCTGTGTTCTGTTTTTGTTGAACATTGCAACTAAAATAGTGAATAAATTGCAGGGTGTTGGAAAGTGGATTGCCGATACGATCGTGTCTTAACTAAGACGACGTGATCGGATACCACTATAAATCTGGTGTCATTTTTATCGCTTTAAGAACGTAGCTTAACTAATAGGATTAAAATAACAACATTTCTTACAAGATTTCACTAATTGTATTCATTTGGTGACACTGAGAACTCACAAAGGAACACAGAAGATTAGCTGAATTATTAAAATGATTCACACTACAAGTCTAATACACGGTGATGTTGGGAAAATTCACTACGGAGAAGAAACGAATTCTTATTATCTAGGATCGGATCGAATCAATAATATCATTTAGTAAGCCATTAATAATATACATTATAAATGGGTGACGTTAATATTCATCATATATATTTTCAAATAATAGTATTTTAATCGTTATTATTTATCACGTTTGAAAGAGTCATATTATCACGATCAGAGATTAATAATGGTGATTCGTCTACACTTGCATTTCCCTAGCAAATAGCAAAGATCCTATTGGAGCCAAAAAGTTAAGTGTGCTCCCTGGAGTTGAGGCATAATGTGAGACCCACTTGGAAGTTTATAGCTTGAGAAACAGAGTTGTGAGAACTAGATGTGAGTCGTTGGTTTACCTAATCCAAAGCAGACAATTTCGTGCAAATGAGAAGATAGTCGTTTGGTATAAGAGCATGACTCGGGTTATAGTCGAGTGTGGGACAAAACTCATTGAGGACGATGAGCCCAATAAGGAGGGGTGAACGTAAGACCCCTGTGAGGTACGAAGACACCTTAGATGAATCTCATTATCGGATATAGACAGGAAGCGATTAGAGATTAAGTATGATCATTGCACGATACATTTTGCATAGCAAAGTGACAAGAATTCTAGTGGAATCATAAAGTTAAGTGTGCTCACTTTGGAGTTGAGGCAAGATGAGAGACCCAATGAAATATTTATGACTAGGAAAGTAAAGTCGTAAAGACAATGTGGGAGCCATTAGGCTAGCCTAATTCAAATCGGAAAATATCGTGTAAGTGGAAAGCGTGTCGTTACATTAGCAATTGTCACCAAATGGATGATGGATTTCATATGGATGGGGTGCGAAGCCCCACTCATTATGATTTTTAGGATGAGGAAGAATCATACTACCTAATAATGATTATATTGGGGATTTGATAAGCATCCTCTACAATTGGGTACTCGTCCGATATCACATTGTAGGCAATAAAAGAAGGCAAATGGATTATCATGATCACAATGACATTGGCTAGTTGATAGTATGCAATGTTATTGTATAATGTACTTACATTCATTTTATTTTTATATGCATTTTAATTACTATATTTACGATGTTGTAATGATTTTATTGTTCTCAAGTTTTATGATTTTATTTCTATTTGGTATGCAAGGAAGATATCTCCACTCTAGATGCACATAAAGGGTTTCATTACTTGTAGAATTACAAAATTAAGTTGGAGTGTAAAGACATTCACTAAAGAGTATGATGATGAATGCATACTAGTGGAAGCAAATAGATCTATTTCCCTGTCCTGGTTAGATATACATTTTTATCGAAAGGTTGCAAAAAATCAATACTTATAAACAAATCTGTTTTTGATAATGATTAATAAAGAGTTAAATACATCTTTTACTATAGATCAGATTCTCTGAGCAAGATGCATGCACTTACCATTAAAAGAGGTACACATGAGGAGCAATTTAAGAAAATAAATAATTATCGGCTACAACTCATGAAATCAAACCCACATTCATGAGTTTATATTCAAGAAATGCATGATAAGAAAATCAAGTTTTATAGTGATTACACATATTTTACATATAATTGCAACTTGTAATAATGGATGGAAGTGTGCTTGTAGGTCTGTTATCAGCTTAGATAGTTGTCATTTATAGTACGAGGTCAACTTCACTTTGATATTGGCACTCATCCGAATAATGGTTATTTTCCGATATCTTGTGTTGTGGTTAAATTGAGTCTCAAGATACATGGTGTTGATTTTTAAATTATTTGAAGATAGATCTTAGACTTGTTGAGATCAACATTAAGGACATTGTAACATGTCTGATCGAGACAATGGACTAATATCGGTAGTTAGTGATGTATTGCATTGAGCTCACCAATGAGATATTTCTTCAAGTTTGTTTGTTAATTTATTCAAACTCTTGGTTCATAGTCTTTATATTGGCAGGTCCGACATTGCTTTCGTCATATTTTGCAAAATTTGAGAAAACGACTTGCGTGCGACACCTTGAATGTTATAAACACAGTTTGATTTGTTGCTCGGCTCAAGCTAGCGAACCAAGTATTTTCTAAAAACAAATGAAATATTTGAAGAAATTTCAACTTCAGCACACAAATACATTGATGAAATTTCTTATCCTCAATGGAGTTGAACTTTTTCAACAAAAACAAAAACAAAAACATCAAATGTGATATTCTTCTAAATAACATGAGTGATTCCTTAAATGAAATTGTGAGTCTATCAGACAGAAGCCTTTTATCCCTATACTTGAAGATATTAGACTTTACATGATTAAGAGACTAGATTTCAAAATGTAGATGGAAAAATGATTTCAAGTTCGACCCTTATATCTATAAAATATTGGATGTGAATTCAAAACAATGAACGCTTGGTGGGCTTGATGTTAGGACACTTGGATTTGACAACAGAAACTAGGTAAAGAGCAATGTGGTTGAGCTTCGCTCCCGAGGATGTTCATGTGGTAGATTTCATCTTACATTTAAATTAAATTACTTTATTTTTTATTTGTTAATATACTACAATTTATTTATTTATGATCTATTACCATATTTAATTTATGTAGTAATTTATTTTTTGATGTAAATAGTGTTCAATTCATATTGGTCATGTATGCATTTCACCAAGGCAGTAAACAAGGTAGAAATAAAGAGTTGACAAAATATGTCCATGGTTGCTATGATTTTGCTATGTACTCTAATACCTATGAAGGAGTAATAAAATCACACCCCATGTGAAAACTTGTTGAATATGCACTCTTATCTACATTTTTCAATGTCACTTCAAAACAATCAAACACACTGAACTTTCTAAAATTATCCAACAAGTTGGCACATGTTGAACGAGCAATATGATGCTTGCTATCCCAAAACTTTGACATAACAAGAGATCATGTACAAGTTTATCACAATGAATTTGGCCACTACAATTTTGCATCAACTTTATAAATAAATGTGACTTATTCGACATCAAACAAATAATTATTATCAAAACAATTTTTATTAAAGGTAAAGATGATGAACAATATTTTTTTTCTAAAACTACACTTAAAGTTGTTATTGACTCTATCCTTTATCCACAAATGATCTAATTATAAGCGATATTAAATATATGTGACTAATTTGAATTTCAAAATATATGTTTTGAAAATATTTTTATGGGCAAATAAGCGTGATTTTTTAAATATAAATGAGTGTACATTAATTTAATTTTTTGACTATTATAATTAATTTTACTGGCCTGACAATTCTATAGTCTATACGAGTGCGGGTGTGGATCACGCTCTTATACAATATCATTAGTGTTTGTATAACAATAGCAATTCTATGTATGTTTCCTCACTTTTTCAAAAGACAGCAGCCATAAATTAATGACGAAATTAATTCAACCAACTTTAAATACCCAATCAATGAATAAAATTTATAGCATTGTTAACCAATAATTTTTATTAATTTTATTTTGGTACGTAAAATATCTAGAGTCGACCTATTCACCTAAGTCTCCATTTATATTAATGTTCTCAAATTATAATTACTCTTTAACTCGATTTCACATTATGTTATTAAATATTTAAATCGTTTGTAAAACCACTATTGTACATTTATTAAATAATTAGGACTTGTATCTAAAATATATTATATTGTATCTAAAACTACGATTAAATTTTTATATTATATCCAAAAATTATTTATATTTAACTTATATACACATTCATCTAAGGTTAAAATTACATATTAAATAAACTAGTAATGTCAACCATAAATTTTTGCGTTCATATTCATTACCTTAGTCCTTATTTTGTATGGTAATAAATCATTGTTTTAAAAATGTAATTATGTCATTAATATAAAAATATATTTCGATACCCATTTTTTAAATATTCCAAACTCTATCAAAAATTTTAATTTTTAGGAAGTTAATTTTTTAGATTGATTCTTCTTGATATTATTTCATGCAGGATTGCTTCTTCTAAATTGCCACATTTTTAATGAATACATGCATATAAAAATCAAAGAAAAAATTATGATTGTAACTCCAATATTTATATTTGTGTAAAGAAGATACCCTTAAAGTTTATAAATTGAATATCTAGCACCTTAAATTTCATAACCATTAAAAAATAATAATAGAGTGAATCATTTAAAATGTTAATGAATGTTTTTGATAATTTCTTTTTTGTGTAAGTATTTTTGATGATGTGTTATTTTTAAAATTTTAAAAACATAAGCATTACATGTTTTTAAGTTTAAATGATTAAATTCAAATTATAGATGTATTTAAAACATTAATAAATGTTCGAGAGCTAAACACAATTTCAACTTTAAAAGTTTAAAGTTTACAACTTTAAAGTTATACAATCANAACCCTGATATTTATAATTGGGATGCAGTGCCTTACTATACACGTGAGTAGCCCAAATACATAGCCCAAGATTGCAATATAACAGCGAGACGCGACAACAGCCTAGTCAGCAGGCCAGACAGGTCAGCCCAGCAACAACCCAATCGACATGGATCATCTATAGATCAACAATCAACACTCTCCCCCTTGATATTTTTGAATTGTAAGTTGTACCTGTAACACCCAAGATTTACTTCCCTTACGGGTTTCGATCTCACTCACACTTAAGAGGGCGATGAACTCCCCCTTAATTTGAAATGGGACAATTGGGGAGGGATGAACAACCACAAGACATGCTTAATTCCGGGTAGGGATTTATCCCCCTGAGTCCAGATACGTATGCTCCTCAAATGGGAGTACGTCATGTTCCGGGAATAAATGCGGTTAGTACATAAACTAAATGCACATAGTAGTTTTCAGACGCACATAGCACACATGGAAATTCACATAAAGAGAGTAGTCACAATGTTCACAAGCAGACAGCGAGCAAGACATATCAAACAGAATCAATCACATACTATACAAGTATCCACTTTCACCAAAAATTATAAACAACAGCACAATTGACACAATGCAGAAAACCAAGATAAGATCACAACATTATAAGCTTTAGGACAGAACATTAAACCAAGATCATATCGCAATACAGAAAACTGAGCAAAATCAAGTGGTTTTGTAAAGATATCAGCAGTTTGCTCTTGAGAGGGTACAAAATTCACACTTATTGTCCTATTTTCAACTAAATCCCTTACAAAATGATGTTTAATTTCAATATGTTTACTCCTAGAATGATATACCGGATTTTTTGCAAGGTTAATTGCACTAGTATTATCACAAAATATAGGCACGGTGTCAATATGCACATTATAATTTGATAATTGAGATTTAATCCACAAAATTTGAGTGCAACTATTTGATTGTGAAACATACTCACCCTCGGTTGAGGATAAAGTTATCGTATTCTGTTTTTTGCAAAATCATGATACTAAACATCCTCCTAGAAAATGACATGACCCACTAGTACTCTTCCTATCCAATTTGCATCTGTCATAATCGGCATCCGAAAATGCAGAAATAGTGAGCTTATCAAACTTTGGATAAAACATTTCAATATTTGTAGTTCTTAGTAAGTGTCTAAAATTGCGTTTTACAGCTTTTAAGAGAGAAAGTTTCGGATCAGATTGAAATCTAGCACACATGCAAACACTAAACATTATATCGGGTCTAGAAGAGGTTACATAAAGTAGGGACCCTATGATGCTTCTATTTAAGGTTTCACTAACTGATTCCTCATTTTCATCAAGGTGTAGATCTAAGTTTGTTTGCATAGGTGTCTTCATGGATTTAGCATTTACAATAACATATTTTTTAAAAGTTCTTCTATATACTTTGATTGACAAATGAAAGTATCATTTTCTAATTGTTTAATTTGCATCCCTAAGCAAAAACATAATTCACCTAAGTCACTCATCTCAAATTCAGTAGATATCATCTCACAAAATTCAACATTTAATTTTACATTAGTGCTACCATATATGATATCATTAACATAGACTTGCACAAGAATTAAATCAGGTTCCACACACTTTATAAACAAAGTCTTGTCTACACAACTTTTCCTATAGCATCTAGAAACTAAAAAATTACTTAGTCTATCATACAAAGCTCTAGGAGCTTGTTTTAAACCATATAGAGTTTTATTTAGTTTGAACACAAAGTCAGGTTTTGAGGGATCAACGAAACCCGCGGGTTGTTTCACATAAACAGTTTCAACAATTACACCATTGAGAAAATCAAATTTAACATCCATTTGATCAATCTAAAACCTTTAAAGACAGCAAAAAGCAATTAACATACGAATAGATTACATCCTAGTTACGGGAGCAAAGGTTTCCCCATAATCTATTCCCTCTTCTTGACAATACCCTTGAGCTACTAACCTAATCTTATTCTTAGTGACATTTCCATGTTCATCTAATTTGTTTTTAAAGATCCATTCTGTACCTATTACATTATGATTTTTAGGTGAAGGGACTAGTTCCCAAACTCGATCTTTCTTAAATTGTAACTATTCAGTTTACATTGCATCTATCCAACTTGAATCATTTAAGACATCATTGATATTTTTAGGTTCATTTAAAGAAATAAAAGCATGTAACCTACATACTACATTGTAAGAACTTCTAGTTCTAATTGGATCCCTTTTATTCCCTAAAATATTTTGTTCATTTAAACATTTTGGCATATTTGTGATATAAGAAGGCTTGCTAAGGTTTTCGGGTTCTAGTTCATTATGTTCTACCGATGAACCTAGGGCTTCTAGGGTTTTTTCTTGAGGTAGATTTTCAAAATTATGAATTTCTTATTCATCTTCGTTTTCAGATTCTGATTTTAAAGAATTAGAGGTATCTACGATTGGTACTAGGATTTTGGTTGTTTCAATTGTGTTCTAAAATTTTTTTACATGTATGGATTCACTTACAGATATGGTATCCTTAAAATAGACCCTAAACGCCTTTCAAGTAGAGGAATACCCTACAAAAATGGTTTCTTTACTTTTACTATCAAATTTCCCTAAGTTTTCCTTATTGTTGTTATGAACAAAGCACTTACAACCAAATATGTAAAGGTAGTCCACATTTGGTGTTTTATTAAAAAACAGTTCATAAGGTATTCTTTTAAGAATACCCTTAATTGTTATTCTATTAATGAGATGGCAGGCTTTGTTTACGACCTCAGCCCAAAGGGTTTTAGGTGTTTAACTAACATAGACCTACCATTTCTTGTAATGTTCTATTTTTTCTTTCCACTATACCGTTTTATTCGAGTGTCCTATGACTTGTAAAGTTATGTTCTATACCAGATTCTAAGCATAGGGATGTAAATTCTAGGTTATTAAATTCACCACCATTGTCATTCCTAAGGTACTTAATTTTCAAATTTGTTTTATTTTCAATAAGCCTTTAAAACTCTTTAAATACAAGAAAAGTTTTAGATTTTTGTTTCAAAAAGAATACCCATGTATACTTGATCTAGTCTAAAAATATTTTGGGTATTTATTTTTAGATCAGTCAATTTTTAATTACTCGAAATTTAATTGTTGTGAGGACATGAGCGATATACGAGGTTGGGCCCACAATGTGTGAGCTTACGTCCTCGGAAGAGCGAAGCTCTACCTTGGTTTTCACTATGATATTCAACAAATACAAGTATAATGATGTGACAACAATAATCAAGATGGAAACGTCTCGAAAAACGATCGAAAACACTCCGTTGCGCTTGGAAGAGGTGCAGTCGCGAGTTGTGGTCAATAACTCGCGACTACTGGCGATCACTCGCGCCTGGAACAGTGCAACAAGTCGCGGGGGTCAGGCTGGAGCAATAAGTCGCGACTGGAACAGTGCAATAAGTCGCGAGAGTCAGGCTGGAGCAATAAGTCGCGACTGGAGCAGTGCAATAAGTCGCGAGAGTCAGGCTGAAGCAATAAGTCGCGATTGGAACAGTGCAGAACCAATAACTCGCGGCTACATGCGATAAGTCGCGACTACGAGCGAAAAGTCGCGAGTCTACAGTGCAGGAAAATGAAGTCTTGCCTTGGGAAGCGTGATAACTGTCTGAACTCTTTTCTGGGGCATAGGGTGTTGTATTTATAGAAAAATTCGGCCCAATAAGTGAACTTAAGGTCCAAAAGTCCAATTTTAGTCAAATTAGCCCAACTTACTTAGAAAATATCAAATTAATCCGGAATAAGTGTCACAGCTCCACGGAACTTTGGGACTCCATCCCGTTCGAGAGTTTAGTCGGAAATGCGATGAGAAAATACCGGAAAACCTCGTATATCAGTTCTTTGCCTCCAAACAGTGAATACGCAGCCACATAACATCATTGCACCCGGTCGATGTGCTCCCGGGTGGCAAATTACGAAAATACCCCTGGCCCCGTCCGGTGCCGAAATAACCCAAAACATCTCAAAACACTTACAAAAGCCTTATATGGGGTTCAGCATGCCTGAATTACGAGAATACCCTCGAGAACACCTCGCGATAGACATATAAAAATACAGAAAATACCACATAGCCACGTCGGACGAGCCCCGAGGTTAACATAATTACATAAATAACCTCGGGCAATATCAATACCTACAATAATAATCAACTATAACAAAACACCACGATTTTCCATTTAGACTACACGGTTTAATTTCCCCAAAGAGATCCATATGTAATCTTTCTATTATCCGAGAATAGTTAATAACATTCACAGGTTTAAAAGACTCCCCAGCATACACAATGACTGATCTGGTTTTTTCACAAGGAATATCTTTGTCGCAAGAATCGCACAAGAAGGTTTCAATTGCACAAGGATCGCCTCACGACAAAACGCTCTCAAGCACAGTGAGAAAAACCAAACGGCACAAGTCAAAGAGTCTACCGTTTCTCAGTAAAACCCTGATATTTATACTTGGGCTACATAGCCTTACTGTACACGTGGGCAGCCCAAATACATAGCCCAAGATTGCAATATAACAACAAGACTCGATAGCAGCCCAGTCAGCAGGCCCAAACACGTCATCCTAGCAGCAACCAATCGACATGGATCATCTATAGATCAATAATCATCATTTTTCATTTTACTCCTTTAAAAGTAAAATTTATACTTATCAAATTTACCTTTAGAAGTAAGAAAAATATAAGCCATATTTTTTATTTTAATTTTTACTTTTCAAAGCTTAAAATTACTACCCTCTTAAATTTTCTTGACCTTCAGTATATTGTAGGATGTGTAAGAGTCGGGTTGGAGAGGGTTTAGATCGAACTTGAGACATGATTCATTCAAATACATATGACCTAGACTTCGACTAAACATGATTGTGAATTTGTGGGTCTTGACTTATTGGGTTCGCCGAGTTTGATTCTTGAACGAATTCCAAAAATCATATGTTTTTGGGTATCATATAAAGAATGGTTGTCATAAACCACGCATCTCCAACTGACATATTTGAAATTGAGAATTGTTATGGATAGAAATGTCAATCTTGTAAGATTACATTTGTTTGTGTGTGAGGATCACATGTAATTGATCTGTCATAAGGAAAACAAGATTTTAACGTGGGTTATCGAAAATCCGAGATAAAAACTCATAGGACACCAAACTTTGGTGAATTATACTAAGAAGTATGAATGCAATTAAGATAATACAATACCTAATAAAGAGGATATAAGCAAAGTGTAGAAGGTAAAGAATGAAGAACTTTCAAAATATTCTCTACATCCTTTCTTCTCATATATTCTCCTTATTTATATGAGAACAATTACTATATTTTAATTTCATAATCTTACTCATATCCCTGTGATTTTTCTTGATTCACAAAATTAAACTTTATCAGATATTATAGTCGTGTTGGTGCTAAGATACACCGCAAATTTATGGAGTAGCTATTGATGACAACCATCCACAACTTCCGTCCAATTGACCCAAAAAGACCAAGTGTTAAAGCAATGACGATCGTCGGTCACAACCTCCTCTTCGACATTTGTACGCGTATGTCGATCATTCTCTCTCAACCTTGTCCATGCCGAGCAATCGGTCAATCTTCATCATCATCCCCAAGCTGATCGGTATAGATGAGGTTGATCGGCGCCAAACTAAGCTATGCTGAAACATTTTTCTTCTCAAAAATTGCGTTAATGTTACGAAGAAGAAAAAGTACGCCTTTCTCTTCTATAATAGCGTTTTTACTTTATATTATATAATTAAAATTCAAAACCTAAATGATTCTTGTTGTATTAGGTTCTTGGAACGCGTTGATGTAATACTTTGTCTTCAATCCACAAAAGTATATTCAAATTGCACTAGATTTTCCTTATGTCAAAAGTACTTAGCAAAGGATTCTCTCCTCTATCCTTTGGGATAGCCGAGACCCGTTCTTGAGTTTTCAAGAACAGTATGGTTTTATTTTATGCTAAGTAAAATAAAACCTTTGCCGAAGGGTTTTTGCCCAAGTGTTTTTGCCGAATGGTTTTTTTACCTTTGCCGAAGGTTTTTTTACCTTTGCTTTGTCCCTTGTCTTATCCGCTTCAAGGTTCCTAATTTGAAGGATCCATCATCCATCAAGTAATTAATTTCAGTCATCCATCCATCCCCTTTCATTTGAATACTTTAATTTCAAGGTAGCAAGATTTTGACGTGAAGTGGTGTGAGTATTATTGAGTTTTAATTTGACGAGAAGTTCTTGTAAATTCAGTTCTTTATTTAGTTTCCTTAGCTAATTACTTATGGCTTTGTTTGATCTTCTTTTACAATCTTGTAACATTTTAATTGATTTATGCTAATTTATCTTAAATATGTATTGGTTGCTTAGTTAGTAATTTTAACTTCTTTAGTTATGCTTGATTAATGTATACATATTAATGTTTTAGATTTAAAGATGGATGTTGACGTTACTTCAAATGATGTTCTTGATGTTGCAAGTAATGAGAAGTGGCCCTTATAGGACTATGTCACCAAGATTGATTAGATTGTTGAAAATGGTGGAATTTGTATGTGCCAATGCAATTTTTGTAAAGGTGAATATCAAGGAACTTACTCAAGGGTAAAAGCTCACTTACTTAAAATTCCTAGAGGAGGAATAGCTCCATGTCATGATATTTTAGATTTGGAATGTCTACGATTAGGGAACATCGATGGGGATGCTGAAGCTAAAGGTAGGTGTGGACATCAAAAGAAAGTTAGTATACCTCATTCTATGTCAAGTGGACAACCAAACAATTTCATTGATACATTGATTGACGAGCAATATCATACTCACAAAAGAGCAAGGGGTGAAAAACAAATGAAAATTGATGAGTTAATAAATCAGCAAGGGTGAAAAGAACTTTATAAGGAGATTGCTCGTTCATTTTATTTAGGAGGTATTCCATTTCATTTTGCAAAAAATCCACACTTTAGAAGGTCATATGATTTTCCATGTTCATTAAATCTTCTAGGTAACATTAAATATTTTGTCTTTCAATTATCAATACACTTAAAATATTCTTGTAAATGCAAAATTTATAAATATTATAATGTAGATTATTTTCCACCTAGCTATGATGCATTAAGGACAAAGTTATTGTATGATGAAGTTGGTCTTATGAATCTTGAGTTATAGAGTATTAGAGTGTCTCCATTGTTTGTGATGGTTGGATTGCTCCACAATGAAGACCACTTATAAATTTTGTTGCTATTAATAGTCATTGTGTTGTTTTTTGCATGCTATTAACTGTGAGGATGCACCTAAAGATCAATACTTCGTCTGTGCAGAAATTGAAAAATAGTCGAGGAAGTAGTTATTAAGAATGTTGTTCAAGTAATTACTGATAATATTTCTGTGTGTAAAGCATATGGTATGTTACTTATGTTAAGTGTGGAGATAGGTATTGGTATCGACTGGTAATACTTGGATGATGATCGGCAATGTGGTCTATCGGGGCACACATGGAAGACGGGATGGTCGGTATTGGTACCGATCGGTTGAGGACAGAAGTACGCAATATTGAAGGTGACAAAAGGATCGAAGCAATCGGTAGAGGACCGAAGCCACGTGATCCGAAGATATGAGATGGAGGCAATCGGTCGAGGACCGAACTGAGATATGTTGGGGCCCACTGGTCTAAGATATCGGCAGTTATGGAAGGAGATATTGAAGGAAACAAGATCATATCAAATCAGTATATATGAACGCATATATATGATTTGATTATGGATAATCATATATGGAGATATGATCAAATATTATGAATATTTGTTAGTTACCTTAATTCTCTCAACCACCTCATCTATATAAAGGGGTCTTAGGGTTCATTGTCATGTACTTCAATACTCTTGTATTCCGAGTTTTCTACTTCGTGTGTGTGTGTTGTAATATTCTCAAGTGATAGCGAATTTCTTATGTCGTTGTTTCGGGTTTTCCCATTTCGGGTTTCCACGTTTAATTTCTTATGTCGTTATTTTCTATTTACTTTAATTCTAAGGTTCTACTTACTCTATCGGAGTTGTTCGCACAATTGTTTAATCCCCAACAACTTAAACAAAATCATCCCCAGGTACTTGGATATCAACTTTATAATATGGTACCTATTTTCACAAAAATAACATTTTTATTGATTTTTTTCAGATTTATTGGACACATTGTATAGTACATACTTTGAATTTGTCAATAAAAGACATGTTTAATGCGGGTGGTAGGTTGTATTCTAAAAATCTGGTGATTGCAATTGGATTTGTGAAGTGGTTTTTAGTATGAATGATTCAGAATTTTATTAACAATAATTCTAAAAGATAGTCAATATTTAGAAAATCCTCTAAGCTTACATTACTTCGTGTAGTAGAGATATGTTTTGCTTCTCATATTGTCATGATAAAAAGATTTCAGGAGGTAAAAGATGCATTGAGAGCTATGGTCATTGCTTCTGAATTCAGTACTTATAAGCATGATAATCTTAACAAAGTAGCCATTATACGCCAAAAAATTGTTTGAGACTCATTGTGATAGTCAATAGATTATATTCTTATGTTTACCAAGCTTATACACGATATGTTAAGAGAATGTAATCTTGATAAAAGGCCTACACTTCATAGAATCTATGAAATGTGGGATACTTTGTTAACTAATGTGAAGATTGTCATTTTTTCACATGAAGGAAAGAATGATGGTGATGATTCGGATTTCTGGAATATTATTTATATTGTGATTACAGAAAGACGTGATAAATCGTTGACTCATTTGCATGCAATGACTTATTCTCTAAATCCAAGGTATAATATTACTTTATTGGACTATTTATTTGGACATCCAATTTACACTCTATAATAGACATTATGATGACCAACAGTTTGTAATATTATGTTTGTAGGATTACAACAAACGAGTGGCAACTAAAGCATCCAAACTTACCTCAATTGTAGAATGATATGATTTTGAACAATCTTAAAATGCAATATTTGGATGATTTCTTCCAAGATGATGACAGGAGAGTACAAGCACTAACGGAATATTCAAGATTCATGGGATGTTTACATGACTTCGGTATTCAAATCTCTATGACAAATAGATTGAAAATGAAACCCATTGAATTTTGGTTTTCTTATGGTGTATCAACTCCTCTACTTCAAAGTATTGTTTTAAAGTTACTTGGTCAAATATCTTCTTCATCTTGTTGTGAAAGAAATTTGAGTACATATTCCTTTATACAGAAGAAGTTCTATGAATCCAAAATGTGCTGAGAAATTGGTCTACATACACTCGAATCTTCGGATGCTTTCAAGAAGTAGAATTGAGTACTTTTAAGGTGATACTAAAATGTGAGATCTTGGTGGTGATAAGGTAAATACGTTTGATGATGTTAGTTTGCTTGAATTGACTACATTATCTTTGGATGAATCTGAATTAGAGCATGTTTTGTTTGAAAATCTCGATATCATAGTGCTTGAGACATTGTTTGATTATCTTCATTTTACTAGATAGTGCAAACACGTTATTTGTTTTATTAATCATTGTCACTGTATAATGTGGATTTAGTACATATCGATAGTAATCATATCGTTTTTTATTAGCATAATGTTTCATCCAAATAAACTTTTTATTAGGCGTTCTTCATTTCTTGTTTCCACGTTCTAGTGTTTCTCGTTTCCAACAGCCTAGGTGCCAAACCATACTTGTCGATCTGATCCAAGATTTGTCCCAAGAATATCCGATATGAGATTGTCAAGCATCACAATTAATGCATAGAAAAAAAGGGTGATTTTAGAAGAGAAAATATGTTTTCGATGATGTGTCAGAGTCGATTTTACATAAACTCATATCCGAATGGAGACTCAATTTTGAAGTCCTAGACTCGACTTAATCAATTCAGGTCTGACTTGAAGATCTTGACCGAAAGAGAGAGGGCTATGTGAATAGCACCTAACTTAATAACAACTAAATCACATTACGCACACTATAACACACATTTGTTGTATATTATAAATATTAGGTAAAATTTTAAAGAATAGAGTTTTTTATTGAAATATATATATGAGTGTAATTGGTATTTACATAGTATAACACATTATCATTTACTTCTACATATTATTTTGAAGACCTAGACTCAACTCAATCAATTCAAGTCTGACTTGAATATATCAGACTCAAAGGGAGAGGGCTATGTGAGTAGCACGGGAGAATTTTTAAAATACACACTATTCAAGTTCCAAATTACCAAACTGAACATCATTTTAAAATTATTACACAATTAAGCATCTTTCATTATTTTATTGATATATCTATTAATTATTTATATTTTAAATCTATTATTAAAAAATAAAAAGTCTAAGGAGTTAATTGCAAAATTTCAAAATATTAAAAAAGTAAGCTTATTTTGTAGCTACCAAGACCCGACCCGATTACGTCGATATGAATCCGGTTAATCTTGTTCATGCCTATATTAGATCGAGTAATTAAAATCTGATATATTTTCATCAGAAATATATAGAATTTAAAATCTTATTTTATTTTGTTCCATTAATATAAAGTGATACCATAATATTAATGTTTAACCCAAAGTACAATATATCATTCTAGGTAAAATTTTAATCCAAATATTAAATATATCTGATGTATCTGAGTACCAGTCTGACTTTATAGTAGTGCAACTAAATAAAAAAATTGATTGTATTTTCTATCTAGTTTATTATGAAGATATAGAGATTGTTTGGTATNATATATCTATTAATTGTTTATATTTTAAATATATTATTAAAAAATAAAAAATCTAAAGAGTTAATTGCAATTTTTCAAAATATTATAAAAGTAAACTTATTTTGTAGCTACCAAGACCCGACCCGATTACGTCGATATGAATCCGGTTAATCTTGTTCATGCCTATATTAGATCCAGTAATTAAAATCTGATATATTTTCATCAGAAATATATAGAATTTAAAATCTTATTTTATTTTGTTCCATTAATATAAAGTGATACCATAATATTAATGTTTAACCCAAAGTACAATATATCATTCTAGCTAAAATTTTAATCCAAATATTAAATATATCTGATGTATCTGAGTACCAGTCTGACTTTATAGTAGTGCAACTAAATAAAAAAATTGATTGTATTTTCTATCTAGTTTATTATGAAGATATAAAGATTGTTTGGTTTCACGGGCAATTACGGTGGTCGTACCGGAGTTTTTGGAGGTCATGTGGTGACATCTTGAAACGTATGACCAATCCACCGTGATTTAGTAAATTCCAAAATTACCTTTCAAAGTTCAATTAATTAATTTAAAACCAAACCAAAGTTGTGGTTCTACATTTTTAGGTCTCTTCTTGCAAGATACGTATTCGATTGTATGGATTTTTTTTCGGTTGTTCTTCCGATTATTTATTTTTGTTGAAATTTTAGAATTCGGTTGTTTTTTATTTGGCTTATATTCATATATAATAAATATATTAATATAAATGTTAAAATAAATATTTTATTAAACTCATGATACAATCCTTCGTAGATTTTGCAAACAATTTTCTAAATTCCGATTATAATTATCACGGTGATCTCAATACACGGTACGATCACCGCACATCACCGTGATTTTGAAAAGCTAAACCAAACAACCCAATATTCATTTTTATTTGAACTCATACAAAACCCAAACTCAATTAACCTGATTCAAGATCACGTAATCGGGTCGTTTCAATTGAATTCATGTCTATATTTGTGTTATAAAATAAGTTTACTTTTATAATATTTTGAAAAATTGCAATTAACTCCTTACATTTTTTATTTTTTAATAATAGATTTAACTTATAAACAATTAATAGATATATCAATAAAATAATAAAATATATTTAATTGTGTAATGGTTTTAAAGGATGTTTATTGGTAATTTGAAACTTGAATGAAGTGTATTTTAGAAGTTCTCCCTGAATAGCACCTATCTTAATAACGAATAAATTGCATTATGCATACTATAACCCACATTTGTTGTATATTATAAATATTAGGTAAAATTTTAAAGAATATAGTTTTAATTGAAATATATGTATGAGCATAATTGTAATTTACATAGTATAATAGATTATCATTTTATTTCTACATATGATTTTAAACTATAAAAACAAAAATATTCTACATAAATTATTTTAATAATTTGCAAACACACCCTTAGTCATTTAATGATTTTTATTAAAAATGAGTATAAATATTAGAGCAAAATTAATTTGACGCATGTGCATATTGTGAATACATTTTTAAAATCCTATATTTTCCTTTTCTTTTCATTTGTTTATATGTATGTGGCGATCAAAATAGGAATCTTGCTAAACGACGCGTAAGCGTATCCTCCATTCAATAAAATAGTAGCCTTCTTTACTTCCCAGAAACCACAACTTTGGGTTCCCCAATGGAGAAGTCTCTTCCAGTTCATTCCAAGCGCAAGACAGACCAAGAAATGATTGGGCATGAAACTGAAACGCCAAAGCGCCTTCGGCTCGAGGCAGACGAGAGTTTCAGTGCGCGTGAAATGCTAAAGCAGCACAGGTTGGATGTGGCTGGCCGGATCTTGATACCGGAAACATGGGGTCATGAGGATTTGCTCAAGAATTGGGTTGATTCTACGGGTTTTGATGCTGCGTTGATTAGTAGTAAAATTGCATTGGCGAGAACTGCTTTGATCGCAGAATCAACGTCCAAAAGGATGAAAATCCCAAATAGTTGCTGAATTGAATACTATCTTTTGTTTTTCTTCTTGGTGTATTTTGTCTGCAAATTGCATTGTAAGATCCCATAGAAATGTTAATTGTTGAAATATCAAAGTGTCCCATAGATTTGGGATGAAATTTGGAAGAGGGGTGAATATAGTAAATGATTTGTTATATATGAGGTCTCCTACTTATATGTAGCCTACTTATACTATGGGGTGAATATAGTAAATAACATGTCAAATTCTATAATTTCAACATGTTATCGGAGTTGGTTTGATCAAAATCATGATTATCTATACCGGGAAAGTTCAATTCATTTCATTTCGCAAATCCAAAATTTTCAAGTATTTGGAATTGAGGGGATTTGTTGAAATATCAAGCTGCCTCAATTTAGATTTATGATGAAATTTGAATTGGTTTATAAGAATGAAAGAGTACCATATACTAAAAATTGCATAATTAGTTCCTTAACTTACGAGCTGTATAAATGATATGTCATCCAACTTACGAAATTGCAAGAACGACACCTAAAATTATCAATACCGTTTTTTTTACCCCTGACATTTAGCACCCGGTTTTTCGTAAATTGAAAATCATTTGAAAACTCATCACAAAATACACAAATAGGACATGTTTGAAAAATTATACAAAAATTACTCTTGATATTCGACAATTGTGAATGAAATATTAAAAATTTACGAGTTCATTAAAGTATCAATCATAAACGATATTGAAAATTTGAGGTGTCTTATTTGCATTTAATTGAAGTTTGAGGGCTATAAATGAATATTTTTTATCAAAAAGTGTACTATATTTGTAAATTCGTAACTTAGAAGACATGTCCTTTACATAGCCTGTAAGTTGGGGGATGTGGGCAAACATTACCCATATATTAAATGACTAGTTCAAATATTTCACGATGTGATTTCATCCCCTTATAATTTCAAGAGAATTCTATAATTTCAACGTTAATGTTCGATCTAGGGATGGGGAAATGTTAATTCTTTGTAATAGATATTTTCAGAATACATAAACTTTAAAGGCATACCAAAGTGTGTAAGCTTACAAACAAGAATTATGTCAACAATTTGGTAATACATCACAAGGACAAGGTGTCTGTTGCCATCCTATGCAGTGTTGCAAAAAATGCTTCAAACTCTCGCATGGCGATTCTACTGTCCAGGTCTCGTAGTATCCACTCGGATGGAACACACAAGTCTCGGATGGCAGTGGCAACAAACCCGACTTAGTTCCATCGACGAACATGTCACCTTCCGATCTAATGAAGCCTGAAGCTTCTTGAGCCTTATCAGCTGCCTAAAGAGAATGAACAAGTGGATAATACTCTAAGACTAAGCAGAATAACAAACCAATAAAATCGAGTGATGTTTGTCAGTAATCCCCAAATTTTATAATAGTGTAAAGCGGTGCCCCTAAAGTTTGTAAATTACATACAAAACCCTTGAAATTGATATAATGCGCGTTGTTAACTCCCAATTTTTAAATGTTGTACACACCATGCCTCAAAGTGCGTGGTCCCCGAACTTCCAAAATAATTTATATTTGATTTTAATACTCGTTAATATTTTAAAAATCTCAAGAGTTTGTATTTGTCACATTAACCTTAAAAAAATGAAATGACCATGTCTAAAAACTTTGAAAATTTTAAAAATAACCCATAAATTATCACAATCACTTATACGAAAAAAGACAAAAACCGCTACTATTCACTAAAAGGTAATTCTTGAACAGTTTCGAAACTTTAGGGGCTTCTCATACAATTTACAAACTTGGGTGCATCACATTTACACTATTTTAAACATTGGAGGCCAATACCGTATTTTCTTCAATAAAATCATACCTTTTCTGTGTAGTATTTGAAAGCCACCGATTTATGGCCAGCTTCATAGATATTGCACTGTGAAAAGACCTGTATTTGAGAACACAACTATTTTAAAGATAGTTGTGAACAATGAGCATAAAGATATGAACAATGACCTGTGATTCTACACTAGCACAAACGGCATAAATCCCCCAGTTTCTGGTGTAATTGTTATATAAATGAACTTGTCCAAATCTCACACGGGGATGTCGCTGTCGAGTTCCATCGAAGAAACAATGGTGAATTGTAACTCGAATGCATCGGTCACCAGTGTGGGATGCATCACCTCCAATGAGTATCGTTTTGTCGTGATTCTTGAAGTGGCACCTAATGCATAAACAGAAAGTGTAACAAAATAAGGAGAAACCATTCAAAATACAGTTGATAATCAAAGCTCACCGAGAAATAGTAATATCGGTGCTTTCTCTAGTAATATCGATGAGCCCATCGTCATAATCACTGAGGCTACAACGATCTATCCAAATATGTTGTGCCTTCGGTTTTATCTGAATACCATCAATATCATGCCCCTTTCCTCCTTCAAATATTAGATTGCAAATAATCACATGTTCACACTCCTTCAGCCTCAAGCCTTTCCCAATAAACTTAACCCTTTGTCCACGTCCATCAATCGTTTTATAAGAGCTCACATTTAAATATGATGAAAGTTCAATTGTTCCTGAAACATCAAAGATTATCCATAAAGGGTCTTTTTTACGGCATCCATCACGCAGCGAACCTGGCCCGTCATCTGAATATACAACTAGGACAATTAGTAACTAAAAAATGATGAAAAAAGACCATCACGCAATGCATTCTTTAAACTTGTTTAGGATGGAAAGAAGAGGAAAAGGAGCAATTTAGAAATAATATTACTGAAAGAACTTTATGTAACAAAACAAAGCATTAATTTAGTGAAGAAAACATGATAGGAAAAAAGTAACATAATTGCCCTTCACAGTGATTTGGCCTGACCTATTAAAGGAACTCATTTCAATAAGTTTTAACCCTGATATACTTTATGGAGAATCATCTTGTATTTCCATATGATAATTTATCATGTATCTCATATGCATTTGAATCTATTCTAGAATCTAAAAATCATGACATAATTGCAACCATCGAAGATCTCAATTATATCTCTGAAATTTGAAGCATCCAATAACCAAATTACACACAGATGATGTTCCTCCAGCAAAATGCATAAATACATCACGCACCTAGCATGATTACTATGAAAAATATGCATACACAGAGAAAAGGCGTTAATCTCAAAGAGTTTCGGTACCGGCGAGAGTGGTGACACGGTAAACAGTACCGTGAAGTCCGCCGATGGCAAATCGACCGAAACCCTCCGCTTGACCGGCCAGACTTCGCAGTTTGGAATCAACGTGAGCGTACGGTAGGCGCAACCCCATCATTGAACTCTTGGTTTGATCTGAATTATGCTCAAAATGATCTGAACTCTCGTTGTTCAAGTTCGAGCTACGCACGTGTCGATTTCCCATTACGCCGACAATTTCCTAATTTGGGGGAAGGTAGATTTTATTATTATATTATTTGGTACTAGTTTACATTTACAGCTCAAAGCAAATAGAATACCAAAGGAAATACCAAAATTCGTCTCACTCATAAAATTTTGAAAATCCGTTCAATATTGATTTTAAAATTTAAACATTTTAGTGTGTGGTTAGATAAAAAAAATTAATATTCGTTAATAATGATTTTTGTATTTAATTATATAATTTAATTTATTATGATTACTTTTTTATTTAATTTAATTTGAAAAATTAGGTATTTTCAGTATATACCAATCTTTCCGAAAAATTTCAGTATTTACTATACCGTAGCTACAAAATTCACTTTGATATTTGATAGCAAAGTTATGAGTTGTTGAATTTAACTTTGACATGTTAATGTGTGTAATTTTAGTGATTAGACCATTAGGAAATCTTTCTATTCCTTTAGTAGGTGTGATTGAGTGGAAAAAATTGATGTCACAACACATGTGGTTATTAGTATCAAAATCAATAATCCAAGTATTATGAAAAAAATTGTTGCCATCAAAATTGTCGCTAGGACCCAAGGTAGTAGATGAAACTATTGTAGAGATAGCGGAATTTGTGTCAATTTGTTGTAGCAGGATCTTGAGTTGTGCATTTGTGATGTGAACTAGCTCATTGTCATCATGTTCGTGCATAGTAGTATTAGCAGCATAGCTAGAAACTTTGTTACCTCGCATCTTCTTGGTTTTGTAATTCTTTGGGTAACCAATTAACTTGTAGCATTGTTTGACTGTATGATTGCTCAATCAACAATGAGTACATTTTCTCTTAGTGTTTAAGTGTAGAATGTTAGTCTTTGTTTGAGAAATTTGAGGCAACAGTAAATATGGTGGTATCAACTTTGCTCAAAAGAATAGATGTTGTGATTGGTGTAGGAAGAATAGGCTTCTTGAGACGATATTCTTCTTGGTTGAGAGTACTAGAGACCTCATCCATGGTAGGAAATGGATTTTGAAGAAGAAGTTGAAAGTGAACTGCCCCAAATTCTAGATAGATTGAGTTAAGAAATTTGAAAATTTTATCTTCTCTACTTGCTTTCAAAAGGTAACAAAACTCCACAAGCACAATGTGGAGTAGGGCAAGAATAATCAAATTCCGCCCATAGTCTAGAGACTCTAGTGAAATAGTCTTCAATGGACATATGACCTTGTTGAATGGTACCATTTCCTTAGATATGACAAAAACTATGAAATCATTTGGTTGGCAGTATCGTTGAAGTAGTGCTAGCCGAAAATCGTGTGTTGTTTCTTTATAAAATACAGTGGCATCGATGTTGTCCGGAAGACATAGAAGAAGCCAAGATGTTATCAAGTCGTTGCATCTCTGTCAATGTAGATAATTTTTGTTGTCGGCATCAAGCTCGGGTATGGTACCATAAATAAATCACATTTTGTGTTTGATAGAAATACGGAGCCGAATATTTTGTGCCCAAGTCACATAGTTTTCCTTGTGAGCATTGTAGTAAAGTTAAGTTCAGAACTATCGTTAGGACCTATGTAATATGGTGAAGCATGATCTAGGATCGTGGTATTAAGACGTTTTCTGGATTCTCTTTGTTTTTTGACAGTATTGAGAAAGAAGGTGAGGAAGATGACATAAGCTTAGAAAAGCTCTGATGTCATGTAAGAAGACTACAACAAGAAGCCGTTTTATGGAGAAAGAAAATAAGACTACATGAATGAAGAAAAGTATAGTTCTTCATTACACAATGATTTTTTATATACATAAAAGTAGTAAAGGCAATAATCTGGTTTCAATTAATACTAATTGATGTATGTTACATAGAAGATCTTGTGGCTCAAGAGTGATGCATCATTACTCCATTAATTTATCGCACATTTAATGGTGCATAAATCTTGACTTAAATTGTGAATTCTCAATAGTTGTCATTCAAGCAAACTTGTTTCTTGAAGATCATAGTCAACTTGAATCGGGTTGTTGAGTTGTCTTAATGTCGGTGTCAATGATTATCGTGAGGACCAGAGCTACTCAATGTGTAAATGAGACTCTTTCCGAACCTAGGGGTGAAAACGAACCAAACTAAACCTTTGCGATTTTTCTGGTTCTAGTTCGGATCGAAAATTGAAAGATTCGGTTCGAGTTAGAAAAATCAAAATTTAATGGTTCGAGTGAGGTTCGGATTCGGCTCAAGTTCGAAATTCTTGTTCGAATTACAACAAATTGATTTGTTTTCAAAGTTCATTGAACACAACATATATGAAAATCATCTAGTTCTCATAGTTTCATATGTTAAGCATGTAGAAATGAGCCTTAAAAGTAAAAAAAACAAAGCAAAATCATGATCAATTATCTTCACAAGTTAAAATATCACAAAAGTCATGCTGGGAGATGAGTAGCAATAACATGTTGAAAGCCATAATTCACAAGTAGGGGTGAGCATTCGTACCAAATACCAAACCAAACAAAATATTGAAATATTGAAATATTGAATATCAAATTATCAACAAAATCGAATACCGATTTCAATGCAATATTTTTTTGGTACCGAACCAATATACGGAAATAAATTTTGGTATTTCGTTATTGGTACCAAAATACCAAAAATAAAAGCACAATTCTCAAACTTATATTTATCGTATTAATCTTTTTCGATATCATTGTAATGTACCACGAAGCCAATCTTGAGTTATATGAGTGCCTCCACACTTTTTTGAACTTAAAAAACTTTTTTAAGAATCAATGACTCGTCCACTTATTAGATATCAAAATATCAAACAAATATAATATCGTACCACCAAAATAACTATTAAATAAAAAAACTTAAAATATTTACCGGTGATAAATGCTAAATTTATAGAGTTAGATCAATTTACGTGGGAAATGACTAAGATATAACATATAAGAGGGAGGGGATCATACCATAAAAGACTTGAACAATTCATTTACCATGGTCCACATTCCCTTGATAAACGAATCCACATCACTTTCAATTTTCCGATGTGGGACAATTTCATTATTTCAACAATAAATGCATATTCAGAAACAATTGTGGAGATAATACATGACGAGAATATCACAAGTCATTTTCACGATTATGAGAAACCTCAAACTAATGATTTTCCAATATCTCAAGATATCGTCTTTCGATATCACTAATTGAAATACTCATGGCTCATTTAAAAATTTTAAAATATTTAAATATTCTATAAAAAATTGGTATTCGGTATATACCGAATTTTTATTATTTTTACCGAATAACAAACCAAATTTAATAATTTCATAAAATTAAATACCAAACCAAATACCAAATACTGAAATAAAAAAAATTCAGTATGGTATTCGGTATTCCAAATTTTTTGCTCACGTCTATTCACAAGCCACAATATTGATATCATATTCATATAAAATCAGTAACTATTTCACTTAAAAATAAATTGATTTTTCATTCACTTACTCAACATCATGATCTACTTTGACAAGTCACCCATTATTGGTTGTGTTCTATGCTATTAAGACTCGGGGAGGGGGATACGAGGATTTGGCGAAGTTATAATGCTAAAAAAATTAAATTTTGAGGCTATAAAAATTAATAATTTAAATAAATAATTATTAATAAAAAGTTGAAAAATAATAAATTGCCCATGAGTCTCAGTGTCTCACACTCTTTTCCCAATCTTCACATATACTAACTTGCTATAGCCCCACTACCCATGCCTCAAAAGTCAAAACCCTAATAAATTTGTATAAAAAAAATGTGGACGCTCCTTACACATTTCGACTCACGATTCACGCTTCTAGATCTATTATAAGCGGGAACGGGATGGTTTGGAACGCTTCCGGAAGAAAAGGTTGTGTTCACTATAAAAATGAAATGTAATAAGATTAATAAGTATATTAAATAATTAAAACTTACTTTAATTTCATTTGTCAATCCATTAAAGTGTCTACAACAATCTCTAGCACACATAAACATTTCTATCGTTTCAAGAGCTAATGAAGCACGTCATTTATCATGACTTTGCTTCCTGCATTGTAGCTTCAAATACAACTGTTGTGATTGATATATCTAGAATATCTCTTGTCATTGAAGATAGAATGGAAATTTATAAGTGTTCATCTTCCACCACATTAGTGCATCGAATCTACGTTTTTAAACCGGAAAATGTATGGTTAACTTAGAACCGGTTCAAACCGTGGTTCGAACCGGTTTTAACCGCAAAATTTTTAAAAGATTTAATTATATCATAACTTTCATAAGATTAATAAATTATTGTATTACTCCATAAAGTAAATATAAGATATAATTTTATCAATATATTAAAAATGTAACAAATTTATAAGAATTTTGTAAGAAATAATTTTATATACTACGAATAGCAAAAATAATTTTATAAATTTTGTAACAAATTTATAAGAATTAAAATTGAAATAAAGAAAATATATTGAAAAAAATATAATAAAATAATATTTAATTATCGTATCAGTTCAAAAATAAAAAATGCAAAACTATAAGTTCAGCTCGAATCGGACCGTAAAATACGCGGTTCACAATCGAACCCGTTCAACTAGGCTGTTCAACTGCGGTTTAAAAACATAACATCGAATTCACTTGTTTTTTCACATTGATGGCATCCCTCCTCAAAATTCAGATTTTTTAGGTTCAACTATTTCTACAAACTTCATATAAGAAGAGAATTGAGACTATCCAAAATATGAAGGTTGGTTTGTAATTCCTTTTTAAGATAACTCATTTCTTTTAGATCACAAATGATTTGACGAGCTCTCTGATTGTGCAATCTCCTTAGAACTATTTACTATTTGTACAATGTTTTCAAATACTCTTTGACAATTTGCACATGTTCATCAACATTATCTTCTTGAAATAAGCGGGGAAAACAAAATTCTAAAGCTTTCATTTCATATCTAGGATCAAAAGCACACCAATAGACATCAACATATAGCATTCTCCCGAATATTTACCAAATATTTTCCTCATCTGTTGAACCAAATTTTTTTCAAAAAATCTACATCATCCTCTCTAATAGTATCTAAGGAAACTTTCACATCAAATACTTCATTCAAAAACAAATTGGCAATAGGGTACTCACTTCCAGAGATAATTATTGTTGCTGTGTAAAAAACCCGCAAGATAACACAAACTTTTTCTAATTTGTTCCAATCAGATAATACTAGACATATTCTTTTTGTAATCATAAAAAAAATTTCTTTTTCCCAATTTCATAAATCATAAAAAAAAATTCTTGTTGTAATTCTTGATATACCAGCCCACATAGGCCTCCCACATTTGCAAAACATATTGAATCCTTATTCTTCAACAACTTTACACGAATACTCATGCATTAGTATCCAAATAGCCGCAGCCTCTTTCATCTTCTCCATATCAAATTTACCATCCTTTGATAGAGGAAGTGAGCTAGTATTTAACCACAATGGGTTGAATGCAAGATGTAATTGTCTTGACTTATTGGCTTATCTTTTTTGAATTGTTAAAACTTTGCACATCTCAATAAATGTCTCTTCATGTGATTAGATGTGCCCGATGTATGTTTTCTGAAGAGTTCATGACAATGTATGAATTCATACTTGCATACACTGTAGAATGGTAATTTTTAAAGATGTCGGCCTTTGTTGACTGGTATATCAAGAATTACAACAATAATTTTTTTTATGTGCTTATATTACTGATCGGAGATCTTTGAGAAACAATGGTGATCTGTACTAATTTTTTTTATGTACTAATCTTTGGCTCTAAGTGCTTATATTCTGAGATTACTTGTTGTTATTGCCGACATCTTTGAGAAACTCCTTGGATTTCTCAATGACTTGGTTCGATATAAGTGTTTTCAAACCAGATCCGTATTGATATGAGTTTCTGGAAAACCTTTGGACAAGATCTGTACTCTCAGCTTTAACACTTAGTAGATCTATAACAATACGACGATCATGTGTGAAAAGAATCACTATTACAGATTCTTTGAACCACTATGGCTGTGAACTGTATTGTGTTAATTATGAAACTGTTTCTGTCACTAACTAATATTTCGTGAGTTGCAGGTTGCTTGACTGAGTTATTAGCGATTAAGACATTCAAGGTTCAGATTGAGATCTAAAAACACTACAAGGGATAGAAATTACTGAGTAATTTATATCCTTACCTTTTAGTAGTTTAATCATGTGCATTATTTGTATATTGTGCTTAGTTGTTTTTTTGTGTATGAACATTTCAACTGAAGTAGTGAATAAAATATTGCAAAGTTGGACAGTGGATTACCGATACGATCGTATCTTATGTAAGATAACGTGATTGGATACCACTTTAAATACTTGTGTCTTTTTATCGCTTTCAGAATCTAGAACTAATATGATTAAAAATACTTGATAATTAATCTGTATTAGTCAAGTATTCTGATAGTTTACTCCTGCAATATTGTTTAGTTGCATGATTGTGTGTTCTGTGTTATTTGATTTCCTACGTAAATATGTGTTACTGCCTTAATTACCAAGCATGTCTATAACTGGTGAGTCTAAGGAAGTAGTGTCTAAGGATGGTAACCCCGTTAGAACTGGTTGGTTTCTAAATAAAGCACCCAAGTTCAATGGAAAAGACTTTGGTTATTGGAAGGCCAACATGCTAACATTCCTTAAACAATATTTAAAGATATTTAGATGTGTAGTATATGGTACTGGCTTAGTATCAGATATGGATTTAGAACATGTTTCTGTGGAAAAAGATGTTGCTATTGAACTAAATGCTAGATGCTCTAGTGTTTTGTTCTCTGCTTTGACTGTGACTGAATTTAACAAAATATCAAGTTGTTGATAAAATCAAAGATATCAAAATGTGTAGTTTCAATATGAGAGGAACAATTGAACAACTCTTTATTCAAACATGAACTAAAAAAGTTGAATCATAAAAGAACAATTTGTCAGTAATTTTAAAGAAGCATCAACTGATCGTTTTTTGGTAATAACAGATCAATTGCTTTATTTTAATGTAGATAGCATATCTTTAGATAACTTCCTTATTATTCAAGATCTCCATTTATTGATTCCAGATATTCCTCTGATTTCCTCTTCAGCCACTAATCCATTCCTGATTCTTCTCTGTTGCCATCTTGAGATTAGTTTTACTTTCATCACTCCCCTTGAAACTAATCTCATCGATCACATTCATCGCAGCTTTCATTCTATAGAAACCTTCCTTACTTAGAGCTTTTGTGAGTCCATCTGCTGATTGTTGAGTTGATGCGCAGAATTCAAATTGTATTTCTTTCTTCTGTACAAACTCTCTTACAGCATGGTATTTGACTCCAATATGCTTAGTTCTACCATGAAATACGGGATCCTTAACCATAGCAAGGGCAGATTTTGAGTCACAAAATACTAAAGATGGTGTGGTTTGCTTCATTCCCATATCGAATAATATTTTACGCATCCAGATTACTTGGTTTGCCACCAAAGCCGCAGCGACATACTCTGCCTCTGCGGTGGACTGTGCGATCATGTTTTGTTTTTTTGACATCCAACATGTCGGACCTCCACCCAATCCAATTACATATCCAGAAGTACTATGCACACAACTAGAACTTGCGTAACTGCTGTCTACATAACCTGTTACTGCTACATCATTCTCCTTAGAATAAAATATGCCATGATTCAAGGTTCCCTTAACATACCTTAATATTCTCTTCCCTGCTTGAAGATGAGGTCCTCTCGGCTTGTGCATAAAACGAGAGAGTAAACTTACAGCATAAAGTATGTCTGGTCTAGTGTTAGTAAGGAAGATTAAACACCCGATCATTGATCTATAAGTCTTTGTGTCAACCAAGTCTCCTTCTTCAAGATTTAATTGAGTCCCAAATACCATTGGAGTGGCAGTGGGATGACTTTCATCCAATCCAAAATTTTTTAAGACTAAATCTGCATATTTCCCTTGAGATACGAAGATACCATTACGAGAAAAAATGATTTCCAGTCCAAGAAAATGATGTAGGATTCCCATGTCCGTCATTTCAAAGCTATCCATTAATTCTTTCTTCACCTTCAGCATGCTGCTTTCATCACTTCCTGTTAATATGATATCATCAACGTAGATTGATATGATTATCAACTGCTCCCCTGCTCTTTTAACGAATAGTGATGCTTCATTTGGACTTTTTTGAAAATCCAATCCTTGTAGTACAGCTTGAAGTTTCTGATACCAGGCTCGGGGGGCTTGTTTTAGTCCATAAAGTGCTTTCCTTAGCAATAGAACCTTATTCGGATGAGTAGGATTTTCGAAACCAGGTGGTTGATGTACATAAATCTTCTCTTCTATTTCGCCATTTAGAAAAGCCGACTTTACATCAAGTTGTACTATTTTCCATTGTTTTTGAGCAGCTATAGATATGATCATTCTGATGGTGTCGAACCTTGCAACCGGAGCATAAGTGTCTAAATAATCTATCCCATGTTCTTGAGTAAATCCTCTAGCCACCAATCTAGCCTTATATTTATTAATACTTCCATCAAGATTGGTATTGATTTTAAATATCCACCTTACTCCCACCACATTTGCATTATGTGGTTTCTCAACCAAACTCCACGTTTTCTGATTTTCAATCATAAACATTTCTTCTTCCATCGTCTTCTTCCATTTTGGGATTTTTAGTGCATGCTCTACTGTTTGTGGCTCCAGATTTTCTAAGGCAGCATTTGCGTACTCATATATATCAGAAAATCGCCTTGTTCGTTGTACTCCAGGAGCTCGATCATCATCATCTTCAGAAACTACAGAGCCAAAGTTTTCAATTTCCATCTCTTGTTCATATGTACCATTTTCAGTTTCTTCTTCTGTATGTATATTTTCAGAGGCCACTTCAGAGGTAACATCTTCACCAAATATTTCCAGATTTTCCAGATTTTCTTCATCTTCATATTCTAAAATTTTGAATTCAGTGAACACCAATTTTGACATATATGTTCCATTTGTTTTATCAAGACTGTTAGGCTTCTTCAATTCCCAATTCCAGAAATCATCTTCATCAAATCTCACAGTCCTTGCAACTATAACTCTGTTATTTTCCNCGTGATCGGGCCCGAAGCATGATAAACGTGACAGGGCCCGAAGCGTGGAACGCGTGAGCCTGTAACGGTTTTGTAACCGTTCGGACCGAACCGCGGAGCCAGCTGGCAGATAACGCTTATTTTTACTAAGGTTATCTTCGGTCCTCCGTGTTGAACATCGGGCCGGTCTTCTTAAAGGTGTAATTGGGCTGTGAGAATTCGTTTTGATTATTTAAATTGGCCCAACCGTTATCGGGCCTCACCCATTACAGGGTACCCGGTCCTAGAGTTCTCATCAATATGTATGAATTTTGACTTGAACGTGTCATACAATCCACAAGTCGAATATATAACATTTAACGTATATGGAGAAAGTAGTCGATATACCCCTGGCTTTCGCGAGTTGGCTTCGAACACTAATTATGATTACGAGCGTCGGGATTCAAATATGATTAATCAAACACCTACAATGAGTAAACTTTGAATATTTGATAGTTTAATTATTTATTGATTACTGCATTTATATTTTTGTAACACTTTGAATTGTTTTTTTATTAAACTTTTTATTTAAATATTTATATTATTTAAGTTAATAATATTTTAAAATACAATTTTCAAAATTTGTGTGTTTTATACAATAATTATTTAATTTGTGAGTATTGATTATTTGAATTGTTTTTTTGTTAAACTTTTTATTTAAATATTAATTTCATTTATATATTTTTGAATATTCATATTTTTTATGTTAATAATGTTTTAAAATACAAATTTCAAAATTGGTGTATTTGATACAATAATTAGTTAATTTTTGAGTATTGATTATTTGAATTGTGTTTGTTAAACTTTTTATTTAAATATTTATTTCATTTATATATTTTCGGATTATTTTTGTTAATAATGTTTAAAATACACATTTCAAAATTGGTGTATTGGATACAATAATTAGTTAATTTTTGAGTATTGATTATTTGAATTGTTTTTTGTTAAACTTTTTATTTAAATATTTATTTCATTTATATATTTTCGGATTATTTTTGTTAATAATGTTTTAAAATACACATTTCAAAATTGGTGTATTATATACAATAATTAGTTAATTTTTGAGTATTGATTATTTGAATTGTTTTTTGTTAAACTTTTTATTTAAATATTTATTTAATTTATACATTTTCCAATATTCATATTATTTAGGTATTAGACCACCCACGGGTTCGACCGAGGACGATGATGACTCAGATTCAGATGTGAAACTCATACCAAATGACTATTCGATGTCTGAGTACGATGATGGTGATGCTCAAATTGATGATGAGGAAGAACAAGTGACACGGAATATGAGTGCTAGTATGCGTGTTGAAGGGACGTTGGTGCTTCGACACGAGATTAGTATCATTGAGATTTTCTGCAGGCTGGAGTCCAACCTAGTATCAGGTCTCTCTGAACCACAACCAAATAATGTGTACGATCTAGATTGTTCGGTGGTGCGGAACATTACCAACATGGGTCATAGAGTCAATCTCATATTCCACATTCGTTGAGTGCTTCTTTTTTTATGGCGGAGGCGAAACCAATATGGACGGACTCGTATGACATACCATCGATGCTTGCTTATTACGATTCCGACACTCTCGCCCTCGCTGTTAGTTTTTGTTTTAGGACAAAAGTTGAACTCAAAGATGTTGTGATGAAGTTCTCTGTGAAGATAGCGAAACGAGAGTTTGTGGTATATCGGAGTAGCCATATAGACTACGATATTCGTTGTCGTTCAGCTCCAGATCAATGTTCTTGGAGAGTCGATATCGTTCTCATGATCGTGAATGGGAAATAACTTTGTTCATAAACAACCACACTTGCACCGATAGAAGACGGAGAGTGTTATATCACATAAACATGACAAAAGATTGGATTGCAAGGCAATTCGTTTGAGCGGTGTCAGCCAACCCTAAATTTAAGCCGACTGATGCTCAATCAAACATGAATGCACAGTGGGCTTCCAAATACCCTATCCGAAAGCCTATTCAAGTGTCAAAAGGGCTATTGAGAAAGCTTATGGTTCATGGTATTCATCGGCCATGGATCTCCCGTGTTACTTACAGTTAGTTTGAGCGCAGAACCCCGGTATAATCTTTGAATGGCGTCATACGTTTAACGGTAACGAACAACGACTTTTGCATTTTGTATTATAGTCTTTCGGTTTATGCATTGATGGTTTCCGGTACTGCCGTCCTGTTATATCTGTTGACGGGACACACTTATACGGGAGATACAACTACAAACTACTAATTGTTGTGACAGTGGATGGAATGAGACATGTACTACCACTTGCATTTGGGATTGTCGATGAAGAGAGTGGTGAAGCTATAAGTTGGTTCAAGAGCATGTGATAAGAGGGAGACAAGACATTTTTTTGTTAACTGATCGGAGGGATGAATTCCTTGCGGCTATACAACGCCTTCGAGGATTTCTACGGCCTTTTGTGTTTCATCGATTCTGCCTCTGACATGTTCGCATCAACATGCTCTGTAAATTCAAAGGCATAGGTTTTAAAGCCATGTGCTGGGCAGCATGTAGTGCACACTCCATCATCAAGTTCGACAGGATGATGGAGACAATTAAAAGGCATAACGTCGGTGCGTTCAATTATTTGAACGTGATTCCAAAGGAAAAATGGACACTAGCTCATGACGGAGGGAAATATTATTCTAATCGTTGTTTGGAACATTGTTTAATTAATATTTCTTCATTTGAATGTTAATGTTTTTCATAAGTACGGCATGATGACAACAAATGTTTCCGAGTGTATAAATGCAGTATTCAAATATGCATGTAATCTCCTAGTAACATACATTATGAAGGTACTTAAATTTAACACATGTCGCACATTACTATTCGTGTTATTCTAATTTTATTTTTAAACAAATTCACGTCATTTTCGAAAAATGCAAATCGTATGTTGAGAGATACTCCAATGAGGCCACAGATCTTCGTGCATGGCGATTCACTTGATCCGAGAAAAGCAACAATCTTCAACAACGCTCAGAACGAAGGAGTTGGCTTCAGTGCCGAGAAGTACGATAGACGAAGAATGATAGCTTTGGTTTCGTCACGTGGATGTAGCATTGAGTATGTCACCACTCACATTGTGGACATCTCTGCTATGAAATGTTCATGTGGGTCGTGGACAACATTACGGATCCCTTGTTCGCATGCACAAGTGGTATAGTTTTTGAAGTTACTCTTATATTTGAATTGAATTATCATATCAAACTAATTTAGTATTTTTGTAACCGTGTAACATTTTTAACAGAGACCCAAGTGACTACGCCGATCAAATATATATGGTTGACCATATTGAAAATACATACATGTCACAGTTTAATCCGACTCGTGACCCAGTGTACTGGGCGCCAGCTCCATTCCCGTTATACGTAGATGAGGGTCGGCGACGGCGTCGTCGAAGTGGGCGATAACACACAACTCGTTTTCCAAGTCAAATGGATCGAGGGCAACGACGGCCCCCAACGTCTTCCCAGAGAGTCTCAACAAGTGAACTAAGACGACCCCCTCCCTCTAGGCATGTTAATGAGACCAGTGTCGCTTACCATGGAATAGAAATCGAACAACCGCAACAACCTCGTCGATCTGTCTGGAAAATAATGATGCAAACCTTTGTTCCACATAGAAATTCTCATTCGTGACACCGATATAATATTTAATAAATGTTTATTTATAATAAATGTTTCATTCGTGGGGTGGAGGTGCGGCCTCGTCTTGCCGTCGAGGTCGAATGCTTCGATTTGCTCAACTGATTCTGCAAATCGGCAATGAGTTTTTCAAGATCGTGGATCTGTTTATGCATCCAATCGATTTGTGGGCAAGTCTTTCATCGTCATTTCACTAAGATATGTTGAATTGAGCATGCAAAATACAATATCAAAATTTTATTTATAAGTACTCTTATTAATAAAATACTAAAAGTTACATTTAATAATTCATTTTCGTTCCGTAGCAGTTCCAGCTGTGTAGTCAACTCGTCTTTGCAAACTATGGTTTCTGCTAGCTCGCTGTCCAAATTCTGATTGATTTCCTTTAACTCATCGATCTCCGCTCGCATAGCAGCTACCATTGCATCATCATTTCCAAGCCTTTCTAGTAGTTGGTGGATCTAAGTACCACGTGAATGTGAATCATCAGGCATCGAGAATTCTCCTTCATGCCAATCTGGTAGCGATGCGCTAGTATCCGTATCAGGCTGATGTGATTGGCCACAGCTGCAGCATCAAATTGTCTGGCCTCCCATCGATTTTCACGTGGATTTGCATGCAAGAAATGTGCGGGTGCATTATAGAGTCTCCGGGTACCTTTAAAAAAATTGAAACAATTAACATTTAATTAAAAGATGACCAAAATACAAAATATTACATCTCTGCAAAATCGGATTCATAGTCACATCTTCAACTTTGTAACTCTTCATCTCAATCTGCACATGAAGTGCTAATTTCTCCGATTTTGAGAGAGGATGAACCCCTTCAGGTTTTCCGACCCCTGGAACGCGCTGCAGTAGTGCCGTGAACCCCCAAATCTCACCGGGTGGCGGCTTCACCCAAACAATGTTTTCGTACCATTTTCCGAGAGTGTCTCGGAACTTAGTCCTGAACTTCACCTTCCCGGTGAAGTAATACCTGTCAGCATGACTACCGACTTTTTTGCAACTACAAACTGCAAAAAAGTCGGATAGGGTCGGAACACGATTGTCTTCTTCGCAAAACTTCAAATATCCGTGAATCATGACAATGCTTTGCGGGGCCACATCACTGAATGGTAGATTCATGCACTGCAACAAATCTCGAATAAACTCGTGAATTGGAAAACGAAGACCACAATGAAAATGTTCCACCGCAACCCTGATCGAATTAGCTCCAACTCGTGGCGGCGGAAAGCGAGATATAATTTCTCCCCAGAGAGCATTTGTAATGATGCATTCATCTAGAATACTGTATTTAATCCGAATATTATCAAAATAATCTGTCATTTACCTGAAAAAAATAACAACAAGATTGAATAAGAATATTGTGATAAACTAGTTAGCATAGAAAAATACACTAATAAAAATACAAATCCTCATGTACAAAAAATAATATTCAAAGTTGATAACCGAAAATTTTGAATTTTGAATTTTTTGTTTTTTTTTAAAATTATTTAATGATAATCCATATATTACTAATATATATTCATCTTAAATCGTTAGATTTAATGCGCACATGAAAATAAAAATAAATTATGATTTTTGATATAAAAAACTAATAATACATTTTAAAAATGATTCAAAACAATTTTATAAGATTGAATAAGAAAATAAAAATTTAACCCTAAATTATTGGTAAATTATCTATTGACCTAAATTTTCGCAAATTTAGGTCAATTTAAAACTTTCTAATTATTACAAAAATTATATACATTCGTAATTGATAGTTCTCGGAAAATTATTCCTATCACAGTAAATTGCTATTTTATAATCAATTTAATCCAAAATTTTGGTAGCAATTGGATCCTAATCGTAAAATTTGCTACGGAAAATTTTCAAACTTCGTAATGTTATAAAATGGCCAATTTAAGTGTCAATTGAACCCTAATGGAAGGTAATTTGCTTCCGAAATTAGAACTTCAAAATCGTAAACCTAGATATTTTGAACTATGCCGAAATCGAAAGCCGAAAAACTCAATTTTCAAACTTCGTAAATAAACCCTAAATAGGCAATTTCGGTGGCAATTCAACCCTAATTGAAGGTAATTTGCTACCCAATTTAGAACTTCAAAATCGCAAACCTAAAATTTCTTCAATTATGCCCAAATCGAAAGACGAAATACCCACTAAAATTATCAAAATTGAATAAGTATGAGTACCAAAACAAGAATAATTGTAACTTACCTTCAATTGGGGGTAACAACACAGCGAAAAATGCAAAATCGGTAGGAAGAAGCAGCTGTTCGAAAACCCGATGCAAGTGGAAAGGCGTTTAATGCATTAAAAAACAAATCATGAAAATTGAACAAGTATGATTACAAAAACAAGAATAATTGTAAATTACCTTCCATTGGGGGTAAAAACAACGCGAAAAATGCAAAATCGGTAGGAAGATACGAAGCGGTTGTTCGAAAACCCCATGCAACTGGAAAGCAGTGGCAAATGGATATTAAAAAAGAATAGTCCGATTTTTGCAATAGTAAAAACCGAGCAATCTTTTTTTAAAAAAAAAAATATGTAGCCTGGTTTTTGGTGTAATAGAAAACAGGCTAGTAAGACGTCCATCATTACTATTTTACTGAAATGATTAAAGTCAACGCTATTTGTTAAATTAAAAAAAAACAATATCTTTTTAATTATTTATGTGTGTTACCATGCTAGAGACCGTACAAAACTCGGAAACGGATCAGTGCACAAAGGTTTTTTACCTAGTACACTTCTTGTTCTTGGTAAATCTCCTCAATTTCACTTTCACAGCATTTTCACACCAAATATTATTACAATTACGACTTTAGCCTTACCTTTAGATATGACTTGACTGTTGTAGAGGGGTAACTTACATTCAGGGTTTAAGACGGCGACGTATTAAGCCAAATCAATTTAATCAACACACTAGCGGAAGAGAAGCGGAGGGAGATGAGAATATTGCAGAGATCCTGCGGCTGCGGCGGCGGCGGCGGCGCACATCGTCCTCTATTTTCCGGCGGTCCATTCACCGCCTCTATCCAGATTCGTTTCAAGAAACCCGCAAACACAGCCCAGACCCGTATTGAGACCCGAACATCCGACCCCAAACTCGATCTGCTATGCTTCCGCCGCCGCCGACTCGCCTTAATCTTAAACCTATACAACCTAATCCAAGCCAAGAAACGCGGCCCTTTCGTCTCTTTACAGCTCCTTTCCCGTTGGGCTCCCCACGCCGGCGTTAAAAGCACATCCGGCGGCAAATTCGTTAAGAAATACCCTCATGTATTCCAAGTATTCACTCACCCAACTCGAAGAAATCTTTGCTGCAGATTCACGAAGAAATTCGTAGACCTAATCAAACTCGAAGAGGAAACTTCAATCTCGACCAAAACGGAGGAAGCAAACGTCATCAAAATCAAGAAGATTCTCTCCTTATCTGTAAACGGAACAATTCACCTCCACGCCATTAGATTGATCCGACGGGAACTCGGCCTACCGGAGAATTTCGTTGATTCAATCATCAGACAAAACTGCAATCACTTCAGATTCGTTGATGCAGAGGTAATCGAACTTCTCAACCCCATAGATGAGCCAGCAACAACCTTCTCAGCCAAAGTTGAAAAATGGAGAGAAAAAGAGTACACAGACAAATGGTTAAGTGAATTCGAAACTAAGTACGCATTTCCGATCAGTTTCCCGACGGGATTCCGACTAGTTCCGGGATTCAACGAAAAGCTAAGAAACTGGCAACGGCTTCAATTCCTGAAACCGTACGAGAGAATCAACAAAATTACAGTTACCTCATGTGGGGGAGTTCAGAGGTACGAGAAACGCGCTGTCGGAGTAATCCACGAGCTGCTCTGTCTGACGGTGGAGAAGGTGGTGGAGGTGGAGAGAATGGCGCATTTCAGAAAGGATCTAGGGTTGCAGAAAGTTAATGTTCGTGAGCTCCTTTTGAAACACCCTGGTATTTTCTACCTATCACAGAGAGGCAATACTCTGTATGTCTTCTTAAGGGAAGCTTACAGTAAAGGACGTTTGCTTGAACCTGATGAAATCTACCAAGTTCGCCGGGAAATGCTCGAGCTTGTGTTGCTTGGCCGTCGTTTCACAAGACAGCTTGCAGAAGAGGAAGCTGGAAGTGAAAAAGTTAATTGTTTCAAAAAACAAGAAAAGTTTGTACCTGAGGATGACAGTAGTTCATTACAACAGCGACCCTCATCGGCGATGTTTGAATTATGTTGGGGAAGACAAAGTGAACCAGACCTGCAACTCTAAGAGCCATGTGTTTGACAGCTGAAGCTGTGAACTAAATCACGATGTATGAGAGCATTTTCCAGTAATGGTGTCACTGCACATATATAATCTTTGTTAAATTTCTAGTTCTAGAATCAGATCAATTTAGGTGAAGAGTGTGCATGAATGTAATATATAAGGGTAAGAGATCATATCATAAACGATTTGAACAAATCATTTACTATGATTTACATTACTATTATAATGAGGGATAATTATCACGATTTCAATAATCTTTACCAATTTTGAACATTAAGGGGCTAAACTTGAGGATTGTTTAACTAAAAGTGTTAACATTAGCTCTACGGATTCCTTTGTTGAGCATCTCAAGAAACTCGAAGCATATCCTCATCCAGAACAAACCAAAAAATGATGCCATTTTTCTAGCATATCATTCTCACGCGTATCCAAATTTTCCTCATCATTTACGGCGATGGATGAGAAGATAAACATCACGAGCTTAAAACTCATAAAAATGAAGAGAAATTACGAGCAAAAACACTATAAATTTAACCAAGTCACAGTTATGTTTTCAAGAAAAACGATGTGTTATCAATACATCAACCCGGTGAATCCGCATCTATAAACTCGATTTCATCCCCAAAAACAAGCAAAATCAATGAAAAGAAGCTTGAAATGATCGCAATCCACTAATTCTCCACACGAGTTGACCAACTATTAAGAGTTTTTTTCTAACCAGGCGCCCAATCTGATTAGACGCCCAATTGTCTTAAAAAAATAATGTACAAATTACTATGTCCATTAATTTCCCTTCTTTTATCTCCCTTCTATTATTTAGAGCTGCAAATAAATCAAGAGTTAATTTTACTTTGTTTTTGAATCTTCTCACAAGCAAAATACTCTCTTGTATATGTTTTAACAATATATATATTCTCTAAGATTGTTAGTCAATATGACTGAATTTCTCTCCTGCATCATTTTTATTTTTAATATTCATTGTTATACTTTCTTTTTAAGGTTTCATTCATTTGTTTGTTTCGAATGGATGCATTTAATCCCATGAATGAGATGTTTGATTCTTTCTTCAATTTTAATTATTATCTTGCTTGCTGTTGCTTATTTTGTGTATATGTTTTTTTTTCTTTTTGGCGATGGTAAATGGTTAATGATATGCTTTTTAACTTGTTTCAAAGAGTGATATGATTTATTCTTTGATTCATCATGATTTAGGATGAAATTAAGCTATATCTACTTTAATTTGTATGGAATGTTCATCGATTTTATTTG